>ML675639.1:3259156-3482557 GCA_007922155.1 Mesoclemmys tuberculata
GTTTGGAAATTGAGATGTAGACAACAGCTTGCACTCTGCTGGGGAGAAAGATCCGGGCTGAAGAAAGGAGAAGAACATGGACACAAATAGAAAACATACAAAGGAAAGGAACAGAATAAGCCTTCACTTAGTGCCACACCTAAAAGACTAAAACACCTGCCCAAGTAGGCAGGCAAACACAAAAAACACCTAGAGACAACTATGAACAATACTTCATAGTGGCTGCTACCAATCAGCACCAAGGCACCCAACTGTAGTTCGATGTCACCTTCAATTTAAAAGATGAAACAGAGCTGTGAACAAACAATGCTTATTGCAAAGCGTATACACACCTACTGCCAAACAAAACGTACAGTATTTACTTTACACAGCAAAGCTGGAATAAAAGTATTTGAGAAGATACCATCAGATAAACACCCAAAAGAGACAAGTCTAGAGCTCTCAATATCACTACAAAACCAGGCAATCAGGTCCCCATTTCTGTTTCAACTTTTAGAGAGAGAAAAATGTTCAACCAACAGCCGGAGGAGAGGAAGACTTGTCCTCCTAATTTCAATTCCCACCTATTTAGGACTGAATTTCACATCACAGCCATGAAACAGACAAAAATCCTCAAAAACACCCAGAGCAATATGTACTGAATCCCAGCAAATAGGGCTGTATCATGTAAATGAACTGATGTCAACTGTGTAAAGGGCTTTGTTAACTGAGATGTTGCAATCCTACTTCTTGCTAAGGATGTAAAAGCCTAATCCTTTAAACTATAATCAGCTGTTTAAAGGGTTTAAACAGCTGATTTCCTTTAAACTGGTGGGAAGAGGAGGGGAGCTGCTGGGCTGCTCTGGCCGGCAGGAGGCAGGGAGCCCAGTGGGGATGGGGAGATGTGGAGCCCAACAGGGGGGTGGGGGATAGCCACAGCTGAACTCCAGCAAGAGCATCTGGCCAGATCTGGCTCACAGGAGGTGTGGAGCCCAGCCGGTGGGGGGGGAGCAGCGGCACTGCTCTGGTTTGCAGGGAGGCATGGAGCCCAGCACAATCCCCCCCCCCCCAAGTGCAAAGGGGAGGGCAGCTGCAGCTGGGTTCAGCTCAGCTCCCCACCAGCAAGAGCTGCCCAGCTGAAACTCTGCAGTAGGCCGCTCTCGCTTGGCAGTGCGGAGCAGAGCCCAGTACAGCTCCCCTCCCCGCCACCCACATTCTATTTTTAGAACGTTTAAACGGATTTTTTTTTTAAATGAATTTACACATCCCTACATCTTACAACAGCTGAAATCCAAGTGAGAAAAAACCTCTTCCTTCCCCTACCCCCCAGGATTCACAAGCAGAATTCTTCCAGAGAAACAGGGAGGATGTTGAGAGTGTGCGTGGTGGAAGCCCATGGTTTGAGACCTCAAAGGCCTGACTTTCAGTGGTTTACTAGCTGGGCATTTGAGTGTGTGTTACCAGATGTGCGTGATTAGATAAATGCCTATCTGGCCATGTGAAAATAAATTGTGGATTTGAGGCACTAAGTGGGCAACTTTGTACATGTACAAATACGTTGCTACCTATCTACTGCAAGTCAGATCCTCAACTCAAATGTGCTGGAGAGTGCAATTCCCCAAAGGCAGAGGTGGTGGGGAAGGGGGAATGATAAGACAACAAGCCTTTTCCATTTAAAATGTCTGATTCCATGAACAAAGAAAGAATACAGCATGTTTCTGCTAAGCACATTACTCGGCGCACTGCACCATCTACCTAAAACTGCCTGGCCCCGCCCGTCACTGAGTCACTTCCTCTCTTTGGGCTCTCAGACAGGTTGTTAGACACTCACCCACACTCTCTCAGTATTCGAAGGGTGTCATTTAAATGTACTGTTGTGAGACAGAATTACCATTTTGCAACCCCTGTTCCACTTCCTGACCGACACTGGGTGGTCATTTTGCTGCGTGTCAACGCCAGTTCAGCAGCACCCCAGCTACGTCGATGAGACGTGACTAGGAGTGCGACTGACGTTTCTTGTCCTCTTCCCGAGGACCAACACTGCAGGAGAAGGGGAAAGGTGTATCTATCTCACAAAGGGATGGAGTCGAAGGCCTGCTGGGAGCAGGGACAGGAGAGAGAGGTGGCCAGGAGGCAGCCTGTGCAGTGGTGCTCAATGGCCATTTTGAAAGAAGCAGGAAAATGCAGCAAGGGAAGAATTTCCCCAAGCGTGCAGACGCGGCTGACAGCAGGAGCATCATATTTCCCCCTCCTCCACTCAGATTACAGGCTGGTTGCCGAGTTTCTGAAACATGTGGATGTACAAAACAGAAAGAGCCCAACTTCTTTCTCACATCTCAAGAGGCGTTTAGAGCCATCCAGAAATTAGCCTTGTCTTGAAAACTGAGACCATAACCACTCCACACCACTGAAAGGAAATAAATGTAGAGCAGCAGTGAAGGTTCTTCCACTGTCTTAACTCCCTTTCCCCCAGCAGCCCTGTCCACACTGGTCAGACTCCTAAACTCATTCAAGTCAGACATAGCGCAGGACACTGGGAATAATCTACCCAGCCGAATACTATCCAGACCCCAAACCGCTTAGATCTGAAAATGAGTAAAGCTCACATCTTTTCAGAGCAGTAACACTATCTGTTCTCAAGTGTCCAGGGGCTGCCCTCTCTTGCAGCTTACTGTGACCTCTACAATGTATTTACTCATCTATATGCCAAGAATGCAAAAATGACAATTCATACCTAGAAACAATTTTCAATCAATTTCAGCTACACTTCAACAAGGTAAACCACCTTTTCGAAACTCTCTCTCAGGACAGGGAGTTCTGCTACTGAAGAAACTGCCATTCAGCACAATGAAACCCACAGAAATTTGACTCTATCCCTAAGCAAACCAAACATTACTTATTAACCAACTGACAAAACTCACACCCCCAATATGCTAGCAACAGGCTCAGACGCCGTTTGGGTACCTTTTAAAACCAGCCTTACAAACTTTTAAACCAAACATCAGTATACCGAACATGTGACACTGACTACATACTTGACATGTCAGACTCTGACCCTTGTACTTAACTTGGGAAAAATAAACATAAACAGCCCTTATCCCACTGCAGAGAGGTAGAGTTGTATTCTGCTTAGTATTTCCCCAGAACATCTTGATGTGTAAGTCTAGGGCTACACTTCAATTATGTGAGGGATCAGAGAAGATGAAAAACATCTCCTAAAACCTGTTGCAGTACAAGCAGGGGTTTCGCAGAATCTAGTGACCCCTAGACTATCTCCTCCTCTCCCTCTCAGGTGATTTTGCCTTTCAGTCACTTGCCAGCTTGCCTCATCTCAGACTTCTTAGTCATCCATCTGAATTATACAGGTTTAGTTTTTAATCTTAATTTTTGCTGCTTTTCTCTGATCTCCCTTCACAGTCTGTGCTGATTTCTGATGCTGAAGTGACTAGAACTGTAGATTGTCTACGGTCTGTACTTGAAATACTATGTTTCAGCAGTGAAAGAGAACTACCGCACACGATCTCTGACTACGTCTTATGTGTGGACAGCCAAAAGCTATACACGACAACCTCATAAGCAATCTGTGATCCACAATCCCCCCTGCTAATCTTACTATTTGCCCAATACTACCATGCATCTTTCAGATTATTTTCCCCAAATGAACTAACCAGCATTTTTACAACTGAGTCATTTTATTTCATGCTCTAAGTTCTTTACATCCTTTTGTACTATTTTCTCCATCCTCAATGGTTGTCGCATCTTCCAATTTTGTGTTACTTGCAAATAAAGTAGTAAGCTAATCTCTTCTTCTAGACCATTAATAAAGATGTTACATAAAACTGGGGCCAAAATTGCCCTTCTGGAGGAATCACTTCTCCACTCTCAACTCTATCTACTACCATTCATTTATGCTCTTTCAACCAGTTTTACATTCCTTTGGCAGTGCACATATGCAAGCCAATCTGAATTACCTTTTCAATTAAAGATAGCATGGCCCTATATCAAAAGTGTGGAAGTTAAACAGCAGTAGAGTGTGAGTAGACATGCGTGCATATACATATTACCCTTCGAGTTGATTATATAAACACACCGAAGTATTATCAAATAGATTTTTAGGCTGACTTAGATTTGTCCCGGTATTTAACAAATTCTGACTGAGACTCAGTACTTCTTCCTCACCAGTCTAAGCCTCACTGGATGAATTGGTGTAACTGGTAGCTGGATAGGACTTGTCACTAGCCAGCTACAGGAAGTGTCTCTTTTATAATCCTTTTGATTAAATTAAGTGTACTGCTAAGTTCATAACTGGTCTTACTCCACTCCACCCTTGATATAAGAGTCTGCACACAGTGCAATGTTCAAACTCCCTTCTCATGCAGGTTTAAATAATACAGGGAAAAGCCAGATAGCCACCTCAGCACAGTTTTTCTATGGTAAAACGTACTCACCACTTCCCCAGCTCCAGAGTCCACATTTAGGTGGTGTGGTGATCATATTCCCTTACCTGTATCCGAGTCTTTTTGATCTCCATTTGTTCCAACAGTGAAAGGCAACTTCCGTTTTGTAGCTCTCTCTTTCACCTCTTTGCCGCCATCACTCCTGTCCAACTTTGGAGTCTTGGTTAGAGAAACTTTATCTTTATCCTAGCAAGGAAAGAGAAAAGATTTCACAAGAGTCTCTCCCAAGGCTTCTGCCTCCATGGACATTTTGTGCCTGAGTTCAGGTTTTTACAATATTTAGGCTCAGCCACTACAGCTACCCGGAGAAAACAATCTTCTGTCAGAGGGATTTTCCTTTTCCTACAATAGGTCAAATAGGCCTCTGTTTTCATTCCTCCTTTAAGAATACATTGCTGATCCAGTGGTAGAATGGTATGAATTAAGCCTCTGGTGACATGCCTTCTCCCTGTTTCTTTACAAGGGCATCTGTCTAAATCTTTTTGTAGAGAGGAAGGAAATAAATATTTTTTGGTGGCAAAAAAACAGCTTCTCTCTACCCCAGAACTACCTGCATCATAGCAAGCTCCTTGATGGCTGAAGGTTGGATCTCCACATGATTCAGTGCTGCTTTGTGCAATGGCTAGACAAGGATACTAGACAGCACGTCTCTTTCCTGGGAGCTGAGCTAGCTACCTCTGAAGCACATATATGCCCCGCAGAGTGAGGAACTGATCCTAGGGGAGACACTGAGATTTACTCCTACTTCATCTTCCTGCAGGGCAGCAAGTTGTGCTGCCACCACACCATCAGCCCAGCAATAAGCTAGTTGTGTTTCTTAACCAAGCTAAAAGAATCAGTTACTGTTGTGAAAAAAACTAAAGTAAACACAATAAAAAAAGATCAATGTCATTATATTTTGTGCAGTGAATGGAACAATGTGCTTGCACTCTCTTATGTATAGGGTTGGAAGAATTTGTTTTTTATCAGTAAATGTTGAGGAATTATTTCACTGTACACACAAACCGAAGAAAAAATATTTCCATCAAAGATAACCAAAATTTACAGATAGGCCAAGAAAGAAAAATGCTGCTTGAGAAATAATGCGTTTGATTTAATATTTACTTTTTATATTTTGACATGTGATGTGGAACATTTGTGTTTTAACACTTCTACAGCTTTAACTTTTTGAATCTCAATGTCTAGTCACTAAACAATTATCTGTTCCCCCCCCATTTCCTCAAACTATGAAAATTTAAATAGATAAAAACTGGGTAAAAAAGCTTAACACACAGAATTTTGCAAAATTTAAGATAAAAAAATTGATACAAATAAAAAATGCTTAAAAATAAATATTGATGTTGTCCATCAAAATTATCAACAAATAAAAATCAGATTCTGCCAAGCCTACATATAAGCTAAGGTACACATGAAGGCAGAGTTCAGTCACTTTGCCAACAAGGCCTGGTACTCTATCAGGCTAAAATACCATTGCAGAAGAGCAAGGCAGACTTACCTGGCCAAGGGACACCATGCTTTGGGGAGAAAGTCGCAACCCCAATTAGAGTCAAGATGGAGTTATTAAATTAGCACTCTCTCTTGTGGGGACAGAGAATCAATCTGAGTATGAGGAAGAGAGAAACAAAGTGCCAGTGGCAAGCTAGGATTTTGAGGGGTGGGTTTCGAGCAAGATTTGCCCTGTAGTAGTTAGGGTTTCCTAATCCTCACCAGAAAAGATACTCTGAGGAGACAGTCCAGGGAGCATGCACACAGAGCATACCATGGGTGGGACCTTCCCACTGAGAAACAAAAACAATATTAAAGCCCTTCCTTCTCCACACTGAGCTGAGGGCTTTCCCTTGCGGTGTGCAATGTTTCCAGAACAAGTCAGTAGAAAATTCTGGCAGTTGATAAGCCTGCTAAAGTTACTGACTGTTTAAGGGATCAGCACTGCAGCCAGACAAAACACGTTTAAATGGTTTGTTCTGTACATATCAGCATCAAAAATCATACTGCAAAGCCCCAGCACAGCCCTTTGGGGGAAGTGCTCTTCATCGTAAACTGAAACAGCCCATGTGTCCCGTCTACTGTAGATCTCACATCTAACTGTTCCCACCTCTCCTCATTACCTCAGATTCGCCACTATAATCAGTGGTATCCTAGTTAATAATGTACAACAACGACAACAAAAAATGTTTCTGGCTTGGTGTTTGAGTGAGGAAACACAGGATAGGGGGTGTTTCTATTTCAGATTTCCTCTAGAGAAAGAGGCCAGTGAATTTCTCAGTCTGAACAACTTGAAACATCTGTTAGAATCATAAGCAGCTTGTTGGCCAAGTTCAGTAACTTGGAGCCTGTAGATGACAACCTTGCCCTGTTACTCTAGAAGGCTTCAGTCACATGGATAATCCACCAGTTAAAAATACATTGGTGTTTTTTTCCAGAGGAGTATACTCCCTACCTAATAAGCAAAGAAATACACTGAATACAAGAAACACTAGAAACAACTGGGATGGGATGGCATTCCAGGGGAAATCTCCTGTTTTTCCTCCCATTTACTTGGGTTCCTCTAGCTAAATAACCACAGTCCCTGCAAACTTCTCTCTCACAACCACACCGGATCTCTCTGAGTGAGACACAAGCGTCTGCACTGTGCACCAGTGGCTCCCCATTGTGCTGCTGCTTCTGCGTTACAGGGAGAGGAGGCAGTAGCACTGGGTAAGCAGACCATCCTCTGACCCCTCTGAGCTAAAACGCTAGCCTTCCTCTTCCCACACACAAGCCTCTTCTCCTCCAGGTGTCTGCATATTCCTGCTATGAAACATCATCTCCCAAAGCTCAGCTCCCCTCATGCCAGCCCCTGAAGGCCCTGCTCGCTCTGCCTGTTCACTCACCACATCCCAGTTTGCCATCCCCATCCTCCCATTTGACCAGCACGGCTCTGTGGGGTCTGAGAGCCACCACAGGCATTCTATCTAAATTCCCCATTTACTTAGACATGCTATTTCAGAATCACATACAGAACTACACACAGCGTGCCAACCCTAGATTAATAATTGAAATAGACAAACCAATAAAGAGGGTCGGAGTTCAAGGGTGGCTGCTTGCTGATCAGGATGAGGGGGTGGTTATGTGGTTGTGCTGTGGTGTGTAAATGGCATCAAGAACTGAGAGTATAGATGGGCTGTTGAATGACTTAATTCCTGGTTCTTGGGACCTGTAATCCAGCAATTTTAACTCAAAATGAACTGAAATTTGTTATGGGATTATATTTTGCACTCATGCAGGGAAGGGAATACAGCTGCTGGGGGGAAGCACTGTTTTCCAAGGGAAGCAAGCCAATGGTTGCCTTGCCTTATGTATTCCTTGGTTATTTTTTGTGGTTTTGAGATATTATGCGGCTTGGGTTTTTTTTTTAGGTGTCAGGTGGGAGTAGATGACACTTGAGTAGCAATTAGTAGTTGAGCAGTCAGAAGAAATTAGATTTGAGGAAGGATTTAAGCAGCTTGGAATGTCAGAGCAGATAGATGGACACATGAAAAACAAGGTTACTTACCAGTAACTGTTGTTCTTCGATGTGTGTTGCTCATATCCATTCCACTATAGTGTGCACTTGCCACCATGCACTGGTCCCCAGAACTTTTTTCCTCTCAGCAGATGCTGTAGGGTTGGCTCAGGCGCCCCCTGGAGTGTCACCTGCATGCTGTGGTACATATGGGACCGCCGACCCTACAGCCCCTCAGTCCCTTCTTTCTGCCAACTCCAACAGTGGGGACGGGGGGCGGGTGTGGAATGGATATGAGCAACACATCTTGAAGAACTACAGTTACTGGTAAGTAACCATGTTTTCTTCTTCGAGTGCTTGCTCATGTCCATTCCACCATAGGTGATTACAAAGCCGTACCTTAGAGGTGGGTAGGAGTTATTGGTGAGCTGCTCTCAACACAGCTTTGCTGAATCCTGCGTCCTCTCTCGCCTGCTGCACGATGGCGTAGTGGGACGTGAAGGTGTGCACCGACGACCAGGTGGTAGCCTTGCAGATGTCCTGCAGGGGCACCTTTTCCAGGAAGGCCGACTATGCCTGGGCTCTGGTTCAGTGCGCCGAAATAGCCCCTGGGAGCAGTGCGTTCGCCTGCTCGTAGTAGCACTTGATGCAGGCGGTGATCCAGTTGGAGATGTGCTGGATGGAGACTGGGGATCCCTTCATCCAGTCCGCCACGGTGATGAAGAGTTGCGTCGACCTCCGGAATGGCCCCTTCTGGTCAATGTAGTAGGCCAGGGCCCCTCTGACATCCAGGGAGTGCCATCTCTGCTCCTCCTCCGACTCGTGTGGTTTAGGAGAGAACACAGGGAGGAAGATGTCTTGGTTATAGTGGAATTGTGAGACCACCTTAGGCAGGAAGGCTGGATGGGGTTTCAGGTGTACTTTGTTCTTAAAGAACACTGTATAAGGGGGCTCCGAGGTCAGCGCCCTAATCTTGGAGACCATCCTACCCAATGTGATGGCTACCAGGAAGGCCACCTTCCATGAGAGAACAAGTAGTGGGCATGTAGCCATCAGCTCGAAGGGGGGCCCCATGAGTCTGGAGAGCACCAGGTTGAGGTCCCAGGGAGACACCGGATCTCACACCTGCAGGTAGAGCCTCTCCACCCCCTTGAGGAACCTAACCGACATGGGGTGGGAGAACAGGGATCTCCCTTCCATGGGCTGGTGGAAGACCAAGATGGTGCCAGGTGGACCTTTAGAGGCGCTAACGCCAGGCCCTGGAGCTTCAGCTGTAGCAGATACTCCAGGATCGCCTGGATGGGTGAGAGGCTAGGTTGGATACCCCGGGACTCCGCCCAACAAGTGTACCTCCTCCACTTGGCCCGGTATATGACCTGGGTGGAGGGTTTTCTGCTACCCATCACGATCCATTGGACCTGCGCCGAGCAAGATCTCTTCCCCTCCGTCAGCCACAGTCTCCAGGCCGTCAGATGCAGGGAGTCCAGGTCTGGCTGGGCGGGGCGATTGACAGGTCCACCAGCATGCTGTACCAATGCTGTCTCAGCCATGCTGGGGCAATCAGTATGATGTCCGTTCTGTCCCTCTTGATCTTCAAGAGGACCTTGGGCATGAGCGGAATCAGGGGAAACACGTAGGTGAGGGTCCCCCCCCCAGTTGATGAGGAACATGTCGGATATGGAGCCCGGCTCACAATCCCAGAGTTAGCAGAACCTCGGGCACTTCCTGTTCCAGGATGATGTGAACAGGTCCAGTTGGGAAACACCCCACTTTCAGAAGATGGAGGTCGCTACCTCCTGGTGTAGAGACCAGTTGGAACGGGGTAGAAACGACCTGCTGAGGCAGTCCGCCTTGTTGTTCCTGACCCCTGGGAGGTGAGAGGCCGATAAATGAAAGTCGTGCCTCACTGCAAAGTCCCATAACTGAATGGCCTCCTGGCAGAGGAGCGAGCTCCCCCCTGCTGGTTGATGTAAAACATCGCTGCGGTATTGTCTGTCAGCACTTGAACCATTCTGCCCTTCAGGAAGCTGAGGAACACCTTGCAGACTAGGCTGACAGCTCTGAGTTCTTTGACATTGATGTGGAGGCTCCTCGTCTCTTCTGACCAAGTCCCCTCGGTGGCCAGGTCGGAACTGATAGGGATTCCCCACCCCACGTCGGAAGCATCGGATATCAGGGTGACCGAAGGGGCCAGATGCTTGAAAGGGACTCCTGCCAACACCTCCCTCGGGTCCCTCCACCATTCCAGGGAGGTTAGAACCTCTGGGGGAACCATGACTACCCTGCTCAAGGGGTGTCTGCTTGGGGCATACAGTAAGGCCAACCAAGCTTGGAGGGGCCTGAGCTTGAGGCGAATGAGCCTCACCACATATGTGCATGCCACCATGTGCCCTAACAGCTGCAGGCAGCGCCTGGCTGTCGTGGTGGGGCACTTGTATAACTGACCAATGATCGCTGCCATAGCCTCGAACCGAGTTTGCAGGAGGAAGGCTCTGGACAGGGAGGCATCCAGTGTAGCCCCAATAACTCTATGCGCTGCACCGGGGTTAGTCTACTTTTGCTTGTTTATGAGCAGCCCCAGTTTGGTGCAAGTGGCACAAGTGAGGGGGACACTGTCCTGGACATGGTACTTGGATCTGCCCGTGATCAACCAGTTGTCCAGGTACGGGAAGATTTGCACCCCTCTGCGTCTCAGGTGGGCTGCCACCACTGCCATACACTTGGTGAAGACCCTGGGCGCAGATGAAAGGGCAAGGCCGTGAACTGATAATGGGACCAAGCCACTGTGAACCGCAGGTAGCGTCTGTGCTTCGGCAGGATCAAGATGTGGAAATATGCATCTTTCAGATCGAGGGTGGCATACCAGTCCCCCGGATCCAGGGCAGGGATAATGGAGGCTAAGGAGACCATGTGGAACCTTAGCTTTCTCATGAACCTGTTTAGACAACGCAGATCCAATATGGGTTTCAGACCCCCCTTTGCTTTGGGGATAAGGAAATACCTGAAGGAAAATCCTCTCCCTCTATCCTGCAGAGGAACCGCTTCTACCACCCCCAGAGCCAGAAGGGCCTCCACCTTCTGCATCAGCAGTTGCTTGTGGGAGGGGTCCCTGCTTCTATCCCTGCCCCTGCCTGCCTGAGATGTCCTGGGCTGCTGCAATGGGCAGTGGGTCTGAGGCCAAGACTGACTCCTCGAGGCCTGCGGGGTATATAGACCCAAGGAGCGTAAGGTGGCCCTTGAGTCCTTGACAGCATGTAACTTTTTGTCCGTCTTATCTGAAAACAAGCCCACCCCATCGAAAGGCAGGTCCTGTATGGCATTCTGGACCTCCTGTGAAAGCCCCAACGACGATAGCCAAGAGCAGTGTCTCATGGTTACTGCAGAGGCTATGGCCCTGCTCACCGTGTCCACCACATCGCTGGTAGTTTGCAACGCAGCTCCTGTGGCACCCTCATCCAGGACAGTGGCTAAGTCCGCAGTGAGGTCCTTTGGCAACCTCTCTGCGAAGCGCTGCATAGAGTTCCACAGGTTCAGGTTGCAACAACCCACCAGTGCCTGGTGGTTCGCAAGGCAGAACTGCAGGGCCGCTGTGGAAATACCTCCCTCCCAAAGAGGTCCAGTTTTTTCCCATCCTTATTTTTTGGGGTAGCGCCTTGGGACCCTGGACTGTCCTTTTGATTTACAGCATCCACCACCAAGGTCCCCAGGGCCGGGTGAGTAAAGAGAAACTCAAACCCCTTTGCCAGCACATAGTATTTTTTTCTCGGCGCTCTTTGATGGAGTGACGGAGGACGGGGTTTGCCAAAGGGCCTTTGCTAATTTTAGGACCCCCTCGTGGACCAGCAAGGTCACCCTTGATGATCCCTCTAAGCCCATCACGCCACAGAGGGGATCCTCCTCCTCCGAGAGCTCTTTAATATCAATGTTCAGGTTCGAGGCCACCCTCTTCAAGAGCTCTTAGTAAGCCTTGAAGTTGATCAGGGGTGTCTTATGGTCCCTGGAGGTGGCCTAATCTGGGGAGGAGGAAGAAGACTGGCGAATGGGTCCCGTCGAAGGACCTTTTCCGGGGTCGGTCTCCTTGTCTGAGAAGGGGACCTTCTCCTCTGCGCCTGGCATGGAGAGTTCCGGTTGTACTGCCAGAGATGGGGCAGAGGCCGTTGCCTGCCCCACCTGCGCTCCCCAAGGACCCCAGTAAGGCTACTGCCAGGGTCCTTGTGGCCAACCCGGTGCTGGCATCGGTGGCTGGGTGTCTTGCCTGTGCCGGTCCTCCCTTGAACTGCTGGGCCGGTGCCGTCTTTGGGTTCTGCTCCGACCTCTCAAGGAGCCCAAAGACGAGGAACGCCAGTGCTGACATGATCAGTGCTGGAGAGATGACTCCCGCTCTGGGGAGGATGAAGTTTGGTGCCGAGGCACTGATGACTTGCAGCGCCGTTTCTGTCCCGGTGATTAGGATGGTGCCGTCTCCCACTCCTTGGTGCCGAGCCCGACCGCGAGGACCAAGAGCAGGGGACAACCTCATGCGTGGTGCCAACCTGGAGCGGTGCCACCTGCAGCGTGGTGCTGAGGATCAATCTCGGTGCCATGGCGCTAACGAGCTCGACAAGTCCAACTTGGAGCTTGGAGAGGAGCTCTCGTGCTCTACCCTCTGAGCCTGCCTGGAGGGAGACCTCTCCTTCCATCAGGGTCTCGACCATCCACCAGGGGCACCCAGCGCAGTCTTTCCCCGGGACACCATCCCTCGACCCCTTGGCCAAGGGGGGAGCGGAGGCGTGGGCAAGGCCATCAGGTCCTGTGCTGCCTGGAAAGCCTCCGGTGTTGATGGCTGCTGCAGGGGCACTCCCCCACCCCCAGGAGTCAGGGGAGGCTCCCTGCACCAAGGTGTGGGCCCAGAGGTTGGCTCGACCGGCCGCAGTTCCAGCACCTCCATGCTTGACCCCGACTGTGGAGCGGGGGAGCGCAAGCGCTCCGCACACTGGTCTCATCTCCTCTTCGGTGCCAGGGAGGGACGGCAGGAAGACTCCAGTGCCGACAGAGCGCTCTGCACCAAGGAGACGCTTGGCAGCGAGGTGGAACGTGGCAGCTCGGGGGCCAGATGGAAAGCCGCCTCCATGAGAATAGCCTTTAGCCTGATTTCCCTCTTTTTGGCTCGACAAATTCTACACACTTTTCCCTCACGTGCTGCTCTCCTAAGCACTTCAGGCAGCAGTTGTGAGGGCCACTCAGGAAAGCCTTGCCACAGGCTGTGTAAGCTTAAACCCTGGTGAACCAGGCATGGCCTGGGCTCTAAGCCCCCTTTGTCAGGAGGGCTTCTAACACTAACTACTTTAACAACTAACTACTATCAAACAAACTATCAGCAACTAACAGTCCAAAAGCAAAGGGAAGCTACTTGCATGAGCAAGAGATGTTCCAGCGACCATCACGGGTGGAAAGAAGGGACTGAGGGGCCATAGGGTTAGCGGTGCCTTATGTGCCGCGGCATGAGGGCGACACTACGGGATCTGCTGAGGGGAAAAAAGTTCCAGGGACCAGTGCATGGTGGCGAGTGCACACCTATAGTGGAATGGATAAGAGCAAGCAATCGAAGAAGCAGCTCTGCTTCAGAGAGGCACTAAAAATAGCAGTGTGGCCACAGCGGCACAGGCAGTGGCTCAGATTAGCCACCTGAGTATGTACCCGGAAGGTTCAAGTGGGATTGTACTCTAGCAACTAGACCAAACTGCTTCCTGTGCTGCCATGGTCATATAACTATTTTAAGTGCACTAGCTTGAGCAGAATTAGTGCGTATTGGCTCACCCGCACTGGGAAGCACTCTCTATGCTGCTGGACTAGACTCACATACCCCAGGTGAGTTTGTGTTGCATAAAATCCGAGGATTCAAATTAAACAAAATCTTTAAAGCTGGTAGAAGGCTGTATGTTGGGATCTCAGGCCCGGTCTACACTTACCTTCTGGATTTGGCGGCAGTCGACGGGAGATATGCAAGTGATGTAAATCACTTTTGTATCTCCCATCGACTTCGCTGCATCTGCTCTGCGTGCTGTCCACACTGCACTGAGCTGAAAGGAACAGGGTTCCCTTCAACGTAGCACTACGTCACTTACCAGGGTGGTTTTCCTGTGTTGATTGCTGGATCAACTGAGCGGGTCTATGCAGACCACTCAGTCGATCCAGTGTAATCGATCTGACGGCGGCGAATTTGCCATGGTCCGTGTAGACCCAGACCAAGTATGAAGGGAAACCCAGGGATGTTTAAGATATATGTTATTAATATATTAATATTCATATATTAAAATACCTTTACTTCCTTTTGTAATTAGGAAACTGGTTTATTCAAATCTAGCGTATCGAATTTTAATTTTGCAACATTGCTTTAAAAGCAAAGCCAAATTGTCAATTTATTAACAAACTTACAGTAGTTTCAAGATTTTATCAAAAGCTAGACCTTACCTTTACTTTAGCCTTATTTTTAAAAGTCCACTAAATAAAACAGACTGAATATTTTAATTAACACAAGATGATCACAAGAAACCCAGACAAATGAATCTAACAAATTCCCTTGTTTAAAATAACCAAAAAACAAAAACAAAAACCAGTCATGCTGTTTATATCAGACTTGTAAGATTGTGGCAGATAGCTTATTATGCCAGTAGAGTCATAAGACTCTGTCATCATTGTGTGTACATTGCTCCTTCCTCTTTCTTAGTTTCTATCTGGTACAGGCACACATGCAGGTTAGAAAAACTATGTTTACTCCAATCAGCTCATTTTGTTTACTTGTTCCTTAAGTTATCGCCATTTAAATGCACTAGTGGCATGCAATATTAAAGCCGCATTAAAAATCCTAGGCCTCTGTGATGTGTGTTCCAACCACAATATTGAGACCTTACGAAATGGATTCAGGAGCCAAAGATTTAAAAATTAAGCTCCATGAACCACGTCTAACAACTTTCCAGCATGATCTCTTGCTCTACCAAAAAGACTGCCTCTGCTTTTGTGGTTAGACGGAGCTAGTAACATACATTCAGAAGAGGGAGTGTATTACTTAACATTTGGAACTAGAAAAAGGAGAGCCTTGTTCAAGATAAGAAACAGAGAGCTTTTCCTCGTTGCAGAAGTTATTAGGGTGCCAGAAAAAATTCAGAGCAGCCAAAATAAATACACTACCATTTTGTTTAAATGCTCTGCTTGGAAATGCTTTTGTCTTATTTTCTGACTTGTGAATAAAAATAGTTTGCAATAACAAATGATGCCACATTTTGTGCCAGCTACTATTCTGAACGGATCATAAACCTGACAAGGTCAGGACTGGTATTAGTTTACATCTGTCATTGGGGGGGGGAGAGATGAGGACGGCGGGGAAGGGGGCCAAGAAGGGACGAGAGAGAGAGAGACTGACTAGTGACTATTTATTGCCCAACAGCCAGGGACGATTGGCAAGCAACAGCTCACAATCAGAACCACTAGATTATTCCTTAGCCCAGTCAAATCAACAATCAAAAGGCACAGTGAGCAACTCTAGGTCTGCAGTCTTATTACAAGCAGGGCAGTTTGCCCTTTTCACCCTCCAGAGATATCCACGTTGACGTGGCAGCTCAAATACTAACCCAGCAGTGCTATAATGAGCTAATATGGCACTTTCTTTCCATGTAAGTGATTCTGAGAATGAAGACCTGCTGCAATCACTGCCAAATTTGGAAAACCACTGTTTGGAAACACTTACATTCATACTTTGGCCCAACCATTTTGGACATCGACATACCCTCATTTGCTAGGATTCAGGACAACCTCATAAAAATAAAAAGGTTGCATGCAATTTTCTCTTCTCGTACTTCTTATTTCTGAAGGCACAATTTGAGTGTTAAAATGCAACTGCTCAATGTAGAAATGACGGCGCAAGACAAGGGAGTTCAATTTCTTTTCTTAGAACAAATCAAACCTCCAGCACTTCTTACAAAGCAGATTGGAAGCTGATTTCTAGTCCCCTAGCCAGGGGTCCCAAACTGCCAACCTTGAGTGATATCACTTCTCAGCAAGATGTCTGCCTTCTGCTGAAGGGTCAAGAAACACCAGTCGTAACTGACATGTCAAAGATGACACCTTTGTGGCTCAACACTCCTGGGCAGGCAGCAGTTTTACATTACATACTTTCAGAGACTAGGCAGGGAATGCAGATCTCTCTTTTTTAAGATATTTAAGCATAAAGGGGCCACAAATAACCTTTTCCTACACCTTGAGTTACAGGCCAGACACCTGGTTAAACCCTTGGCACTGGAAGTTAGGATTTCCTACACACAAAGCACTTATGCAAAAGGCATCAGAGTTCCCTGTTGAGCGCTCCAGAATGCGAGAAACAAGGGGTCAACTGTACTTTAGACAAAAAATACGATTCTTTTATTGTGTGAAACGTGAAACTAGATTTCAGTGGGCGAAAACCTATAGTGCTCTCTGCTGCCTGGAAAGTTCTCTTTCTGACAGTGACCCCAGGAGAAAATGCAAGTGACAGTGTTGCTGGACTTGTATCATCACTTCAACGCTCTGTTGTTGCCCTTGTGTTAGTTTAAATAAATAACCATTTTAAATTGGTATTTGGACACCTAATGTCATACTCACTTTTTCAGACAACATGGCAAATTAATCTGCAAATTACTGTTCTTGTGAAAAGATTCAAAACATCCCATTATTCATAATTTCACAGATCTATGATGCTTCTCTTATAAATTAATACAATGCACGGATGACACTGTCCAATGAAAGAATAAGAGGTTGGTGAAAAAGTTTCTCCATAGTCAGAATATGCCACAGATTGAGAAATCTGTCAGAGTTTAAGAAACTGAAGCCTACAAAAATATGTTTATTTTGGCAGTTTAAATACAATGTGTAAAAGAAATATTGTGTCATGCTGGCTGGCTGGGGGTGGGGTGGGGGGAGCATTTATTATATTATTTAACATCAGTATGTCAAAATCATAATAATTCATATGAGATATGCTTTGTCAGGTACTGTTAGTAAGGCTGTAATGTGCTAAGAAAGATGATAATGTTTATGTTCATGTGTTGTGTGTGTAATGGAAGTTATGGATAGGTTTGTATCTATATTTCAATTTGTGCTGTGTTTCTGGGCGATGCCCCAGACAGGATGGCTGCAGCACTAGTCTGCTTAATTGCCCATTAAGGAAATTCACAGGTACAATGGGCCCAGAGGGAGAAGCCAGGGATATACCTGATGAGTCACCAGGACTTACTCATGTGACTCTAGACTCCATCTTATTCCTGTAATTTCCACAAGCAGCACAGCAAAGGCCTAAGGACATAAAAGACAGCTGCACCACATCCTTTTTGTCTTCAGTCTACCTCTGGATCAACTCTACAACTGAACTGAAGCTGTGAAACGAAGGACTGAGACCCATCCAGGTATTGGATCTATACCAGAGGGACTATACAAGCCTGCAAACTCCAGAGTTCTTTTAGAAACCTGATATATATGGTCTTTCAAATCAATTGTATGTGTCTGATTGCTTTAATTATTTAACATTTCTCTTATAGTTTGTTGCTTTCTTTTTATAATAAACCTTTAGTTTTAGTTACTAAAGGATTGGCTGGCAGCGTGGTATTTTGGGTAAGACTCAAACTTATATTGATCTGATACTGTGGCTGACCCTTTGGGGTCAGGAGAAACCTTTTTCGTAAAGAGCATAGAGTTTTAAATAACTGGCCTCTTTACTGGACCTAGTGGCTGATTGGGAGCCAGAGACTGAAATGCAGTAGAGGGGGCAGTGTATATTTTTGTTTCGGATTCTTGATAACCAGTATGGGGAATGAGAAGCATTGTTTGTGGCTGGTTGAGAAGTCTGACTTCAGTGTCACCCACCAATGCTGGGAGAATCTGCTCACCTTTTGCAGCCTGCCCTGACCCTGGCATTTTCAGGTGGGCTACCCTAGGCACGGATGGGTCACAACTTGAACATACCATAAACTTGTGGAACTCAGTGCTGTAGGACATTAATAAGATTTACTGCATGGCTACTTAAAAACTACCTCCAGTTACCTAGCTAGAGTTAAAAATGTAGATGTTACAAATCCTCACACTTTTGGACACAGTCTGATCTGTAGTTGGGACCTAAAAGAAATGTCCCCATTTGGTGTTCTACTACAAAAATTAAGTGTATTATAAGGGCATTACCAACAATTTCTTAGGGCCTCTTTTTGGGTGACAAAGCTATCGTTCTCTTTAGCACATGCTAATTTCTCTCTCCTGCAAATATCTCTAACCAATGATAGGGAAGGTGATACAAGTCTGCTTAAATTAGACAAGTAAATATATACTCCTGACTGGGCTCTACAACAAGGGTCTGTCACATACATGTAAATAAAGTTAAGGTGTAAAGTTACAGAAGGCAGATTAAATAGAGAGCAAAGATAACCTCAAAAGTCTGGGAACAGTGATTTTGAACACCCATGTGCAAATTTATGACATGGCTCAGTAAGTTATTTTTTCACTCAAGGCCCAAATTGGGTCAGCTTGCTGCAAGCTCCATGAGCCTCCATGGGTTTTTTTTGTTTGTTTGTTTGTTTTGTTTTGCTTTGTTTTTAGGCTACCATCTTGTGCTCCAAAATCTAAGTTTTTTGGGGGTAAAAAAATTCTTTAGCTCTTACAGTTGCAAGAGTGACCCTTGAAGGTATGAACAAAATGCAAACATATGCAAAAGAATAAATGCTTCTGGTAGATCAGAGTAAATGAGTTCTTGGATTTGGGTACCAACACACCTTGAACTACTGACACCACCACTCAGGCTCTACTTAGAATTGCACTGAGGTTGCACTTTCACAAAACTGAAACTTTCCAATCCCTTATGCAAAGATTTGCATTACCAGATGATGGAAATCCACTAAACCCTTTGTGCTCCAAACTGTATCGATCACATTTCAGGCTACAACACTAAAGAAAATTAAGCAATGATGAACAAAAAACAACATTTAAGAACTGGACTGGCCAAGTGTTCTAATCCTGTCTTTTCTGAAATGCCCAAAGTGTCAATTCAGGGAAGGAAATTGGTCTCCTGTATCACAGAAAAAATAAAACCATAAAGAGCAAATGCCTCAACCAAAGAGATTACCCACATGTTCAGACTGACAATACTTAAACCAATTCATATCAGGACAATTATTAATTATATGTATTAAAATTGGGGCCCCATTGCACAAGGTGCTGTACTCACACATACTAACAGACAGTCCCTGCTGAGAGTCCAAATGGACAAGCCAGGCAAATAGTGGGAGAAAGGACAAATATTACCCCTCTTTTACAAATGGGGACCCAACGCACAAAGAGAGTGGTGACTTGTCCAGGAGGACAGAGACTATACTGGCAGAGCTGGGAACTAAACCTAGCTCTTGAGTCCCAGGCCAAAGCCCTAACAAAACGACCAAGCTTCTTTCTTCTCCAGGGCCAAAATACAGGTACAAAAGCACATGTAGAAAGAGAATGGCGGGTCATTTGCTGCAGTGTTAGTGAACACAAGTACATTTTCAAAAGCACCTAAGTGACTTAGAAGCTCACGTCCCATTGCTGAAAGTGACATAGGTGCTTAGGTAGCAATGTCTCATTAAAAGTAAATGGAACTGTCATGTAGGAGGCAGAGTCTCTTTTGAAAATGAAGAAATGCAAAGATGGCAGCTATAGTGCAGCAGAACCTGTAGATATTTATTGTAGCATTCAGACCACAGGGAAAGTCAAGCCAATCATATATGTTTGAGCATCCTCCTATGCACTCTAAATTTTGTTTAGAGTTGGTGTCTCAAAATGTTACAATTTAAGGGCTGGTTAGTTTAATGTCAAAACAACTGTTCACGTTAAGGTCATATTAAGGAGAAATGATTTTTAAATGTTAATAAAGTCTATTTTGCCATTTTATATTTCAATCATAATTATATTGAAATTATATTCCAATTAATTATAAAGTATATACAGTGCCTAGCCTAGCCTTTCATGTGACTTAATTTATCCAGAATTGAACCAATGCACAGACCAATGAAGGCACCTTCAAGACACCAACTACCTTCCTAGACTGAGAACAGAAGGAATTACAGGCTGAGGCATTTGAAAGTGCTGACAAATACAAGATCACTTAAAAGTTGCTGTCTCCCTGAAGTGTACACAGAACGATCTCTGGAAGCAGAATGTCTAACAACGAAATGCTTGTACCCGAAGTCACTGTTCCATCTCACATCCTTACAGTTAACTAGAAAGTGATGATTTGCTCCACTATATCCTTCAGCCAATTAACTTGGATCTCAGCTCAGTCCCTAGTGGACAATAATCTGCAAATTTCTTCACAGGTTGAGAAGATCAGAATTAAGCAAGCCAAGAGACTATATGCTCTGTCCCCACTAGATAATGTTGTCCCACAAGATCTGCACTGACACTTTTGGTGGGGCAGTGTAAAAACAATTTATGTCCTAATTACTCAGCCACAGGAGACAGACTAGGGTTCCCAGTATTTCTGTTCCTAATATCAGTCAAATGACTCCATGGCAGGTAACTGAATTGCAACCTTTTCTTTAAACTTCCAGATGCAATAAAATGGAGGCTCAATCACATTATAATTGTTGCTTGTGCCCTCTGATGCACCTACACTGCCATACACAGTCCTGACGAAACCGGAGCTTCGTATTCTAGTGAATCAGACCTACTGGCTGCCAGCCCCATTTGCCAGGAAGAAGTCCTCACTGGACACCACATAGCAGCATTTTGCAGCCATTTCTCAATATTAAATACTACTGTGCCCAAAGTTTGCACTCTTCCCCATAAGGACCTTGTTGTGTCCTAGAAGGTGTCCCTCCTGGGAATGGTGTACTTCTCTCAGCATGCCCCACGCAACCAGATTCCTCTATGCACATGCACAGCAACAGAAAGGGGAACTGGGAAGATGCTACTAACCCATCTGATATTGGGCTCGTACCTAAAATGCTGCAGTTAGTCATCTGATCTGTTTCTCTTTTCTTGCCACTTCAGGTGACAAGCCCCAAAATCTTCCTTGGGCTGAACGGTAACTGTAACTATTCAATATTCACAAAATTCCAGGGCATGTTGTAAATTGTAAAGAAGCCAACAGAGTAAGGGTGTGCTAGGGACCAAGGTAATGATCAGCCCTGGAGACTCCATGAACTCCTGTCAAGCAGGAGTTCTGGAGGTAGAACAAAAGCTGGCAGAGGGCAATATCTCCTTGCTACTGGAATAATAAGACATCTGCAACAGATCAGTGTCTTTGTTAGATCCTATTCTGCACCACTGCCCATTAATCCTGCAGCCCATGTTCTAATATAGAGTGGGAAGAGGAGAGCTGGTGCTTAGACACTACAGTGATAATCACAGTCTAGATAGATTAAATAGCATTAGCACTGCTCCAAACACTGCAGTTACTATAGAAGGGAGAGCACACTGCCGGGAAGTGCAAGCCACTCTTATAAACTCATCAGAAACAGTACCATGGAAACCCCATTGAGGGAGAGGGACCAGGGAAGGGAGAGGAAAACAGGAGAAGAAAGAAGACACTCAACAGGGACATGTGGGGGGAAAGCTAGTGAGAATAGAAAAGTCAGAGGAAAGGGAGAACCTGAGGAATGGGAACAAGGGGCAGCATCTTTGTTTGCTAATGAAGCTCTGATTCACATATCAGGATAAGTTCAAACTGCTTCAGAGGTCGGAAACACTGGGACAAACTGGGTCAGAGGGCAGAAGGAAAGAGTGGAGCAACAGTTTTCAAAATTTTAATTAAAAGCTAGCTTTCCTATACAGAGTTTCTCAACAATAGAAGCTGCCTACAGACTTTATTGTAATCCAGTAAAGAACCATCAAAGAGCTGGAGGGCAGGGGATGGAGCTCAGGTGTGGGGCAAAATGAGCAGAATTAAAGTTGAGGGTGCAGTGGAAAAGCAGCAACATCCTTAGGTTGGGTCTACACGGATGGCAGCAAATTCGCCGCCGTCACATCGATTGCTCTGGATCTACTGAGCAGTCTGTATAGACGCGCTCACTCGATCCAGGAAGCGACGCAGGAAAACCACCCCGGTAAGTGGCATAGCGCTGTGTTCAAGGGAGCGCTGTTTCCTTCGACGCAGCGCAGTATGGACGCCGCGCAGAGGAGATGCTGCAAAGTCAACGGGAGATACGCAAGTATCTCCTGTCGACTGCCGCCGAATCGCCAAGGTAAGTGTAGACCGGGCCTCAGACTCGGATTTCATTTCAGTAACCTGATCTGCAATTCTTGGCACAGATCAAACCTCAGAAGTCTTCATCAAAATCCAAACAGCAATATTTTCAGCAGTGCTACTGAACTACCCACACCTGGTCAACCAGTAATTAGAGTACATCAGATTTCCATGCGTGCACAGCAGAGCAGAGATTCTTACATACATACTGCATCTGTGGCCACAAGAACACTGCACAAAGAGATGCCTTCCTTAAGGTCATTCAGACAGGACTTCTGATTTCATGGTAGCATTTGTCCCTGCAATGGTTCTGTAAAGGTAGAAAACTTTAAAGTTCACAATCTTTTTACTGAATGACCTTCCAAAGCGTCACTTACACCACCGTCTCAAGTCACTACTGTTCAGCATCGCAATGGGTATTATAGACACTGGAAGAAATGGGCCAAAGTGAAGCACATTGTAAGTCTAGTCCTTATCAGTCAGCATGTCACCACTGTACAAATATTGTTTGAATCCAATTCAACATCATCTACTGATACAGGGAGTTGGGCAATCTCTTAGCACAGCAAATACTGGAGTGGCTTATCAATGGCTGGGTGCTGCCAAGTCCTGGTGTGTCTCACTGTAAACCTGCCCTCTCTAAAGTGAGGTGATGTGTTTATTAAAAAAAAAAAGCACACTACCTTTTTCCCCGTTTGTTTCTCCACCATGTCGTTGCTGAGAGAGAAATCTTCTGACTGTGGTGTTTTAGAACACCCACCCTTGGGCATCGTTCTGCCTTCCTTACTTGATCTTCATTTATGCTGCCATCGCCTCATCATCAACCGTCTGTTGAGATAGAAAACCAGAAAAATTAAACATTTTATAAAGATAATTAAAAAGAGAAAATACAGGATACTTCCTATTTCAATAAGCCAAACTGCTGTGCTATGCTGCCATAGCAGGTACAAGCATCCAAGTATCCCACCCAAAGCTAGGGCCAATCTGCCTTTGGCCCCAGATGCAATTTTTAAGGGAGAAATTACCACCTGCAGTTTAAGTATTGGGCTGCTTCTGAGAGACTGTTTAATGTAATTTCTCTCTGAGGCACAAGGGATAGTCGTGATGGACTAGACTCAAACGGAAAGCGATACCCTTACTTTTTGTCTATATAGCACTACTCTTAATTCCCACGTGAGGCTTCTCTCAGCTACAGTAGTCACCACCACAGAATAATAATGCTCCATGGTTTGTAAATGTGGGCCCTATGTACAGATATTTTTGGCACTAAAGTAACTATTTGTGCCGATGGAGTTTATCATCATTCCTATGGATTCTTCTGATATTCAAGGGACTAATACATAGAGCAATTAACATGGGTAAATTACGTAGACTAGTTATAAAATGTGCCTTTGTATTGGCCTGCTTCTGATCTCTAGAGAAAACCTGAGGATGCAAACACAAGGTACAATGTTCCCTGAAAGGTTTACAGAGAAGCCTCCCCAAGCCCTTTTAGTCTCAGTGCTACCATTGTGCCTTGGCCTAGGTAGAGCACAATTCAGGAGAATAACAAAGAGCTCTGTTGCCCGTGCCATGTGTTGCCTGGTTACAGAACTGAAAAGACAACTGACATCTGAAATACATAGAAGTATGTGTTGGAACCAGGATCAGAAACCCGGTCTGGAGCCAGGGGAAGCATGGCCTCTTTGGAGAATGAAACTGTCTCCTCTCCTGAAGCTAGAGGCTAAAAAGCCATGAGCACAACAGTATGCTACAGACTAGTGACCCAAAGCAATTCCTCAAGCAAAATCTCATTGTACTTCGACTGAAACAGCATAAATGGGGGTCACCTTAAAATTCTGCCCCTGCTAATTGCCACCTGATGGAATGACACATTGCACTTATAAACTTTTTTGTTAATGTTGGTTGGATTTTTTTTTTTTAAATACAATTGCAGGAAATTGTCCAGGAACAGCCATTCCAGAATGCCATTCCTAATCTGGGAATTCTGTGGGTACGGACAAGGAAAACAGAAGCAAGTTGTAAGAAAGCAAAACCTCCTACCAATTTTTTCGGGTGCCTAAAAGGCCACAGCTTTTAAGGCCCACAATTTGAAATGGTTTGAATCAGACAGATGTTTAGTCCAAGGAGTGGGGCTAAAAAGCCCAACAGGTGACTTCATGCAGATGACTAACTACCCATCAGATTCCTAGCTTCTTTTTTGTTTCTGGACAGCGAGCCATCCATTCAGCTTCTTTGACCAGCATTACATTGTGCGGCATTGACCATCTTCCTTGTCCATGGCACTGACCACGTCATCCCTCTCTTTGCATCCATCCACCGCTCCCTCTTCTCTACCATGTCATGCTTATGCTACCATAATAGAAATAATAATAATTAAAAGCTCTTCATGTTGTAAATGTGTTTGTAAACTATAAACACTACTCACTTTACTGAGCAGGCTTTTTAGTTATTTTTTTAAAATTATAAAAACACGTCATGCTCCTTTCCTAGCCCTACAGCAGCAGAAGTTACCAACCAATAGATAACCAACCACAGTTAATGCTGAGACAATTAACAATGATGTTATAGCAAGACATGGCTTTCTTCAGAACAGCCATGTTAATTTCGGCTCTTCTCTTAGTACAGGTGGCTGAGAAGAAATTATCTAGATTTACTAAATGGAAAAGGGCAAAAGGGAGCCAGAAGTCTCTTCAGCTGTGGGTCCCAGGCCTAAGTGAGTAGTCATAAGAGCAAGCCCCATTATTCTGGGTACCAGAGAGACACAGTAAGGACATTTCACCCCTTCTTTCTAGAATGGAAGGAGCTGGAAGGACAACCCTCACTGCTGCGCTCTCCCCGTAGAAAAACTAGGGAGCAGAACACCCAAACGAGACTGAAAAGCATTCCTCATCACTGGCCTGGAAATGATGTGGGGAGGAATCCAGCAGACTGGTAACATCAAGGAACAGGAAAATGACATTTCTATTAACATAAAGTGAAATAATCGAATTTTTTTGGTATATGCTTTTCAGAGTAGCATGACCATCCAACAAGTGGACGTTTCTATAGTCCCACTAAATAGCACTCAAGGACATGAAGGCCACGGTGAACATGGGAGCTCCTATCACAATGCTAATGAGCAATGACTAGAAGAGGCATCTTTAAAAAGTGAGTTAGCCTTTCCAACTGATAGTGCCCAGGGAAAGGTAAGGACTGGGGTTCATAAGACCCAGGGTCAAGAGTAAGCCAGTCTTTGGTACTATGACAGACCAGTGTTACTGATTTGGTCCACGCAGATTAGGCAGAATATAAACTTTAATGGAAAAAAAAAAAAAGATGCCTAGCCTCATGCAGTGGAGAAAGCCACCCCACACATGACCAGATACACCAATTAGATCCCACCTAGTCTACCCCAGGCCTCAGGGTACTGCAGCGTAGCTCCCTACAGACTATTTTCCAGTGTTCTGTCTGGTTGTGTCTCAAGGCTGCCACCACTTCAGTCCAAGCAAAGCTCTGTGTTAGCTTGAAAGCTTGTCTCTATCCTCAACAGAAGCTGGCCCAGTAAAAGATATTACTCCTCGACCTTGTCTCATCACTTTCACTGGCAGGTTATTTACAACCTCCCAAATTTCAACAGCAAAGAGTTTTCCCTGATTCATCCAGCCTATGCATTCCTTTCTTAATTTCATCCTATTAGTCCTAGTTATAACCCAGGACTTGAGCTGAGTCACACTAAAAAGGAAAAGGGAGCATATATGTGAGGGGTGAGAGGGGGGCTGCCACAGGGAGGAGGTGATGAGTGGGACATGAGTAGAGTTCCACCACTCCAGTCCTTGCATGGGGTCACAAACAGTCATTCCAGCATATGCATTTCAATAATAGTATGAAAATCTAAGTAATGGAGATTCAAAGGACTTGGTGTCATCTGATGGAAACTCAGTCTATGTAGAATATTGAAACATAGCACATGAAACAGTTTCACTCACTGTAGTTATATTAATTGGTGAATCGGCTTGCATACAGCAACCTTCTGCCCTGTAACACAGGCACAGACTATGTCAAACTACAAACCAAGTCCAATTTAGGATTCCATTTCAAATGTTTCACTAAAATTGGTTTTTATGCTCATGTGTACCATCAATTTATTCTTGAAAAAAATCTGTCCACACTAGCTGTCATTGTGGCTGTTTGTAACCAGGGTATATACCTATTCACGTGGAGCATGGAAAACCTGTTTAACTGAGAAAAGGCCAGACGGGTGCCAGATTAATTCCGCATCCCTTCTGTTCATCTAGCTGACTCATTACACTTGGAAAGCTGGCTGCCTCTTCATGTAAACAGAGCACTGGCCTATTTAACAGCTTGGAGGGAGTATTACATTTGCACAACAATTACCAATAATGCTTGCAATCCTCATTTCATTTTTAAGCACATTTAACAGAAGTCAGAGGGGAGGTACAAACGCCCAATGTGTAAGAGCTACCCCCAGATAAAAGGAGTGAAGGTAGTTGCAGACGTGCAGGCAAGCAGGATGAGTAGAGGATGAGTGTATTACATACAATTTGGCTCCAATCCCTACTAATCTGAAAACTGGACAAAACACCCATTCTACTACACTACTTTAAACTTTACTTCCCTACCAGGAGACAATCATCAACATTTCTATTTTGTAAACAATTAACTAAGCTCCTTGAACCAGATGATTACACTTCTGTCACACAATAAGGAAGTGGGAGACCAAGCGAGCACAACATAATAAAATCCCAAACACATTTCCAGAACAACAAAAGAAACTGTTTACATGTGGCAGGCAGCCAAACTACTGGGCTCCACCAACCCGTGCACAAACAAGTGCGCACCAGCCTTTTCAACCTGGGTCCATAGACATTTGCAAATCATTTTTATATCATGGTTTCAATACATCCCCACAGGGAAAGAGGGTAAGGGGAAGGGGGTAAGATTTCCTAAGACTTTGCAAGCCTGTAAATCAGAGCTGACTGCTGGGTCATGAAACCCTATTACAGGCAACAGATATCAGTAAAGCTGGCTATGAGACTAACACACCAGAGTGTCCCTCAGGTCCCTGTGTCTAAGCACAGTATTTTCGTCCTCTCTGCTTCTTCTCCACAGTCACGAACCCAACATTTTTTCAATTTTTACCACCACTCACTAAAAATCAAGAAGTAGGTAGCAGCAAACAGAACATTTCTGTATCTATTCGCTTCTCTGATCACCCTCCACTGCCACTACCAAGCTGCTGTTTGGCAGCATCTGCTCCAAGCACTGCAGAGCCTTCTGCCAAGACACAACCTGATTTATAGGAGGTCAGAACAGTTAAAATGTTGCCAACTGTTTGGCAAGCGTCTCTCCCTGCCCCCGCCAAGCAGAGTGTCATGCTCTTCTGCAGCCAGCAGATCTGGAGGGAACCTTAGGGAAATTGAAACATTTGGTGGCCTTATATGGAACAGATCTGGGTATTTGCCTATGGAGTCCTCGACTAATAAATCTGAACTCCACTACAAAATGAGGCTAGTTTCCATGGGGAGGCACTATCCTCTCCCCTCTACTGGAGACACAAGCCAGCCCACAGAATTTTTGTTTTCCCCAAGACGTGTCAAATCCAGAGCTGCACAATCCAACCCAACATCTCTATGGGTGACCGCAAAATGGGACAGACCCAAAAAGGAAAAATTTAACTCTGCTTCCAAAGTGCACAATTATGAAACAAGTGTTCCCTGTCTCTCTGCATTTTACGTTGACATTTGAGCAGGCCCAAGTTCTTGTTATGAGTGAGGCTGGAGGGAAGAGTGTCTGATACCATGGGACACTCCAATTTATCACGGCCACACTTAAGACAAAATTGGGCATCTTGTCATCCTTGCTCCTACAGAGATGACAGTCTAATTTAGGATTGGCAGAAATGTATCCAGCCGGGCTGTGTGAAAGCACACCTCTGATTTCTCACAACTAGCCAGTACGATAAAAATGTATTTATGGTTTTTTTTAAACAGTAGGGAAATCTATTTTGTACCTATAGAGTTCATCAGTTGAACGCTTCCAATAATGCATATTTATCCATGTTTTTTACCTCTCTTCCTTTTACAGACACAGCTGTCCTGGTGCTTGTACTGGTCACTTGTGAATGCATGATGATAGGTCTTAGGATATTTTCATGTGCTTATATACCATACACAGAAAGGGTGGGCTGCCAACATTTGAGAGACGTGTTTTGATTAGAAAATATTGTTTTCAAAGACAAATATGAATAGTGTCCAAAAGTCTCATTAAACATTGAACTTTGAAACAAATCTTGAATCCTTTCTCCTCCTGAGAATTTCTCCCAGAAACGAAGTATGGCAAAGCTGCAGTTAAGGGACCAGAAACGACATTAGCCTTTTGCAGATATAACAATTAAAAAATATTAAATTTCTGGAAGCTTGGAAAACTGCGTTTGAGGTTCCACTTACAAACCCCAAATGCTGGAGAGTTAAGTATGCACTCTCCATATTTGCAGTACTGGTGCTTGTTTTTCACGTGTGTGTTTCCAATACCAATTGTGATTCTTCCCCCCACCACACTTAATCTTGACTTTATCTTGTAAATCCTGTAATATAAAGAACAGGGGGTAGGACAAGTTTGTATCCATGGATGCACTAGCTCTATCTAAAGGCATTTATATAATTGGTGATACAATTGGGACACAGGGAGTAATTATTGTCCATTCTATGCTCTGGTTAGATTCAGGAAGTGGTAAAGTCTATCTTTTTTCTATAGTTGTGTAAAGGAGTCCTTTGAGCTAAGCAATGTAAACATAGGCGCAGTTTAGCTTGGTTTGAGCAATATTATAGTGTGTAATCACAAAGATTAAGAATAAGCTATTGCAGCACAAAGGACACAGAGTAAATGAATCTATGCATTTTTAGAGAATAAAGGTGTCTGTTTCTAAGTTTCTAGTTGTTCTGAACGTGGCAGTTAGGAGGTTGCTGCATTAAGGCTGTTTGGCTGACCTTAACTGTAAATTACCAACCTTTGAACTCCAGCTTAAAGTATTTTTGCCTGGGAATTTCCTTAAGTTTTCTTTCAAGATATATAGCAAATTAGAGAACTGATCTGAAATCAACAAGATGACACGCAATATAGACAAAAATGGGGACTAACTGGATAGATGGTACTACTGCTGAAAAGGACCTGGGGGTTATAACGGATCACAAATTGAATAAGAGTAAACAATGTGATGAAACTGCAAAAAAGGCTAATATTCTGTAGCGTATTAACAGGCGTGTTATATGTAAGACAGGTTGCCCTACTCTATTCAGCACTTTGAGGCCTCAGCAGGAGTACTATGTCCAGTTCCGGGAGCCATGCTTTAAGAAAGATATAGACAAATTGGAGAGAGCCCAGAGCAACAAAAGTGATAAAAGGTTTAGAAAACCTGCCCTGTGAGGAAATGTTTAAAAATGGGGCATGTTTAATCTTGAGAAAAGAAAACTGAGAAGGGCACTGCTAACAGTCTTTGAATATGTTAAGAGCTGATAAAGAGAAGACAGTGATTGATTATTCTCCATGTCCACTGAAGGTAGGACAAAAAATAATGGGCTTGATTTGCAGTAAGAGAGATGTTAGGTATTAGGAAAAACTTTCTAATTCTCAGGGTAGCTAAGTTCTGGAACAGGCTTCCAAGAGAGGCTGTGGAATCCCCAATCATTGGAGGTTTTTAAGAACAGGCTGGACAAACATCTCTCAGGGATAGTCTAGGCTTACTTGCTCCTATCTCAGTGCAGGAGGCTGGACTTGATGACTTCTCAAGGTCCCTTCCAGCCTGACATTTCTATGATTCTATATAAGAATTGCTCCGTTACAGAAATCCTGGAGGGGACTCCCCCATTCCTTCTCTAACTGCCTCTAACAACGTATAGATTTATTTCTTCAGTACCCATTATGCTAAAAACTTTATTGTTAATCTTTGGATTACACAAAGACCTGATTACAATACACATCCCCTCAATAAGATTAAAGAAAAGATCCAGGACCTTAACACTTTCTAAAGTGCATATCAGCCATGCATACCTTATTATGTATGTGAAAATTATTAGTACTTCGATTATTTCCTCAGCACTTTGAGATTTAATTCAAGTCTTACTACTGCTGTATTTATAGGCATTTTATAAAATCGACACACATTGAAAGAAGAGATTTAGAAGCTCAAATTGCCACGCTACTTTATGTACTTTGATATGCACATGGGACATAAGGAACACAGTCAAGGGTATGTTCAAAACTTTAAATCCATTGAGAATAGTAAGACTCTTAGATAGGTCTGTTGTGATAGCTTGCTGCAACAGCAATCCTTGCTAACTAGTTAAATTTAACCACAACAAAATCCACACAGATTTGATTATTTTCTATCCTTTCACATGTGCACTGGGCACCGATTTAGTGTCACAGTTCGAAATATCCATCTATGTACAACAATGCCCAGAATATCCCCAAAAGGACCACTCTAAGTGTAAATCATAGCTTAAAATAAAGAGCCCTGATAGCACTCCTTAAAATTACTGGCCACGATTTTGCCCCTATGGTTTCTTGAGCACCCAGTTTTCCCACAATTTCATCACCTCATTTATCCACATCCATGGAGAGCAAACTTCCACCAGTGTGTTTATCTACCCATGTGCTGCGAGCACATTATGGACGTAGCTCCTCTAGGAGAGTGGAGACTTCTCCATGCTGGCTCTGTGTTGGTCCCTCTAGTGAAACTCAACAAGAATGCAAATTATCGTAAACTAGGGTGGTAATTTTTTTTTGGGATAGGCACTTGCCCACTAAGAACTGGATGGAGACCACCGATTTATTTCACAAAGGCAACTTATGGACAACGATTCACAGTCTGTCCCAAAACTCACTGAAATCAGTGGAAACAATTCCATTCACGCCAGTAGATGGGGGATCAGGCCCTCAGGTCGTGGGTTGGATTCTAAGAGGTAGCATAGCTTAGATGCGAGGCTTCACACTTCACTTGCATCCTTCACTCCCTCAATATTTGTGTAAAAAGAGAAAAAGCATCTATTGAAACAGCAGAAACAGAGGACTCTGCTTCCTAGTGGTTAAAGCATAGGCCTGGGAATCATGACAACTGAACTCTGTTCATGGCTCTGCCAGTGGCTGGCACTGAAATCTTTCACCCTCAGCTCACTCATCTGCAAATGGAAGATAATGATACCTCTCTGCAGAGGTATTGAGGCTTAGTGATTGTAAAGTGCTTTGAGATCCCCCAAGAAAAGGTTCCATATACACGCAACATATATTATTTTTCCTAGTCTTAAGGAACAAGGTATGAAAAAGTAAGATAGGAAATCCACTTCTTAAGACTGATTGCCACTGGAGAGCCTGTGCTCATTTAAAATAACAAAGGGGGCCTTTTCTAAGAACACCCATCTTTTGATTTATTGTAACATAAAATTCAGTAAGCTGTGGACTGGATCCTCACTGTCTCCAGAGTGAATCCAAGCCTGCAACTCACTCATGGGCTCTGCTGATACCAAGCAGGGGAACTGCAGCTCAAGCCGTTTATGGGCAGCCACACAGCCGTGAGAATTAGCTAAGCCTTGTATTTCCTGTGATGCCTCCTCTTGTTAAAGCCATGGGTTTTTGTTTGGTTAAGTTTCTGAAATCTCAGCTGTTTTAATAGAAAGTCTCCTGGTTTGCAGGGGAGCAAGGTTGGACAGGCTGCCAGAAGGAGAGAGCGCTCCTACTGCCACCTCATACATAAGGTCGGGAGAAAGAGGCTGAACAGGCAAGGGTGGAGGGAGAGAGATGCTGACACATAGATGCAAGGCTGCTAACACTACAGTATTAGGATCCTTGCCCTGGGATGCAGAAATACACATTTATTAGCAGCTGTATCACTTTTCTTGAGAGTACAGAACATTTGTAGTATGGTTATTCCAATGTTTGTGGGGAGGAGGGGGGTTGTGGACTCACATTTTCAAGATGGAAGAACATTTCACGATGGCTCAGAGGTCACTGAGTATTCTTTGCCCTCCATTTGGGTACTGAATACATCAGAACAAATGAAGGGATAACAGAGATTCGACCCACAGAGCATCATAGAACTCTGAGTTGCAGTTGTGCTGTATATCCTGGCTATCCACAGGATAGCTCAAGGCCAACCTCATGTAGTTTCTCAGACATACCTGTAAGTATATAGGGGCATCCATATGTTTTAAAATCTCCTAAGAAGTGAATTTTCACAAATCAAATTGCATTTATAGAAGCATGGCAGACAGGACTGACTAAAAGATGCTAGTTTTACAACTGTGGTTTCTTTCCTGAGCCAGTATTCCTCCAGGTGCACTGCCTTTTCTTCCTGTACTCCTGATCTGCATACTTTTCATTTTCCTCATTCCTGGTACTAACTGTTTATCACAAGCAGAGCTTGCTAGCTGAACACTTTTTTAATAGAAAGCTATTACGTCAGCTCATACAAGTGCCATCTGTTTCTTACTTAAGGAAAGCTGAGGCTCTGAGAGCTGACAGAACATTATGGATTTGTGCTTATTTTGAGCCACCTGACCATTATAGTCCTCTATACTTTTGTGTTTACACCACAAAAAGCTTGTGTTTAGATTCTACTCTCCTGGAGGCAAACACAAGTGTACGCACATTTGCATGCACACACGCTTATTTATTGTGTGTACTGAACGTGTCTGAGCTACACTGGTACAAGAATCTAGACTCAAAGTCAGAAATAAGAGGGACCCGATTCTGTTCTCTAGAGCTACCCAGTCTCTTGTTTCTTGAGTTATATAAAACACATATATAATCCATAGGTAATTTAACAAACAGAGTATGTCACATTTATGGAATACAGCTCTTCCCTAAGGACCCTCAAAGCATTCCACAAACTAAACACACAGAAATGCTCTAAATTTTCAGGTGTAGAGAAGTAACCACTCAGAATAACTGCACATGAATGAGGAAGATCAGACATTTTGCCAAGGATGCCAGAGCAACTGCCACAAGTTCTTTCACATCCATGCAGTGGAGAAAACCTTGAGTTCTGGGGTCTCTGGCAAAGAGCACGCTGAGTGGAAGGCAGCTACCTCTGTAGCAAAGGCCTAGTCAAGCATAATGGGATTGGAACACGTGGTTCCAGGAAGTCTGGGTGATTCTGGCCCTGGGAATAAGAGAGACTATGGAACCCGTTTCCTACCGTAACTCACTGTTTTGGTTTGCTTCAAGGTCCGTAGCGACTAAAATTTATTATCCTCAAATTTTAAATGAGCTTGGTGGGTCTGAGCCCAGGGTTCACCCTTCAGCCTCTCCCCCAGCACAACTGGTATTAACTGTCCACATTGTCTGCAGCTCTCAGATGGTGAGGGCAAGGACTTCACAGGGACGGAGATAAAAATACCCTCTTGAGGTAACTCCAGGGCAGGGTTGGAAATACACTGATGGCCATGTTGTACCATCCCATTTTCCAGCTTCTCTCCCCTCGTCCATCCCCAATCACCTTTTAATCACACAAACACATGATATCCATCAACCAAGTTCAAGTACAATCAGGGATAACTACTACCCAAATCTAGCTACGGATAATTCTTAAGGCACCAAAGTTGCGACACATCTGAACAGATCATACCCTTGGACTATTGCAAACCCTCCGTCTTTGGAAAGCCCATCTACCAACCAACGTTCAGTTCTTCCAGATGTGGTGGTGGTGGGAGACTGGTTGGTGGTTCCCATTAAATTGCAGTGGCTGTATGAAGGATGTTCATGTTATGCATATTTTAAACAATACAATTCAGGTTTGTTTGTTTTTTGTTGGGGGCAGCACTCAGACAGGGAAGCCTTTTCACAAACATACCACACATCATGGAACAAAAATGGCAAGAAGCCAATGCCAGAAAACAATTGGGAAATAGAAAAAAGATGCTTTTGCCAGTTTCATAACTCTCTGTTGCTGTTCAAATGGGAAGGGGGCGGAGGAATTAAACACTGCAGAACGTCTGCTGTACAGATCTCTGGACTCCAGGGCAGCCACACACAGGCAGCTGCTCTCAAAGTCAGCCCTGCACATTTACAAAGCTAATGCTTCCCCCCCCCACCAAGAAAAAAAAAAAAAAGATGCCTTGCCTCTCGTATTACTTTAGAAGATAAAATGGTTCTTTATCCTTTGAAACGCTCTGATGGGAACCCTGGAATTTCAATGAGGTTGTTTCATCCCTAAGTATGAGATATAGATCTGTTTGGAGCACAGTGTATGTGCCTGCAAGAGACGTGTACTAACGTCGTGCTGTTTAACTAGGCTGTGATACAGCAAAAACTTGCTGTTGCTTCTGTTATGTTTTTGCATATTGCAACCAACATATTTTAGGGATTTTTCCCTGAAGCACTAGTTTGGATGAAAAATCCTCATACTCTCTTCTCTTCCTGTCCTGCATGGATGTTCCTAAAAGGGACAGCCTTACATTACTTGTAACTTTTACCATTGCTGGTCATTTTGTAGCAGAACAGCATCTCTCACTATTAATTTTATTCTTTTCCATTTGGCAAGAGAGAAAGATGCCTCTCATTTACCTCTGCCTGCCTGCCAGCCACCACCACCAATGTCACCAGGCATGAGCATTCCTTTACAAATTGTACTGGGTAATGACTAACAATAAATATAAGCTGGTGGACATTCTCTGCTGGATGGTAGCTCCTCATCCTAAAACGGTAGGATAAATATATCTTGCAAAGAACTGAACCAAGGTTAATACTTAAATGACAGGTCTCCCCTAGCCTGCTCCATTCTCCATGCTTCCCTCCTCTCCAACCCAACCCTACCTCCAAACTCAAAGTAGCTGAGCTAGAGTACAAACAAAACAGCAATTCATTTATAGAAGTATGTTCCTGTATAGATTACAGTTAATTCACTGCACATCGTTATTGCTGAACATGTCAGAGAAAGAACGATGGAAAGCTAGGTAAAAAATGTGCCTACATTAGTAGATCATGCTCCTTTGAGCACTCAGGGTCTTTTGCCAGGCAAAGAACTAAAACACCACCTCAGCCTCTGGATCTAGTTAAGCCAGTTGCACGCTAGGTCTGTTTCCTCCTTTAATGAACTAGAAGATTTATTAGAAAGCTGCTATTTTAACCCTCACCAAATACCACATGATCAAGGTTAAAACTGCCTAGAACTGTGTCTGAGCTGCAAACCACGCACATCCCCCTTTCTGGAAACCTTAAGCTCTGCAGATGTCCTTGTCAATATTTCAGATCAATGCTCCTGATTTCCCAAAGAGCCAAAGCATCTTCAGAAAGGCGCAAGTGATAGATAACGGGCAAAACAGGTAACGGGCAGAAACGGGCAAAAACAGCCAGCACAGGGAGAAAATGATGGTTGGTTTTTAACAGAAAGGCTACTGATACTTGGAGACCTTTTTCCAGGACTGTATTTTGTTATTCTTCTAAATGGCAGAATCAAATGTGGCAAAACTACCCTTAGTTAGAGTGTGATGTTTCGAAGGAGGGAGCTCAAAATAAAACTAATTACTAACCTCAAATGGAATAAAAACAATAAAAGCCATACTATGTAACCACTGTATCTTGGAAACAGTCTTTAAGAACAAAGCAAATATGCACACCAAACTAGACCAAAACAAAACTGGGTAAAGGATTCAGTTAACTAGCCAGGCGTAACAAGCCCAAGATAATGATTAGGATACAAAAAACAACCATATATCCACAAGCACAACCTAAATTGTTCTGTGTGTTTCCAAACTCCAACCCCCTGCACGAGTCTGAAATAGCTGGAACCTGGCCCCCCCCAAACCCTCAGTGCTTCCAAATAAGCCTGCCAGTACTGTGCAGTACTGAGAGCCAGGGCATAGTTAAACTGAAAACAGCCCAAGACCTCCACTGGCAAACCAGCATGTTTTCAGAAAGTCAGCCATGATGACACCAGAGACGTGAAACTGTTGGAGAATCTGGAACTTGTTACTGAAACCAAAAGGTATAACGTGAGTTCTTAAAGATACACTCTACTCCTCTGAGCTGGACCATGCCCTTACTGCACCTGATCCAGCGTTCGGACTTCAGGGCTCTAGTCCGTTGTTTGCATTTGGAAATGACTGGCAGAAGTAGAGTTAAACGTTTCACACATGAAACTAGGTTTACAGTACGCACACTTAATGCTAGCTTTGAAGAGAGCATTTCTCATGATTCTGGTACATTACGTTTCCCCTATGAGCTCTATTTACATTTGATAGCAGACTGCTGCCCCAGTGCTGGCTGTGTAAACACAGGCCTTGGAAGCTGCCTGGCCCAGTTCAGTATCCAGGCAACTTGGCTGAAGCCAGCTTTACAAACTCACACAGTGTGCAAATTAATTTCATTATCCGCTCTTGCGCATCATGAGGAGGGAAAACAAATAACCGGCCTGAAAGTACATTCTAGTAATTATTAACCTGACATAACTTAAGCCCGTGGAGGTCGGAAAGGAGCAGTGGTGACAGGAGAACTCGACACTTTTCTGTTTATTTTATTATACAGCACATCACTATTTTTTAAAATATAAAATCCAGCCTTGCATGCCACTTGATTCCTTTTTTTAAAATGAAGGATTTCTATTTTGCATGGCTGAATCTACTTGTTCTCTCAGACATTTACAGTAAGTGGAAGGGACCACTCCAATATTCCATGAACAGCAGGCAGACAAGACCTTCACTTCCATTTGCTTTTCAATTTGATTTGTTAAATCTCTCAACAGCCCACACAGGCACCCCCATTACTTTTGCAAAGTCTTTACCTTAACCTGATCTGAAGAGCTAAATCATTAGATTGAAATCTGAAACTGTCAATGTGCTATGCTAAAGGACCCAAAGAGAAAAAAGCCAGACAAACCACTATATGTACGGTAAAAAGCCAAACAATTACTCTGCAGCAAAGACAGATATAGCACAGGCACACAGAGTAAAAATGCAGAGATCAAATGAAATGGCCAGCTAAGCAGTGAAACTGTACAGCAAGAGGCATACCAGCTAGCTTGTCTCTGAAGCAATGAGAGCAGCAACATGGCTTGCAGTATTCATGTAATCAGGGTTTTTTAAGAACACAGAAGCTTTTTCAAATGACCTGGCCTACAGATATATAGCACCCCAAGTTTTAAATCAGAAAGGCAGCTGGAGGACTCTGGGACTGTACAATAAGACACTTTGGCAAAGAGTGAACACAAAGTATATACTGGGTGTTTTCACTGCTATTTCACTTTAGATTAAAAAGAGCTGACACTTCCATGCTACTTTTTGTACTAGTAATTTTTTTCATCCACACAAGAGAGCAAAAACCCAAGTTTAAAACTATGTACTGCAGAAATAATGTAATCCAGTGTTGTCTGTCTGGATTACAGGATCCATTCCTGTGCCAACACGCACAACAAGATGTACTGGTGAAATACATCCCTATGGAGCTGGAATCCATATTCACACAATTCATCTGATTGTCACGCAATAACCTTAAATCTTTGCAATCCAGAAAAGTATATGTTTCCTAGGATATCTATGACATAATGGCTGTGGAATATTTAATGAATTAGTTGCTCTACCAAAATAAATAGATATAGAACAGTTTTTTAAAGTACAGTCTCTTATATTAAGGGCATCCGGATTAGATTCTTCACTTCCTGTTCCCGAGGATTTCTGCCATGATGGGTGCTGTGGAGACTTGCATTGAAGCACTCAAATTTTTGGAGGTTGGCCTTAAATCTGGATTGCTGAATACATCCAAATTTAGCTTTGACATGACAATTTGAGAGGCTTGTTACTGGGCATAGTCATAAAGCTATAGCATTGCTGTGGCAGGGCTCCAGGAAGCCTAAAAGAATTATTTGTAAGCCATTAAGAGAGGCACTGTCAAGGCCGATAGGCTTTAAGATTAATCCACAAAGCAGTTGTCAGGGATTTTAAGAATGTACTTTTATAACTGGTGCTGCTGCAGCTTGATATTCTCTTACACCTACATCTCCACTACACTGGGGTTCAAACCAAGTTCGCCAGAACCAGCTTTTAACATGGCTCGTTCATAAATCTGATACTAGTAGGATGGATAAATTCAGAAGCTTGCAGACACATGAACTGGACATGGAATGGGCTGACTCCTCCTGGAAAAACACAGATATACACCAGACTTGTAAGTGAGAGACAGGCTTTTCTTTCACATGGTATACTACTGCCCACCCAGAGCAGCCAAACTCCACAGACAGAATGCTCTGTGCTGCCAGAGATACGATTCATGACAGCACATTAATTCACATGCTCCAGTCCTGCCCTTCCTTTACATTATTTTTGGAAAGAAGGAGCAGTCTCCGTATCTGCCATTCTTTAAATGAATTCCCCAGTAGTTCCAAAACTTTTTATTTTCCATGATTTGGAGGATATCAGTATAAATAGATCAGCTCAAATTCTTTCATGTTCCTCTTCCAATGGCTGATAGATCTACTATGCCATTCTGAAGTCTGATTACCCGCAGACAGCTCAGATGGTTGAAGGACCTTCAAGGGCTTCTCCCCTCCCTCTCCTTGAAAAGGTTGCCCACACAAACAAGGGATGCAAGTGACTTGATATGGGTCCCATTTGTAAATGTATATTTTACCTTATCATCTTGCTCTGTATATTTAAATAGTAGAGTATCTTAATTGATGGCATCTGGGTTTATTAACCTTCAGAGTGTTTTCCTGTCCCTCCTCAGTAGCCAAATTAATTTCTTTTTCAATACAAACCATATATTCATCGGAAAACACTTTCACAATGTCATTTTAATTCCTTGAACTTGCATAAATTCTCCAGTCATTCAGTTTTAAACTTTTTGGAGACCCCATATTTTACACATACCTGCTGTGAAAAAAACTAGCATCAATACTAATGCTCTACATCACCCCCACTCCATTAGACACTTGTCAGATCACATAATTGTACATGAAAAACTATTTCAGAAGGATACTTTAAGGTTTATTTTTAAAACTGGTACCGTTTTTCATATTCCTTGGCACTGAAAAGTAAAAGAATACTTGTAACTTATGTTAGATTGAAAAGATAATCTAAAACAGCATTTCTATAATGTTGCAATTTAAAGGCAGATATATAATGTTCAACCAGGGTCAGAAGCTAGAGCCTCAAACCATTGAAAAAGGAGATTTCCTGATCTTCTAATTTTAGAAAATATGTTTCTAGCCCTGATAGATTAATATATTGGTCCATAAACATCCAAAAGCATATAGAGAGATGTAGGCTTTCACCTAAAACGGGCTCAAAGTTTTTCAGAGCATGGGTAACACCTTAATAGAGAAATATTGTCCTGTGGATACCACCAATCCACCTTCTCCCTCCCATTTGCCACTGCATAACATCCATGTGGCAACTAAAGCCACTGCTTACTTGGAAAGTAAAATTATGAAAACATTTAGTGTATTTTTTGCTTCTTTTAATGAAATGTAGCAGCTGGAAACAAGGAGAGCCAGTACTATGTGAACAGCCAGACAAGCTGAAGATAAAGATTCTAGTCACTTGTCCACAGGTAACAAAGACAAATTTGATTGTCTGACAAGAAATTGTGGCTATTCTCAATATTAGGGCTGCGGTCTTGTGTTAAATGAAAGATGGTTGCTGCTGTGACTGAAAATTGTTTCTCTTCATTCTGCTTGGTCTATTTGGGGTTTTTCATTTTGATTCTTTTGTTTTTTTAGCATGTGACTCAGTCTAATATTGACTTTTGTCCTCACTTTAATGTAAGTTAAAATGCTGCTGCTACCAGTCTGAGGGTGTGAGAGACAACCAAGGTTATGTATGCAGTAATTTATTTAAAATTAAAGTAAAAATGTTAATGCCTAAATAACATTATGGATGAAGTCTATCTGGTTGGAATTCTTTATCTGATTAGACAGAATAGCTCTCATCTACTTCTCTGCTAGTGCTGTCTGATATTGCTGATCACTGTGACTGTGCCTATGTATGTTCTGGTCATGGTCTCCTTTGAGCCAGCAGAAAATAGTCTGTTGGGGCTGGAAAACATCTACAGTTGGGCCACTCACTGATATCTGCATCAGGTCCCAGAGTGGCTTTTCTCTCTGAGTGTGTGCGCACGCAGAGGGGTGGGGGTATCGGTCGTCGTCTTTGCTTAAATTCATTGTCAAAAACCCATATTCTACCACTGCAGTGCTAGATGACAGCAGGAAGAACACTTCCACCATGAGCTATGTATCCTGAAAAGCAGACGAAAGGTGAAGAAAGCCATAAGATAATTTATGCAATAACCTACCCATGCAGAAAGTTTCTGCCTAACTTCAAGCAGTTAGCAGTTATCTTACAACCTGCAGCATAAGAGTTGATATCCTTTTTTTTTTTTTTTTTAAGTAACTCATTGGTTAATTTCTTATAAGTGTCTAATCCATTTTGGAATCTTAAAGCTCTCTGTCTCAATAAGATATTGAGGCAATGAGTTTGACAAGTTAATTACATATTATGAAAAACATTTCCTTTTAAATTTGTTGCCTTCTTTTGTTTTGTGGAATTCTTTCCATGCCTCTCGCCATTTTCTCAGTCTCCCTCTATGTCTGCTATACCTTCTGTTTGGGATGCAAACAAAACTTCAACAAGTTATTCACAATGAAGACACAGCATCTATTTATATAGCAGCACTATAAATTAGGGTTAGGTATTTGACTGATTCAAAACTATCTGGTCAAAAACAGTCTGGGAACAAGGCAGGGACTGAGGTTTTTAACTTGTTTAACGTGCTTTGTAAATCGTAGTGTACATCAATGGCCTGGGATACAAATAAAGATATACACACATACATACAATGTTTGTTCTAGATGATTTCAGCCAGTCAAGATGCTCAACATTCCATTAGTTCACCTTTTCCCCAACAACTGGCATTAGCATATAGTAAAGTGAGCCATCAAGACATTTAAGTAGGCTTGGCAACTGATGGTACCATGATACAATTAGAAAGGTAGGCTCTTGCTTCTATCACGGCATTCTTGCTGAATATCTGACAATATTTAACCATGGTCAAATATCAGATGTTCAACGTCCAGTCAAGGCTTGCCAAACCTGTTAGAAGTATTTCCAATATCTTCTGCCTCTTTTCTTAATGCTTAACAACTTATTCATTTTCTGAATGCTACTTTCCATTGAGTAGTGGTTTTCATTGACCTGCATGTTACTTAGGTTTCAGTAAAAGTAGGTAACCTATCCTGTATGCTCCAGAGCGAAACAGAAATCATTTTGGTATCTAGAAATTGCTTCTTTAAATGGTGTCCTGGAGTGACACCTAACCAGTAAATATCTGGATAGCTAAAATCACCATTATTACTAATTGCCTCTAATCACCCTCAACAATGTGCACTTACTATCACTCACCTGGTCAGAAGGCAGTTGTAAAACCCCACTATTCTAGTTTTAGTTATCAGCTGGCCCTTCAGTTTATCGGATGGTTATCACCAAAACATGCAGTACTGTATGGAAGGGTATACAAACTATGTTATAGCTTAAGTGGTACCTAGGTATTATAACCCATAGGATAACTTTGTAAACTGTTTTCCAGCCATGGCTGGGCCTGGCCTACAGAGATAGGGAACTGTCAGCACCTTTACTTCAAGAACTGCACTTAAACAAGATTGTTCTACCATTGTGCCAACTTTAGGGTAAAGAGCAGTAGGGGCCCAAGCATCCTATGACCAACAGAAGAGATGCCTGACAAATGTCAAACAAGACTTCACAGAAAACAGCGCGGATGACTCGGAGTACAAGCTTCTTGACCCAATGTTAATAAAGATTGAATTAAAAGTCATTTGGTTAGGAATCTGATTCCGAACTGCTGCCCTTAAATGTCAGAGCGCCACTGGTATGCTAGGTGTTTTACAGAAGATCTGTGGCCCCAAGAGCTTACAGTCTAAGGAGAGGTGAGGGATGGAACAATAAATGAATGCCTGAGTATCTCACGTGCACCTCTTAGGTGACAGAACTGGCCCCTGCACCTCATTCTATGTGGAACCACGTGGCTCAACCACTCTTAGATAGGATCCCTGGGCTGCAACCCCCATTTCCATGCCGTGTCACTGTGACAGGTTCAACCTGGTCTGGCACCAGTTAGCCCTTTCATTCCGAGGACCTGTAACCAGCAAGGTGGTTACAGCAACTGTTGTGTTATTCCATCTAAATGAACATACAACTCAAAACCAGTTTCTTCAGAACAAAGCATGATTTATTCATTCACCCAAAGGTACAAAGCACAGAGAGCGAAGGGTAAAAACAGTGAAGCGCTGCACACATTACTTCACCCTTAATCTCTCCTTACAAGCTGTCATACGTTTCAGAAAGCGCAGCAACCTCCATCTCTGGGTTGTGAGAAGCAGACTGTCCCTGCTGCAGTTTCTGCCTCTCTCTCCCCATCTCCTTGCCAGCTATCAGCTCTCACTAATGCTCCTTGGGCAGCTTCTGGCCACTCACTCAACCCCCAGCCTTTTCTAGGGCCTGGTCTTCTAATGTTTAATATCCTCTTTGGATCCTAGGCTTTGCCTTGGAAAATGGAAACTGTTCTGAGCCTGGTTGAAGACAGGTAGGGGGTATGCCCCACTGTTTCCTCAAGGACTCCTACTTATGTCATTGTTTTACTTTTCCTGCCTGGTTCCTTTAACAGCCCCTTTTGATCTAATTCCATAGCAAGGAACCCTTCATAAACACACTGAGGCATTCATCATATTCATAAAAAAAGAACAGCTCTCTCTCTGTTTGTCACAATTTCATTTCTGATACTCCAGCGACATGTTTCTTACAGACCCCTGCACTTCTTGCCAGTCTGCGATGTACAGCTTACCCTTGTACCTCCTCCTGCTGCAGTTATGCAGATTATCCAATGCACAATGTGGCCCTATGACCAGATGGTCAGAAGACCAGCCCCCAGTCCTAAACTGCCCGCTCTCTAAATACTAACCAGTTTGTATCAGTCATAATGAAGACTGTAAAGCAGGTGAATCTGAAGACTTGCCTTTGGACAGCAAAAACCACCACCACCTAGGAAAACTACGAGGAGCTCATCTCTGAAACCTAAGACTGATAGATTAGGACCTCTCTGTTCCTCCTCAAGCCATAACCTTTTGAACCTTGGAATAAAAAAAAATTTAAGCAGCTGCAAAGCTGTGAGCTTCCCCCTCCCCAGACTATGTTACTTTCTTGGTCATAAAGCAAAGGAAGTTAATGTTTTAACCTCCTAGTTTTATGCATTTCAGTCCAAAGTAGTGTTTATTTTCTTCAGTTTTAAATTGCATAACTATATTGCCAAAAGTGCATTTAACAGCTATTCTTAACTTAAAGCCAGCGCAAAACAGTGTAAGAAATAAGACTGAGATATTTACAAAAGCAAATGGCAGCATTTTAAGATACCCTTCCACCATGTCAAGGATGCATTTAGCTGCAGATGATCACACAGCAGTTAAAATATGTTTCTGCCAGTCAATAACAATAACCAACCTACATACAAAAGTGAAAGGGACTGAGGTGGAAGGGATAACCTATCCACTAATGTCTTCCTCTGAACTCACACAAAGATGAATAATACCTTTTAAACAGAAACACTGATACTAATAAGCAGCACCATAGTTAGCACGTTCTTGGCATTCCCTTTAAAGGCACCTTTCAGAAGTGTGTCTCGCTCTCCCCTCTATATATTATTCACACTGGACTGCAACTTGGCATAGGTAGTTATGTAGGTGGCATAAATCGGGGGTGGGCTTTGGGGATTGGGGAGATGGGAGGGGTTACTTCAAAAGAAAAAAAAAAGGCTTCATGGTGCTTTGGTCTTGATCTAACCGTCAGTCATTTTTTTTTCAGAGACCTAACCCTTACTGAATTGTGAACAGATTTATTTTCTAAAAACGCATTTAAAACTAGCTACTTTTATTTAGCTTTGAAATATGCAGCCTCGTTTGGCTGTGCAGCAGCAACACCACATAATGGTGTTGCAGGCAGGGCATGGATACTATGCAAAGCGCATTGATTAGGATGGGGCTTTGCATGCTAATATACATAATAACTATTCCACTCCCATTGCATCAGGCCTTGTGAATGGACGCATTGTGTCACTTCAGGGTATTCTTCATAAGGAGTCCCAGCAACTGGGAGCCCTGTCACTACGTAATAACACAGAACAAAATCCCAGCAGAAGTCCATTAACATCCAAAGGAACAGCAGCCCCAGTGTGTCAGTGGAAGAATTCTTTGGAAACTAAGAGAGTGTGAAACAAATTTCATAAAAAACCTATTAAGCAATGTTTATAGCCTGAATTAAACCATCAAAAGCAAGGAGAACCAGAGGTGTTAACCCCACGCCAGACTCCTTAATGCAGCATGTTGGGCACTAACTACCGCGTCCAATGCCACTACTCAAAAATTCCTATTACCCAACAGGAGTTTAATAAACTTATGGCTAATGCTTGCTAAATCCTGAGCTTGTCCCAAGTCTGAATATACTTGCTCACATGGGATTCATTCTGGATACTTGGAATAAAAATGCAAAAGCTGCGGAAGTGTGTGCTGTGCGCATATACCCAACATGCACGTGCAAGCCTCGATTTGTGCACCCACCATTGAAGATGTGGGCTAACGTGCTCAGAACTGCACCAGCTGTTAAATACCCCAACTCAGAACACATTTTCCGTGGACCAAGGGGGACATGCTAACAGATTTTAAATAAATTAGGGCAAAAATGAGTCAAAGTTACAAAAGCAGCTGGGCTGAATGCAAGAGACAAAACTCTGCTAGCAGTGGCTAAGTGAGTATAGCATTTCTCCCTCTTTTTACAGATGTCAGAAACGTGACTGGCACTGCAGCACTCGATAAATGCAGACCGCTACATTCAAAGAATGCCGCTGCTCTTCCAAAGCAGGCAAAGAGCCATGGATTTTTCCATTACAGCAAAATCTGCACTCACTATCTGGAATTATGGGTTTGGAGAGCACTGCCAGTTTGTTTATTGGAGGTCTAATTTCTATAACTCTTCATCTTACGAGAATCTCTTAGCTGTGCCTTATTTCCTTCAGCTTTTCTCCAGCCACTACAGACTGATGGCCTACAAAAGCATTCTCTCCTTCCCATGGCCCTGTAAGCCAGGTTAAGTGACAGCCAGCTTGCTCTGGGTTGATCTCTTTCTGCATGGCCTTAGCCAAACTGAAGAAATGAGCAGCATGGTCGTCTTATTGAGACCCATCATTTCCAAATCCAATTCAGAACTGCCCTCCTGGCTTTCAGCACTTCCCCATATCCTTGCTCCACCTTGTGTCTCTGACCTACTGCTCACCTGCCCCTTCTGTTCTCCAATCTTGGCCTCCTCCACATTGGGTGGTAGTTTTATTAATTCATGCTGCTGTGTCTATCTAGAATTCTCCCCCACCTGCTTCCCTCAGACTGCCACTGCCTCAATAAATCTTCCTTCTACCTTAAACCAGAGAGACTCCAACTCATTTAGCACAGGACCATTAGAACAAGTGTGCTGCTACACAAAAGTATGTTGTACTGTAAGGAATCCAGAAAGGAAAAAGGAGAGTGCATGGGTGTGTCAGGTGCCAGTCCCACAGCAAACCATTTGAGTGTGCCACCTTAAAAAGGGAAAGAGCATTCATTTTCCGGTTTCCTCAGTCTTCAAGCTTTCGTGTCTGGGCTGCTGCAGCACTTCAGTGAAGACACAACCTACACTGATGGCAGGGGTTCTCCCATTCCACCGCCGCCAGAGGTGAGAGCTTGTAGAATTCTCCCACTGGCGTCTACCCCTGGGGATAGGCCAGTGTATCTGCGTTGCTCAAGGGTGTAGATTTTTCACACACACCCCTTGCCCCCCAGTGACTTAGTTATACTGACCGAATTTCCTTGTGTAGACCAGGCCTGAGAGAGAGTGGATGGCCTGTCTACCAGGGACAGAGAGTAAGCCTTTTACCTCCCTAAGCGTGATTGGAGGCATAAGCCACATGGGGGGTGCAGATACCTTACCACCCCTTTCACCAGCTAGTTCCTCTATTATTACATGCCTTTCTGAAGCACTTACCACAGTAGCTCAGTATAAAAATGCTCAATTGTGCAGTCAGTCAGAATCTCTTATTTGAAGGGTCAGATTCCAAGTGGCTAACTTGCTATGAACACAGAGACACACAGAGGACGCACAGAGCCTGCCAATTTTCCCTTTGGTTTAGGAGCATTCTTTCTTCAGAGTTATGAGCTAGACTTCAACTCCAGGAGTGCATTCTGGGTCTTGTTCTACTGGGTTGTTTTTCTAGGGGAATAAGATTTCAGCCATGTGAACTACTGAGATTTTTGTGCAACACTGAAATTAAAGTGTTCTGTCAGCTGTTATAGAACTATGGGACTGCTGGATTTTGAAAAAGCTGTGTCATCGGCCCAGCTGTTTGTGAAGAAACCTTCAGTTCTGCAAATTGATACAAATCACAGAGTGGACTGACTACATCTGAAAGGAACTGGGGGGGGATTGTACTGAATTTGGGAGTAAAAAGAGTTAAGCAAAGCATCTAATTTTAAAAGTACTGGATGACAAATTCTCCCACAGCTTAGGGTTGCCAGCTGGCCAGTTTTCGACCAGAAAGTCTGGTAAAAAAGGGGACCTGGCAGCGTCCAGTCAGACATACTGACTGAACACCATAAGTGTGGTTACTGCGGGGTTGGGAGAGGTGGCAGGGATGCCAGCCCTGCTCAGCTAGGGCTGCCTCATACCTGTAGGCAGGCTCCTTGTCAGGCTGCAGCAGCTCCTGTGCCAGCCCTGGAGCAGAGGGAGCCCAGCGGGGTGCGACCCGGCAAGAGACAGGAGCTTGGGGGGGGGCGCGGCAGAGGAGTGAGTGACAGGGAGGGGGCTTTAGGGGGAAGAGGCGGAGCAGGAGCCTTGGGGGAAGAGGTAAGGCAGGGATAGGGCCTATGGGGTCCATTTACCAGCAATTAGAAGTGTGGCAACTGTAAACTTTTTGTACACAGTCTGTTCAAGGCAATAGGAGGTAAACGATACTGAAAAAATGTTCAAGTTGTTATCCTTCTTGCACTAGGAGAGAATGTCAGGAAAATCCATTTGAAAGGTGCCCCACAAAAATCAGAGGTTTGGCAGTGGGTGAGATTCCCATAAATAGAGTAGTTTCATAGCAAAGGTTTCTTACAAGTATGGTCTCACAGGACAATCCTGACATCCACACTGCAACTATGTGCATTAAGACAATATGTGACATGTCGTTTCTTTTTCATCTTGCTTCATGAAGGGTATTTTTGGACATTTACAAAATGCTAGGCCCCAATACAGAAGATCTGCACATCTATGTTCCCCTTCGACTTTCCACAGAGAGGCTATAATCTTCATGGAGTGAACACCCAGTTATGCAATCTCTATTCATGGTCTCTAAGCCATGGGAACATCTTTGTAATCCATGACAGGAAAGGAAGAAAGAAGGGGGAAGGGAAGCAAAGGGAAAAGGGTGTTCATTTAGGAAGAAAGCTAGTATGGAGGAATGACATATTATACTGACCCATTTTCTTTCCTTCCCTCTCTGCAATCTCAGCGGTGCATTGCTGATTCACCAGACAAGATTCCAAAAAATGGAGGAGCCCAGTTAAGCAAAGGAAATTAATCTGAGACAAGGTACTTCTCGAAAATTAATTCTATGCCAGAAACTGTACAACCCAAGATACACATTCAACTAGCATTGTATATATTCACTGAGTTTATAGTCATGTATATTCACTGAGTTTATAGTCAGGAAGCCAGTCAGGCAAAAATCACCACAAAAAACAAGGCTGCCCTTTCTGCTATGGTATCTGCATACGTGTAAAGTGGCCAGCATATCATTGCAGCTTCAACACAGATTCCACAGTTAAGTGTTTTCAGACTGACTACAGAGTAGAAAATGTTTAACAGTGGTAGCATCAACTTTCTGTGTTACGGGTGAATGGCCTTGAGGGTAAAGACCAATGGTGCTTACATTAACTGAGCTCTGTTTGGCTGCCAACAGTACAGGAAGGATGGCTGGTACTCAAAATTTTGCTGCACAACAGCAGCTGGCCACCACTGGAAGGAGACTAGAGGGAGGAGAAGGCAGAGCAAAATTAATCTCTCTTTCTTTTTAGGGAAACATCAACTTTCCATTGGAAGGAAATTGATATTCATTGCAATGCTACCACCCCCTTTTGAAACCGGCTCTATGACATCTGACACTGCCCCATCTGCTCTGACTTTGTTCAAATTCCATTACTCTATCAACTCCTTTCCTGCTAAAATAGCCGAGTCTGGAACTCAAAATGCAGTGCCTGACTCTTTACAGATTCCAGTGATGATGTCAGTTAAAATGAGCTATGTGGAAGTTAAAAGCCTTGAGAATCCAAGGCCATTTCATAGCCCGTGAATCTCAGACTAGTTATTTAGATCTGGACAACAGGTGATATTTGTAAGTAATGTGGACTACATGGGTGCAGTACAGTAGAATTTTCAGTGCTACAAAATAAAGCTGGAACTTTATGGAGGGTTATGAATAATTTGGACTACAGTTAATTTGGCAGACATGAGATAGGTCAGGTTGTAAGAAGACAATTGTACAGAATGCTTCTCTCAAAGGCAATATATTTAATCCTAAAATTAGCTACATGTCTATCAAGGCATTTGTGGTATCTGAACACTTGTTCATCAGCTAAATCTCACAGAGTTGCAATATGGAATAGAAGGAGCAGCGAAGTTATTAATATAGGCTTGCTTCTGGAGGCCAACATATGCCATTGTAACTAGCCTAACTAAATTTCCACCTGTATAGCAGCAGGACATTTGCAGCTAACATGGACTGGTGAAGTACATGAACAAGATCATTCTTCTGCTTAGGTTCTTCCAAGCGAACATGCGAGAGAGAAATACTTTTCCAGTACTTTAAAGACTAAAGAATAGATAGTTGTGTTACATGACCAATTATACTGCTTGGTAGTAAACATTAGCAAAGCAGATCAAACTTTAACAAGTACACTTTTAAAAGGAAAAAGAAATTAAGTGGAAGATTACAGAGCTTCCCAAAAAAGAACTTTTTTTTATACAAAATCCTTTCACAATTTTTTTTTAACACTAATACAGTTATTCAGTCTAAAAGGAAATATTTTGAACACACTGCACACACACAGAGTTGAATGCAAGAGGAGTTTTTGCCTATAGCACTGTTAGAGCGTAATTTAGTAGCCAGTCCTTGGTATAGGCTATGGGTAGGTTTATTGTATTTCACGGTTTCCTTGCCATGAATAAGAACCATTCTTTTTCTTTGCTGAAAAACAGGAGCATGAAGGGTAATAGAAACCAAGCCTTGATGTTAAAGCAATTTGATACAGTTCTATAAAAAAAAAAGTGAAGAGGAAGGTAAATTACTTTAATTCCTGCTGCAGAGAACAGACATACAGAAATGGACCCTAGAGATAGATTTCTTTTTATCAGAACACATCATATGTTGCAAGAATTCAGCTGAAGTCCGAAATGGTCAGACATGTAGAGATTTAGTCTGAAGTTTTTTTTGTTCTTTTATTTTAAACTCAGGGCTTGTTGTGAATGAGGAATTCCTTCTACTGAATTGAAAAGCAGGCAAACATTGGAAAGCAATGACATGCATAGTCTTGTTTGTCCAAGTCACTACAGTATTCTTCTGTAAAGTTAACAAGATAGTTGTGATGCGGTGAATAACTCAAGAGGCAACTGTCAAACAGTTACCAATTTAATGTGATAGGCTGACCATCCTAGGGGAGTAAGTGGCTGCTTGAGCACAATGGGGCACTTTATAGCAGAGTACATAATTTTTACTCTGTAAAGTATGTGCATCTTAAACTAAAAGGCACAAATAGATTTTCACTAGCCAGCTAAGCAGTTATATAAATAAGTCTCGTAACTGTACTGGCATATTATAACATAAGCTCATTAGGCCAGGAAGGTGTTGGACATACTAAAATTGCATAGCCTCATGAAACTCAGGAATCAAAGCATCTAAAACAGGTTTTCAAGTAAGGATATTCTTGAGTTTAATTAATTAAATTCACCGTACCAGATAAAGCATCAACTCCTAAAAAAATAAGATGCCGGATTATCAATCAAGGCCAAAGTATATTTATCCTAAAACTGAACAACATTGCTTCATGGTTCTTAATAGGTCATATTGACAATGCACTGATATGAACAGACGCTACCAAGCAGTTTCTCAGCCTTTCAACAGGACTATGTAGGCGTTGAATTCTGAAGCTAATCACCTTAGCAACAGCTCTAAACATATGTGCAGTGACATCAGCTGATTTTTGAAAGCTGTAAATAGAGCATAATAGCATGAAAAAAATTCTGGAATAAAGCCAAGACCTAACCCACCCCCCTTCTATTATTAAGACACTGCCTGTAATTCAATGTATGCAAACAAATTTACTTGCCCCATCCCCAAAATCTACATAATTATATACCTCAACAATTAATGCATAAAGCAGTTGGCCAACTGTCCTTGTGCAATTTACACACAGGTTAAGAAATAGCCAAAAGAGTAATGGCTGGTAGAAACTTGTAACTTCAAAATTAGGTGATAAAACCTGTACGTTACATTATGCAGCACTAAATAGGGTAAAGGATAAAAATAATTAACACAATCTTGTACATTTAAAACAAGTGAGTAATATCTTTTTTTTCTAGATAAATAAAAGATAGTGCTGCAGACACATGATTATCTGTTATTAGTAAAAATGGAGGGCTTTTTCAGTGCTGGTGAATTTCAGCGTGTTGCTAATACCTACTGGCTACTGTACATTTGACTATTTTTGCAGTTAGGTGTGGCAAGTTTCTGTTTAAAGAGCAGATTAAAATCTGTGGCAGTTCTGGGCCCCTGGCAAAGAGCTGAAAAGGAGACCAGCACAAATAAGCAGGATGAACTCATTTCTAGAAGGCCATGTTGGCAAGCAGACGGTTTGAAAGGCTTGCATATTCCAACATTACCTCATGTTTGGTACCTCATTAAGATCTTAAACTATCCATTCAGTGAGTCATCCACCAGAATAAGACAAAAAGACAATATACGTTTTGATTTCTTCATTTCATTTTAATCTATCTTTCTAAGATTTGTTCTTAAGGGTGTGCTCAGGCCAGCTAAATAAACCCCTGCAATGCCTCCATGCATTAAAAGCTAGCATTCTAAGAGGGAGAGAGAAGAGGGGAGAAATGGACTTAATAGGATTTTCAAATGTCAAAAAATATCTTTAGCAGCCCCATTTACGCAGAGCCTTAGTACTCACTGAACTTGAAAGCGAAATTTGCTGTGCAAAGAACACAGCTTGCATGCTAAATGGACCTGAGAAACAGTGCTTCTACAGCACAAAATCACCACACATGCTCACTCCTTCGCTTGGCAATTAACCCTCAAGAACCTCATGGTTCCTTTCCCCTGCAATTTCAGGAGAAGCCGAAACTAGCTCAAGGAAATAGTGTACAACAATCACTTCCCTCGAGGCAGCACCTTGGTCCCTATGAACATTTTTAAAGGAAAATATAATGGAGACTGTAATCACTTCAATTACAAAGAAGAGTAAAATAAAAAAAATCTTAAAAAGCAACAAACAGGAAGCTTCCAATGAACATTAAAGATCCCATAATACTTTTTTAATAAAAGGTGTTTGCTGTGGCATGCTTGGTCAAAATGTCCCCTTCCATCATCAGCTGTGTTGTGCATTGTGCATGAGCTGGCTGCCACCCACTACAGGCTACATTTCAGTAGTACGGCATGCATGCAGGACCCCATCCTACAGTCCTCAATCAGGCACATCACCAAAGGGGCTGATTCCTAAACAACTGGCAGGTTAAACATATTATTTGTGAAACACTTTTGAATAAGAAGGGCTAGAGAAATAGAAAATGCAAGCTTGTCAGTTGGATTAGAACAGAGGGAACATACAACTAAAGGCATGACATTTTCAAAGTCTTTTGTATATTAAGTGCTATATTTAATTGTTTGGTTAATTTAGATGAGACTGAAACAGCTCCAAGGAAGATGCCTTGTGTTCAGACATCAGCTATGTTGACAGTTCATTCTTTAAGTAATATTTAGTATTTTTCCTCTTTGAATATATTTAGATATCAAATTCTACTGGTAAGGTTTTGTAATTACAGATGAGTAGCAGCAGCAAGTTTTCCGTAATCTGAAAAAGTCAATTGGAGCCAGAACTTTATTAAAAAAACTATTTTAACAAATGGACACTAACTCTACTGTCTCATTTATTCCTCTGAATTTCCCTCACTCAGTTATTCATCTTAAGGTTTGCTGCAGTTCTTTCACCATACTCTTTGCAATACTGTTTTCTGTTGTATTTACTCTAAAGTTAAGACTGAGACGACCAATTTTTCTAATGCTCTACAAGTCACATGCAAACTCAGATTGTCTTGAACACTGCAATGCTTCCTCAAGGTCTGGAGTGGACGTTTTCGTGAAAATCTGCAGTCATCTGAAAAGGGTTTCTAAGATACAACTCCACTAAAAAAATAAAAAGGGAGTGGGGTGGAGGACAGTATAATGTTCTAGTTCTTATAACACTTCTGAGCACACAAGAGGCTCAAACTATTCAACGGACACCCTGCAAATTGGCATCAAGCCAGCTTTGAGCTCAGCTAGCGGCCAGTACCCACTGCCATTTTTGGGAAACAGTATTTTAAAAATTATTAAAGATTTAAGTTAGCTGTACAAACTGGCCGAAAACTGGGCACCGTGCAGGAGAGAGTAAACTGCACATATGCTGCAGGACTGCTACTCTGCAGTGGACAAGAGCGCAGAGAGACATATCCACATCAAATAGCTCTGGGAAACAGGCTCTGTTGACTGAATCCAAGCCCTACTCAAAAAGACTGAGCCTAAATCCTGTCCTCAAGAAAATTCCTGAGAACGTTTGCTTTAGGTTAGGGATGACAAAGGGAGATTATTTGGAAGTTTTGCTCCCAAAACAGCTTTTTATTTAAGTACTGGTGTTTCAAAGTGCTCTAAAATCCACATGCATACTTAGATTAATTTGAAAAGTACTGTGTTTCATCAGGGTCAGGGGTAGACATAGTGGTGCAAATCTGGAGTAATTTCATCAAGCAGTTCCCAAACACAGCCCCTCCTGCCCCACAAAAGTCAATTTTAATATTCAAAAGGCTCTAAAATCCACATGCACAGGGAGAATTTATTTAAAACTGAGGTGCTACAACAGGGGCTAAGCTAATCAGAGGTTCAAATTTTGGGTCATTTGACTGAAGAGTCCTCAATATGCTTCCCCCCCAAATGAGCTACTTTGAATGTTCAAAACGGTCTAAAATTCAGATGACTAGGGAGAGCGGTTAGAACATCCTGTTCCACAGGAGGAGAGTGGGTAGAACTGGTAGTGCGGATTCGGATTTGTTTGTCAAGAGGTTTCTCAGAGACAGCACCCACCCAAAAAATGGGCTACTTGTATCCAATTCTTACAACTATGGTGGTGCACAGCTGTGGAAAACTCTAAGGCACTGACCCTCCCCAAAATGGGTATTTCTAGAGTGCTCCTCTCCTCAGCTCAGCTATTCTGCAGCAGCAAGGAGCATTTTAGAAATATTTCAGAAGTTTTTGCACTACGAAAGCTCAAATACCTCTAGACAGTTCGCATCACTGATTCCTCCAAGATGCCTTTGTGAGCAGCACTCAACTGAATGCATGTCTACCCTGCCGCGGTGGCAGGCTTTGGTGCAGCAGCAAAAACTGAGTGGGTCTACACAGACCCACTCAGTCAATGAGAGAGAGCTCTCCCATTGACTGAATTAGCCCACCTCCCTGAAAGACTCTCCCGTTGATGAGGCATCGTGAAGATGCCCTGCTGGGTAGACGTAAGTACACGAGACACGTACCTCGCATTGACCCAGAGTGGCAGTGTGGACCAGGCTTAAGGAATGTAAGCTGGTGGCTTAAGGGAACAAGCACTGCCCTAAAACCCAAGGCCCATGAGTCTCCACCCCCTCCCTGGGTGATCTGCACGCTGTGCATATAAGTGCTCTCAGCCTGCCCAGTCACATGGCATCTGGGACCGCAAGGCTTCCTTTGGAAGTGATGAAGTTCAGCACCCCACAAGCACACCCAGCAGCCCCCTGGCAGTTTGGTGGGCAAGACCATGGCCAGGATACAAAGCCTACTGTAGTGTGGGAGGGGTAGCTACCCCAATGATAAAGAAACCAGAGAGGCCGGCACAAGAGACCTGGTCGGGTGCATCAGTTCTGTGCAAAGAGAAACTCACTAAACACGACAGATCAGATCTTTGCTGGGCATTAGACACAGGCATGCATCAGGCCCCCATGCGGATACTGGGGTTAGGGATTTGAAAAGATGCATGTTCATTGCATAGCACAAGCACATAGTGCTGACACTGAGGCCATTTCTACACTACAGGCACTACAGTGGCAGAGCTACAATGCTGCAGCTATTCTGCTGTTGTGCAGACATTTCCTACAGCAATGGAAGGGGTTTTTCTGTCAACAGATAATTTGCCACTGTAAACAGCAGTAACTAGGTTGATAGAAGAATTCTTGGGTCAACCTCGCCAAGTCTACACCTGGTCAGCTTAACTATAGTACTCAGAGGGTGTCAATTTTTCACACCCAAGTGTTGTAGTTATGTCAATATAACTTTTGAGTGTCAGGTGAGATCACCCATCAAGATGAATGGGGCAGTTCACACCTCTCAGACCTATTCTTTCAAACTCTCATCATCGTAGAATCATAGAATAAGCCGCAGCTTAAAAACCTCTAAAGATGGAGATTCCACCACCTCCCTAGGTAACAGTGCTTCACCACCCTCCAAGTGCAAAACATTTTCCTCATATTCAACCTAGACCTCCCCCACTGCAACTTGAGACCTTTGCTCCTTGTTCTGTCATCTACTATCACTGAGAACAGGCCAGCTCCATCCTCCCTGGAACCCCCTTTCAGGTAGTTAAAGGCTGCTATCAAATCCCCTTATTCTTCTCTTTTGCAGACCAAACAAGTCCAGTTCCCTCAGCTTCTCCTCATAAGTCATGTGCTCCAGCCTCCTAATCATTTTTGTTGCCCTCTGCTGGACTCTCCCAAATTCTCCACATCCTTTTTGCAGTGGGGGGCCCAAAACTGGATACAGTACTCCAAAATGCAGCCTCACCAATGACAAATAGAGGGGAATAATCACTTCCCGCGATCTGCTGGCAATGCTCCTACTAATGCAGCCCAATATGTTATTAGCCTTCTTGGCAACCAGGGCACACTGCTGACTCCTATCCAGCTTCTTATCCACTGTAATCCCCAGGTCCTTTCCTGCAGAACTGCTGCCTAGCTCATCAGTCCCCAGTCTGTAACAGTGCATGGGATTCTTCCATCCTAGGTGGAGGACTCTCCACTTGTCCTTGTTGAACCTCATCAGATTTCTTTTGGCCCAATCCTCCAATTTGTTTAGGTCTTTCTGTACCCTATCTGTAACTTCCAGGGTATCTACCACTCCCCCTAGCTTAATGTCATCTGCAGACTTGCTGAGAGTGCCATCTACCCCATCCTCCAGATCATTAATTAAGATGTTGAACAAAACCGGCCCCAGGACCGACTCCTGGGGCACTCTGCTTGTGACTGGCTGCCAGCTAGACATGAAGCCATTGATCACTACCCATTGAGCCCGATGATCTAGACAGTTCTCTATCCATTTTATAGTCCATTCATCCAACCCATACTTCTTTAATTTGCTGATAAGAATACTGTGGGAGACTGTATTAAAAGCTGTGCTAAAGTCAAGGTATATCATGTCCACCGCTTTCCCCACATCCACAGAGCCAGTCACATCTCCATAGAAGGCAATCAGGTTGATCAGACATGACTTGCTGTAGATGAATCCATGTTGACTGCTCCTGATCACCTTCCTCTCTTAAAATGGATTCCTTGAGGACCTGCTCCATGATTTTTCCAGGGATTGTGGTGAGGCTGACAAGTCTGTAGTTCCCTGGATCCTCTTTCTTCCCTATCTTGAAGACGGGCACTACATTTCCCTTTTTCCAGTCATCAGGGACCTCCCACAATTGCCACGAGCTTTCAAAGATAATAACCAATGGCTCTGAAATCACATCAGTTAACCCCCACAACACCCTAGGATGCATTGCATCTGGCCCCATGGCCTTCTGTATGTCCAATCTTTCTAATTAGTCCTGGACCCGTTCCTTCAGCACTGAAGGATGTTCACCTCCTCCCCATTCTGTGCTGCCCAGTGCAGCAGTCTGGGAGCTGACCTTGTCTGTGAAGACAGAGACAAAAAAGGCATTGAGTACCTCAGCTTTCTCCACATCCTCTGTCACTATGTTGCCTCCCCCATTCTGTAAGAGGGTCTGACCCATGTAGCCCAGTCGTGTATACTACCAGACTTTTTGAAATTCCCAGAGCAAGACTAGACCATGGTGCTCCTCTGCTTGTGCAATCCATATCACGAAGTGCATGGATGAGAGGTAGCACGATCCTCCCAGGTGCAGGTGCACCTCTCATCTCAACATGAACTGTGGAAACAGGCTGCTAGTAAATCCCAGCACCAGTCAATACACCTCTTCCTAGCAGTAAAGGGCAGTTAGATTGTATAAAGATGAATGAGAGAAAATGTGTGAGAAACACAAAATGACATATTTTATTAGTTATTATTCTTCATCTCTACTTATTTTGTGTCTGTCCTGGCTGAAATACTCTTACAGTATATTCCCAGTGGCTATTGCCAGCTGTGGGGGACTATGTTAAGGGTGCAGTGTGGAATTGGTGTGTACCTTGCATAAGAATGGCCATAGTGTGTCAGACCAATGATTCATCCAGCCCAGTATCCTGTCTCCCAACAGTGGCCAGTGCCAAACAAACACTTCTGAGAGAGTGAAAAGAACAGGGTAATAGATCACGTGATCTATCTCCCTGTCATCCAGTCCCAAATTCTGGCAGCCAAAGGCCTAGGGACACCCAGAGCATGGGGCAGCATCCCTGACCATCTCGGCTAATAGCCACTGATGGATGTATCCTCCATGAACTGATCTAATTCTTTTTTTTTACCCCAGTTACAGTTTTGTCCTTCACCACATACCGAGGCAGCGAGTTCCATAGGTTGACTGGGCACTGTGTAAAGAAGTACTTCCTTTTGTTTGCTTTAAACCTATTGTCTATTACTTTCAGTGGGGAGCCCTGGTTTTTGTGTTACGTGAAGGGGTAAATAACACTTCCTTATTCACTTTCTCTGCACAAGTCATGAATTTATAGACCTCTATCATATCCCTCCTTTAGTCATCTCTTTTCCAAGCTGAACAGTACCAGTCTTTTTAATCTCTTCTCACCTCATGCTAATCTATGTATCTGATAATTGTGTTATTTGCTCTAGTTTCAACCAGTTTGCCAGATACTGAAGTTAGGGCTTACTGGCCCGTAATTGCAAGGATTGCCTCTGGAGCCTTTTTTCATTTTAAAAGTCAGCATCATATTAGCTATCTGCCAGTCACCTGGTAAAGAGGCTGATTTAAGCAACAGGTTACATAACAATTAGAGCTCTGCTTCTGATGTACAAATAATTTTTGCTATTAGTTTTTATGTTTTTGCTAGTTCTCTTTTGGCCTGCCTAATTATACTTTTACCCTAAGAACCAATTTTCAATTTTTAAAGACTTTTTTCATCCTTTTGCTGTATTTTTTTTAAATTGGGGTATACAAATAGTTTGAGCCTCTATTATAGTGTTTTTAAAAAGTTTCCTTGCAGCTTGTAAGCACTTCCCTCTTGTGACTGTTCCTTTTAATTTTTCTTTTTAAACTAGCTTCCTCATTTTTGTGTCTCCCCCCTTTTTAAAGTTGAATGCTACTGCAGTGGGTTTCTTTGGTATTCTTCCTCCCTACAAGGCTGTTGTATTTAATTACACTATGGTTGCTATTATCAAGCACTTCCGTTACAGTCACATCTTGAACCAGATCCTGTGCCCCACTTGGGACTAAAGCAAGAATTGCCTCTCCCCTTCTGAGTTTCAGGGCTAACTTCTCCGAGAAGTAATCATTAATGGTGTCTAGACATTTCATCTCTGCATCACATCCTGAGGTGACATGATCCCAGTCAATATGGGGATAGTTGAAATCCCCCATTATTACTGGATTTTCTGTTTTTGTAGCCTCTCTAATCTCCTTGAGCATTTCACAGTTACCATCACCATTTTGGTCAGTTTAGTCATACTGCTACACTATTATTATTCAAGCATGGAATTTCTATCCACATATACCTTAACTCTGAATTTCCTGGTTTCCAGAGGTTTCCATATAAGTGAACTCTATGTTCAGGAAGGCATAAGGGAGCACTAGGCAACATATAACTCTACATTAACGTTTCAGGGCAATTGATTTATACCTTATATTATCTGCTACCCTACAGTTAACCCTTTAAAGTATTTTGGGATGCCTCAAATATTCAAACTGGCTCAAGTTCCACTGACTCTTAGGTAGTTTTGAATAGTTTACCCTCAGTCTCTATGAAATATGTAAAATAAAGATGCAATGTAAACAACACGGTGTATCCCAAGCAATGAAGTTTTGGAAGCAGGGCAAAAGAAATTAGCAGATGTTTAACATGAAGAAGGGTGTCGTACACGTACATTTTGAGAATATGTTGAGGAACCTGTTTTTATGTCAGGCATTACTTAGAATGCTACTATCCTGTGGTAGATGTAAACAGCATATGCAAGAGATAGGACCAAAAATAAAATTGATGTTCAAAGGCTGTGTATTATTTGGTTAATAGCCACTCTGGACATTTTCCCCAGCCACAGCAAATGCCGAGGCATACATCACATTCACATAATGCTTTTACATTCCTTATGTATGTTTCAGAAAGTTGTGCTGAATAGGAGCACCAGTAACTGGTGTAGATTGTTTAGTTTTCCTCTTTTCAGGAATTTATACCTTCAAACAGACATTAAGAACAAACTAGTGTTCAAACACCCTCACTAGCCCTCTGGGAACTAGGCCAGATGTCCTATGGAATGAATGGCATGATGAGACAGGTACGGTGGATACCAGTGATTTATCACACCACCTCCCCCATCCGATCAGGTAACTAAACAGTCAGTCATTTTAATCCACTTTAAGGAGATTTGGCTTTTCTTTGGTGCACTCTGATGAATAAAATCTGTGTTTTCTTCCTGGTTTGGAAGAAGTCATGCTGCAGGCTCTTAGCTTGTTGGCTTCCTGCTGTGAATTGTGGGATTGGCTGGAGAGACCAAGGGTTTTCAGCGAGCCCCATCCACAATGGATCTGAGCAGGGTGTAAGGCTCCTTTCCTTCCCTACTGCCCTGTCCTTGCAAAGCTTGCCTAGGATTCTCTGATAAGACGCTGTAAACTACAGAGGGCCCCCAAGTGACTCAGGAGTAAAGCATGGCATACGTGGTTACAGGCAGTCCAGGAAAAAGTCTGTTACTTTTTTTAAATGGTGAAACTCTGATGATGCCAATTAATGGACACACTTATTTTATTACAGCCTGGGCTCAGACTAGCAGGAAAGTATATCCAAGGGCACTCTTCAGCTCATCTAAAGTAGATGCGTATCCCTGACCATTCCCCAGTGGGAGGAGCTCCAAGGAAAGTGAGGCACCAGGAGTGTTTTAACCACCATGCCATTCAGACCTATTCTGATCAGGGCTAGACAGCACAGTGGTTAGTCTGCAACTGGGCTTCTGTGGTAACACTGCTGGGAATTATAAGAAAAAGACTAGTGTAAATACTTCTGTTGCGTATCAATGCAGTTGATTTATTTTAGTGTAGACAGGGTCTTACCACCATCATCCCCTTCACCCTTTATGCTTTAAAGCAGGGGTGTCAAACTCAATTGGTATGGTGGGCCACATTTACATTAAGTTGAGTTCAGGGGGGCCACGCGTAACACACACTACTCTACTCTACCTTTCATGCTCTACTCTCCGCCGAAAAATCTCCCCGCAGGGTAAAATTCGGCGGCACAGTAGGAGAGAGAGGCTCTCACAGGGACTTGCACACTCCACTCTCCGCCGTTAAATCTCCCTGTGGGGTCACATTCGGCAGCCATTTCCTTTTTAACACGGCCATTTCCTTTTTAAGAGCTCACGCAAGATGTCCCACAACTTGCCTGAGCTCCGCTCAGAAAACAGACAGCACAAGCCTGCGGCCCGGATTCGGACTGCGGGCCAGATAACACAAACCCGCGGCCGCAGTTGGCCCGCGGGCCGCGAGTTTGAGACCCCTGCTTTAAAGCCTGGCATCACATTAGCTTTTCTTTGGTTTGATACGTCTGTTCACCATCACCCTCACCCCTCCATTGTTTAAAAAAAATTGATCCCTGGTGATTCACGCCAATGGGACTTGATCTGGAACCATATCTACCATTGTGAACTGCCTAGACCTGTGTCTTACAAAGCAGGGATGTACAAAGCAGAAAAAATAGCCACATTTTTCCATTTTTACTTATTCATTTTCTTTAATGCCTCACCTGTCTCCTTTATTCTTTTTTAAGCCACACAGCAGTATTTTCACTGATTCTGCCAACTCATTCAGCAATGGTTTCAGCTTCCCCTATTTGTAAACCAGTCTATTTACAAGATCTTATGACTTCTAGCTCCTTTAGTAGCAACAGGTCATCCTCCATTTTAGGACTCTGCAAATCTACCCCAACTGCCTCTGGGGCAAGGACCATATCTCCTTCTGTTCTTGGAGAGCACAGCACAAGGAAACCCCACTTCCAGATTGGGAACTCAGTGCACTAGCTTCAGATAAATATGGAAGAACCACCTACAAGTCTACCACCTAGTCCCAACTTGATTTGTACCATTCCCTCTCCCTATATCTTCCAATATCTGTTCTTTGCATTCAGCAATTTGAGCAGTCTCCTGTGATGCTATATTGGCAGTTTGTTTTCTTACATTTATCAGCAGAGCTAAAGTTTGCTGTTCATTAATTGTGTGTTCTTTAGGAACCTTCCCTGCCACTTACCAATAGTGAGGAAACATGACCTAGTGGTAAAGCACAGGACTGTCCAGATATCTGGATTTTCTCCCCACCTCTACTGACTTGTCCATTAACCTGTGTCTTAATCACAAAGGGGTCGAGGTTAATTCATTAATATTTGTAAAACAAAGGCCCTTAGCTGGAAATGGATATAATCAAGCAAAGTGATATGCACAGGACCTCGTAGCACTTCAACCCCTGTGATTTTTACCAACTAGGATCCTTAAAATATGCTTTTTAAATGTGTTTTAGCCCTGTTCTGCTCTGCTGCCAGCCCATTTCTTAATGTGCTGTGTGGTTTCTAGTTGTATACTTCCCTATTACCCTTATGGTCCCAATCATTTCTTTTGTATCGATCAATGACCCAGTACTCTCTCCTTCCTGCTTGCCTTCTCTGTTGTCTACACATCATTACTGGACAGAGCCCATTGGAAATCCAATCGATTTTTAGACAGCACTTTAAAGTAGTTTCTGGTGCTGCACCTGCACCACAGTTCTTCTGTCACTTTGTGCAGTTTCACAGTCACGTTTTCTTATTTTCTCCCCTATTTGTGTGTTAAAGAGCCACACAAATGGAAGAAACTGACTGTACAAGGGGAACAGTGGCAGTCTTTGTAGACAGTGTTATCAAATGCACAAAGTAAAGAAACTGAGAAAAAGTTAAACTCTTCCAATTTTAATCTTGTAACAATAGTGTGCAAAGCTGCCAGACAAAAGTGAGATTTTAACTTATATTTTAAATAAATATGCTTCATTTATAACCTATATTTGGCTACAGTTCTCTTCAATTGTTCCATAAAACTGTGGAAAATATCACCATACGAGCGACAGAAGTCCAAATTAGACTGCCATGACTAATCAAGCAACTCCATCCTTAGTCCAGATGAAAACAAGGCCTACAGACACACCCTGGGTTCAACGGAATTGCACTAGTGAACGGAAGATCTGCAGTCAATTTTAATTCTGGAAAGATGCACGGGACTTAAATGAAAAGAACAGTCACCTAAGGAGAGTTATATTAGAGTAAATTAAGGTTCTGGCTGTAACCTACAAAGAATCCAGAAATTCAGGATGGACTATTCCAATGGGATACCATCTTTCACTTTATACAGTTGTTCCCCCTACAAAGCACTACAGACAGCCGGAACCCTGTTCCTGAATTTCTGGACTGAAGCCAGAATCTCATATAGAAGGACCTTTACTCATGCTGGAAACCAAAAGAGCTCATCCTCTTCAGCCCCCACCATACTGTTTATATATATTATTGAATAGCTTTTGCTGTAATATGTAAGAAATTTAACATGCAGTTCAATCCACCCTTCATTGGACATGTTAACAGACACAGTGGACCTCTGCAACGCAATTGACTTGTAGCCACCATTTCACTGATGCTGAAGCAGACCATGCTTGAACGTGCAAGTCTGAAACAGAATGGAAAAGACTGCACTTTCAGAACTATCAGTTCAGTAATCCCCATGAGCTTGACAGGACCACAACATTTTTTTTCTCCAAAAAGTTAACTTGCTGCTTTAAACAAGATACGTACTCCCATGCATTAAAATCTTCAATTAACAGCAAATCATATATATATATATATATATATATATATATATAATCTTTTAGCTTTAGGAGATGGACAAAATAAAACAAAAGCCTTGCATCCTTTTACACTGCTCTCAGAGTGTATTAAATTAGTGAACAGAGTGACAGCTGGGCAGGAGGCTGGGAACAATGAAGATAAAGTTAGCTTTCAGCGATGTGACCCTATCCAGGCTGTGAGCCAGAAGACTATAAATAATTGATAGGAGTAACCACCCTAGCCAACACGCTAATGTACAGAGTGTTTCATACAGCAACCAGAGTACTATTACCATTACATCATTGCTTCCCTCCACTCTGTGCTCTCCTATCAGCGATGCAATTTTACTGCTTTTAAATAATAAATTGCACTGGGAGTTGAAATACTCCTTTGCCCATTCAAGTCTACCAGGGTGTGCAACTACACAAATGAATTTTACATATGGTAAAATAAATTTTGCAGTAACCTAAAAAAAGTTTTTGCTGCAGTAGAAGCTTAGCCACACTGCCTTTTTAAATATCAATAATAGGTTTATGTATATCAAATGCAAAGCTTTCCAGCTAATGACTTTTGGCCTCAATCAGTATCTCAAATTATTTACAGTTTAATTTAGAAACAGTGGCCTAATTTCACCCATGCTATAAAAAGGTAAAACTCTCCTGAAGTCAAAGAGCTTGAAGAATCTCTTTGTCCATGAGAAGGAAGACCCCTGAACAGACAACGTTGGGGTTGCATTAAGCTACTAATTTCTGCAGAATGTGAGATTTCACTTTTTTTAAAAAAGTATCCAGACTTTTAAAGTTATAAAGAAAACCTAAATATGAACCAAAATTTAGTGTTGCCTTCCTGAGTCTGCTGATGGGCACTCTAGTGCATGCTGCTCCCATTGATAGCTTTTCCAAACAACCACTAAGTGAAATTCAAAGGCTTCTAGTCAATTTCTGCTACTTTATGGAACTTGTGAACAGCAGTGAAACTGACAGTATAAATTTATCTCTGCTACAACTGCTTGGGAAAGCTCTCAGCAACAGACCTATTTATGTGGAAGGATGATCCAAAAACAGAGGGATAAGACAATGGAGAAAGCCGCACACACACAAGGCCAGAAGCTAGGGGAGAGGTAATGACAAGTGTACCACCTCTGAGCAGCCAAGAGATGAATGGGGGTGTGAATTGCCCAGGGACAGTATATTGTTGTAAAGAATCCTATCATCTTCCTTCCTTCCCAGCACATAGGGTTTCTCAACAGAGCACTAACTCCTGCAACTCATTGGTGACAACCTTTTCTCTGTTGGCCTATAAACTAGAGAACTAACTACGCTGGTACCTTTTGGGGGCTTTTAAGATGTGCTCTTTAAACCAACAGTGAAGTTGGCTCAATGTCTATATTAAAAAAAGTATTCTGACCTCTTAGTACCAGCTGTTTGGGTGGATCTGCTGCTGGTAATGGATACCACACTGGGAAATCCATTTTGTTAAAGTGGGTTTAAGAAGGTGAGCTTCTTTCTTCTTCTTAATCCCTGTGCTGGCTCTCCCCCACTGGCCAGTCTAACATTCACATTTTTGTTCTGTGGTTGAGATAAAGAAATCTCCCTCACTATTCCACAAGCTTTATTCCTGATTTTGATTTCCAAAAAGAAAAGATATTTTTCAAGTCTCAACAGCTCAGGAAAGTTTAATCTGCTCTTAGTTACATTTTCTTATAACTAATTATCGATCAGCACATTTCAAGCATCTAGCAGTATTTGGATTAATTCTGCAGAAACAAAAATTCAGATCACGTCTGAAATCAATGCATTAAAAACCAGCATTTGCACAAAAAGGAGGTTATATTTGAAAACCCTGTCCCTGGAGACAAGCAAGCTTATTGATGTGGCACAAAACTGTATCCTGTGTAACTAACAGCAGAAAGCTCTCTGGGTTCAGTAGAGACCAATTTCCAGTATTCTGACCTTATGATAACCGGGCTTGACAAACTGGCATCACAACCATATTCTGAGCAGTTTCACAATATACGTGGTGAGCAGAATTTTCAGTCAGAAGAGAATTTTGTATATAGTATCTCCCACGAAAGATAAACATGCCAACAGAAATATCATACCAAGATATTTACATACTGACTCACTCACTCGGGTCAGGAAAAGGGAATTTCACCATAGGCAGCTAACACAGCTGACTGGAAACGAATTAGTATTTCATCAGCTACAGCCCAGGCCCTGCAGCCAACCAACAGTGACTAAGGTAGGACAAACTTAATAACCCAAGTCACTTTTACATTAGTGTGATTTCGGCAAATATGAGATCCCAAATAGTAATTAAGCTTCCATCAATGGAAAACAGCAGTAAACATCTAGCTTCAGAAAGGAAGCAAACCTGAAGGAAGCATCTCTGGACAAAGAGAGCCCAAGCCCGGAGAGTGAGAAAACCATAGAGGGAAATAGTTAAAATAGCCACAGACAGAGGGAAAAGAAACAATGTGAAAATTACTGAAAACTGGTGAGGATCAGTGAGAGTGGACAGGTCAGAATATAAGGCGGGGGGATAACAGACAGGCTGAATATGACAACTTAATTGGGGGCTTACTGCTGCCCCTAAGTAGTCAGGGGAAATTATGCCAGTGACTCCAAAGTGCACTGAATAAGGCTCTTAAAGAACAAAAGTTATTCCAAGTGAGTTTAGTGATAGATCAATCACAAAAAAACAAGTTACAGACAGAGCAAAGGAATAAACTGTTTTAAAATTCAGATCTCTGAATCCGATGACCCATCAAGGATAGAAACCATTTCCACATTCTGATTCCCCATATTCCTTTTATGTGCACTTTGATTCCAACATAAGTTCGGTGTCCACCGATTCTAGAACTTCTTTAAATAGGAACCAGAGAAGTATACTGCCTGAGAGCATGAATCGCAACTTCACAATGTACTAGTTGCTAAAATGGCACAATAAGGATATCAAAGAAACCTGCTAATCAGAATGATATGACTTGTAATGTTCAGATATCTCATGATTTACCAGGGCTAAAAACACTGTCAGATCAAGACTTTGTTTTTTAGTTTCGTTTCTTTTCTTTTTTCTTTTTTTTTTTTTTTTTTAAGATCTAGTATTGGACCAGTGATCTGAAAGAAAAACATTTGATCTTTGAAATTTACACTGAGTATTTTAACACACTATGGTAATTTGGGACAGACGGGTTCACAGAGAAGAGCTTCACTTTTCTTTTCTCCTTTGTCGGAAAATGAATTGAAACCCCAATAAAAAAGGTGCCTCCAATTTAAGTTGTACTAGCATTTTAAAATCTTGTACTGACAATTCAAGCATTGTTGACAAATAAGTTGCCCAGCCTTCTTGTGCTCAATTTTGAGCTCATTATCTTCCTCACTTCACTCAGGCATCACTCTCAACAGGGAATAGAGGACTCTGACCCTTCACAACAGTGAGCTAGAAAGCTGGGTACAAAATATTTGCTCTGAGAAATGACAATTCACTTACTACAGCCATTTCAAACAAACCAACATTAGTTAAACCTGGTTACTGTGAAATTTGTAAGGGTGTACCTTTCTAAATTAAGGCATTCTGTAACTAAATTCCTGGCTGTGAAGTGCTGGCAATCCTATTCAGCAACAATAGACACAGGAATCATAGGGAGCACATTTAAAAAAGATTCATAGGTATAACCATCTTTAATGGTGAACACACTCAAAGATAGGCACATACAAAATGGTAAAGATACAGTAATACCAGGATAAGGTTGAGAATTTAACCAAAAGAAATGACAAACTGAAGGCTCCCACAGCATCAGAAACTGACCCCTACCCATATGAAGATACACTTTTTAATAGCCTAATAAACAGTACTTACAATGCACACAAGTTCATGTTGCAGAAATAAAACGCCCCATAATATTTCCTGATTTTTCCCAAATTCTCAATCTTACAAGAAAACTGAACCTGTCTAGGTACTCATATGGCATTCTGCACCGCAATGGCACCGTCTTCACTGCATCTTATTACAAAAGATTCCATGACTGACATTTTTTAAGTGTCTGAAATAAGCAGAAGAATAAAGATGCTATCTGCACAATTTCCTGAGGTGGATTAGGACTGAGAAAATCCACGTCCCACAGAAATAACTGGAAGTCAGGTATTTCAAAAGCTTTGGTTAATTTAACAGTTGGTTCAATTACTTTAAAATCAACCAGAAAAATTTGTATTATAGATTTACCTTTAAACAACTTTGGAACTCATTTCCAGTGGTTTCTAATGGAACCTGAATTTCCTCAGTCCTAATCTGACTCATGAGGTTGAGCCTCCTGCAAAGAAATACAATACTGTACCATTAAAATGGCAGCTGTCAGATGTACAACAGCCCCCTTCACTGAGTGGAGATAGTGAAACAGTAGTAGGTATTTCTAAAGGCTGCACTGAACATCTCCTTTACAACTAGAGTGATGAGAATGCTAGGGAGATGATCCTTGAGGGTAACCGGATGGATAGCTACTGTTGCAGTTTTCCTGTAAGGATGAGAATTTCGGCAAAGCCAAGGAATGCTATGAAGTTTATTTTCCAACATTACCACGCTGTCCATATTCCTTTAATGTATCAGACAGCACTGACTTGTGGTTTGAGCAGATGACCGGGAGTTATGAGCTCGGTGTTCACTGCCTACTAAGCCAGAGATGGTTAAGGATACAATTTTGGCAGAGGTCAGTGTTCACAGTAATTGTGATTTTGAATGAAGTCTATGCTTTGCAGCAGCGGCTCTTTTCCCCTCCAGGCATTGTGGGCTGGCCCACCTGCTTGCAGCACCACTGGGGTTTGTTGCACATGCTTCTCCTTTGATGGAGAGGCAGAAAGCCAAATTCGATTAGCATTGCAACCCTGTACGCTATTTCACAAAACTAATTCACAGAAGAATAGAGGGGACCAAGAACCCAAATTCACCATGAGTTAGTGGTGGGCTGGAAAGAGAAGCTCCAGTACCAATCTCCTAGGTCCCTGGCTATAACAAGTAGACAATTATCATCTTACTTTGTTTTCTTTTAATTTTACATTAAAAAGTTTTTATTTGTTCCCTTCTCTCTCCTTAGCCCCTCACACCCTCAATCCCCTCTTACAGCTCCTCACTTCCTCCCCGCTCCAGAGTAGTGATTAGTTCAGGCTTTCTATTGGCACCCTAGCCTCATACACTCCCTGCTTAGGCCCACCATAGCATTCCAGCCACTGAGTGGCTCCCTGCCTTGTCCCCTGCTACTGATCAACTGTTCAGTGAGGAGTGCAGGAATGTTCTCCAGAGCAGAGTGTAAAAAAAAAACTCTCCTTCTCTGCTAACAGTTGATAAGTAGCAGTGCCTGGGCAGACGGCACAATTTCCGTGTAAAGACTGGAGGGTGAGATGGGCAGTGGATCAAGCCCCTCCACCCCAAGCAATGCTGCAGCTCCACTTCTGACCTACTCTCTGGTCAGGCATTGCCAGAAATGCAGTTCTCCCCCTCACCACATCAGTGTGGGTGGGGATACAGGGAGGCTGCAGGGGAGGAAGAGAGACATCCTTCAGCACCAGAATAAATGTCAGGAATTCGATACTGACCATGATATAACACACTGATTTCTTAACCTCAGCTTCCAAAGCAAGAGGTTTCAAACTTAGTGAAGTGCCTGTTCCTCATCAAGGAGCAGACAGGTGAGGTCTGAAGTACTGCTATTCAGCCCACTGAATTATTAGATTGCCTAGTCTTTTTTAAAGTGGAAAAAATATTTTTCTATTTGCCTAATTCAAAAAACAAAATTAAATGATTTTTCTCAAACCTTCCAGGGGAAAAAAAAAAAAAAGGTTTTAATCTGAAATCAAGCACAGAAAGTTTTCACCTCAGGGAGACTGTCAGAAAGTTGTGAGCAAGAAAATGGGCTCACAGAAGGAATAGAGTTGGAACCCTAACTATGGCTCTTCAACTAGGAGCACCAGAATATCATGCATGGAGCTGTTTATCACTGAATATAGTCAACAAAACATTCAGTGTCAAAGAGCTAAAACTATGGTTCAACTGTGAAAATGCAAAATATTTTTTAAAATGTAGCTGCACATACAATCCTCTTGAGACAAACGAGCACAGGGGAGTCACAGAGACAAGGTGGGTGAGGTAATATCTTTTATTGGACCAACTTCGGTTGAAGACATAAGTTTTCAAGTATACAGAGCTCTTCCTCAGGTCTGGGAAAGGTACTCAGAGTGTCATGACAAAACACAGCATCAAACAATTTAGCAATATTCTGGGACCACCAGGGACAACGCCACTGCATAGACACTGAGGAGACCTACATTTCCAGGGTTGATACTGAAATGAAATAGCAAGCAATATGTATTATTCAGGCTGGCAATTAAATAGTGCATTTAGCTCTAAGGACTCCATGTGTATGGGATCCATTTATAAAAGTGATGGGTCAACTATATTCTACCCCAGTAAGTTTCATTCCTCTTTGCTTCTCACCTTCAGCAGCTGCTATTCTTCTGGCTCTTCTCTTCCTCTCCCCTCCTCCCCCCCATCTAGTTCTAGTGCTCCTTCCCTTCGGGTTGGTGTCTTTTTCTTGCTTCCCTTCTCTTCCTTCAGAGCCCATGAGCAACCACCATTTCAGACCCCATTTATATGGCAGCAGTGCCAGCATGCAGTTTTAAAGACCATTCATGTACACTGCAATGAAAACCTTAAGCACCAATGGCAGCCTAGAGTGACCCTTGACTACCTTGTGCGCCAGTCATTCCTAGAAGTGACACTTGCAACTCATATGAGGGAAGGGATGATATGAGCTACTTACTGCAAGAGTAGTCACTGATGCCTATGAATGGAAAGGACTGAAGTTTCTCAAGGAGACTTTCTCCTGCTCTCTTAGCTGCAGGATACTGCTGCATTGGAAGGAGGTCCATTCTGGAACAAACCACAGGAGTGTGTGTAGAGGCAGCTGGGCTTTCCATGGGGTGGGGAGAGAGAAGTCACTCACCATCACTTTCATTGACCAAATTAAGCCCCGTGAAGGGTGTGTGCCTGGCAAAGGAAAAGCCTCAAGGCAACTATGCGGTCTTTGGTGCAACGAAGGAAGCGTACCCCCCAAAAGCTCCAGTCTGATCAACCCTAGCTCTCAGATTTCTCCTTTGCTTAGCACAGAGGCTGTACCACAGATAGCACTGTCTCAGCTTTTCCAATCAAAGCCTCCCACTGCCCCCAAAAGTTTGCAGTCAGAGTGAAAAAATTTCAGCCAGGTGGTAATCTGGTGAATACACGCAAGCCATGGAGTTCTTTTCAAACATGAAAAATTTAAAAAATGACTCACCAAAACTTAGTTTCTTACCACTGGGGCCCTTCATGCCCTGCTTCTAGCTCCTACAGCTCCCCAGTGTTAGACATTCTTACCCCTGTCCCTCGCAATGTCTAAATAAAAAACAGAATACTGTGACAGTCATAAAAGTATTCCTATATCAACTCATTAGATTCTTTTAAAAAAAAATGAAGGGTTAAAAACTGGGCTCATGACCAAAGGGATTGTGCTCTTGCTCTAAGTGGTGACAGTCCACACCTGACATGGACTCCCTTCCAACAGCCCAGCCAGCTCCCCCAATATTTGCCACTGAAGAGAGAACCTGGCTGGCTCCCTTAACGTCTCCAGTCCAAGAGGAGCTGACCAATTGCCCTCAACTTTTCCTGCAAGCAAAAGGAGCTGGCAATCCTGGACTGTCTCCAATTCGGGGCAGGCGCCTTCATGAACAGACAGGCTGCAGCATGTAGGGAATTCTGAAGACTAGCGACAGCATTTAAGTGTACCAGCAAGACAACTGCCCTTCCCCTGTGCATATTGTTCTCCCTTTCCAACTACACATTCTCAGGGAGGATACCTCCCCTGGAGCTAAGCGCTTTTCTCATCCTCAGAACAAGTCATCAGGCCCAATTCTAAGAGGAACACTGGAGCAAGGGTTCCCCAAACTTTGCCTATGCAGTTTAAACATGCACTGAATGCATGGGCTAGGAGGAGGGAAGACACACAGACGCGTGTGTTGGAGGAATATGAATACCAGCAGCCCTTACTGCTGATTCAGAATGGTGCAGCATGTGCTCTGCCAACTGCTGCTCAAAGCAGAAAGGGGCTGTCTACACTCGTATGATCCAAGGGGGCACTTACAGCTATGACGGACACTTCTATCTTCAGCAAAGACTAGTGGCATTCAGCTTGGGTGCAGAAAAGGTCAGAGAAAGTGCCCACTTCCCCACCCCCCATTCAAAGTACGGAGGCAAAAACAGGCAGAATCCAACTCTCCACACGTGAAATGTAACGTGTGCAATCTTGGAAAGCATTTTACTGCTTTTGGACTGAGACACACCAAGAACCAGGTAATTCAACGTTCAGACTAACAGCAACTCAACGAAGCTTCGATTCTCCCCAAAGGGGGGAATCAACAAGCAGTTTTATTTCTTTTCCGTCTTTCCCTACAACTATACAATCCCCAAATCCTGAGGAATGGGTTAACACTGAAAGATCAGCCCCTCTCCACCCCCATGTAAGGCAAAAGAGACTTGGATCACTGGGACAGTATTAATGAAGTGGGTAGCTTTTCTCCTCTGTGTTTACCTGCTATTTATTCTGGTGCAGAATTGAACCATACAGTGATGAGAAGGAAGTTCTACAGCTCTGTTTATGTGAGTGAGGAATGGGAAGGTATTTTGGAAACAGTCAGTGCATGCTAACAAGCCCATCCCCCCATGCATGCTTCACTGCAGTTATCCCTGAAGACAGAAGAATTTCTGCTTGTTTCTCTGCTGCTGCTGAGAAGGTATGAAAAGTCCCCCACCAGGGAGAGACTATGAAAATAAATCCAGGCTCCTGAAGCAGGGAAAGGACAAGCTTCTCTCAAATTCCAATTCAATTTCCCCTTCCTAATTCAGGTATAGGCACAAGCAGTGCTAGTGTTCTATTTCCAAGCCAGGCATGCACTTTGGGAGCTAGTGGTTTATTGCAATTACACAGCTGGGGATTTCCAATAGTAGCCTGAGTTATATTCTTCCTGGAATTATTAGCCATACAAACTTTTTCTTGCTACTTCCAAACCAACAGCCTCCTAAACTTCATGCTGAAGGTTACTGTTAACAGCAAACAAACCCTCTGCTGCTTTTAAGTTACAAGCCAGAAACATGTTCCATATAACTGTGTTCAATCAAGCACTTGAAATTAAGCTGGATTTCTCTGCCTCTCCTAAACAAATTTAGATAGAAGGAGTAAGTTCCCAGAAATGAAAGGATTTTCTGAACACAAGCCTATGTCTTACGTATGTTACATCACAATCTAGTGCACAACCACCAGTAACAACTTCAGTAAATATTCTTATACATTTCTCTTAAAATGGAAACCAAAGCAAATCCCAGAACTTCCCCAGAATTAAGAATCACTATTGTAGATTTAATACACCAACTTGCTTCCTTCCAGGGGGAACTGACAGATTGCAGGAGAAAACTACACTCCAACTGCTGCCAAATTCCACAGATTTAGTTATTAGGAGGCAATTAGGAACCATTATTAACACTTCCTACTACGTTAAGCTCCATTTGTACTGCAGCTCTTAAGCCAGTTTCGGCATTTTAGATGGAACAGTACTATAAGTGCACTGTACATACTAGAATTGTAATCACGTGTATAAAACGTGTGTGTTTACCTGCTGTCCCTTGGTCCACTCCTGAAGAAACTATGTATTTCAGCATGTTGCCTTCGAGAGCAGAATTGCCAATAAAAGTATGGGAACTGGAGAAATGCAAAAGCAAATAATTCTACTGCAAAAAGAGACAATTTTGGTCTTGTTTTTTGTAATTCGCAATTGAGATTTCAGCTATTCAGGAAATTAGTGTTGCCTTCCAACCAACTTCAATTAGGGAATTCAAAAGCAGTCAAACAAAAGAACGCCTGAGAGTTACTGCACCGGACAGGGATATTTTTAGCAAATGCTGAGAGACTATGCTGGTTGCGGGACACTTTTACTTCTATTAAATTACAACTCTCTCATTTACAGTTATAGAAGACTATTAAGATTTGTTAGGCCAACGGGAAAAAAAAGACAAGATGTAGTACAAATTGGCTTCAGATCATTTTGGTTTTTTATTTTCTCTTGCAAGCTATTTCAGCAAAATGCTTTCAAAACCAACATGAGTAACACAGAATAAAGTTTGCTTCCATCTGTTTCAGAAACTGCCTTTCTGGGGAAATCTCACAAGTTGCTCCTCATATATAGACAAGTGACTAGATGAGTCAGATATAACTTTCAGAATGACCCTGTTAATTTATAAGCTCTGACTTGACTGATCACCCGATAGTGTCTCACCCACCTTGTGTGTCAATCTTTACTGGACCAACTTCTGTTAGTGAAAGAGACAAGCTTTTAAGCTTACACAGAGCTCATCTATCCCACCAACAGAAGTTGATCCAATAGAAGATATTACCTTACCCACCTTGTCTCTTTAATATCCTGGGACCAACACAGCTACAACACTACTACATAAATGACCACCCTACTAGTCAGTGCAGAAAAAAATTTGGTTTGACCAAGCAAATATCTGTAGATAAACTGAAATAATGTTATAAAATTCTTCCTTTGAGAGTTCCACATGCCATACTAAAGCCACACAGGGTAATGTCCCTAATACCAAGTCAGGGCACCTCTTTTTACAGCAAGAAATTAACAGTAAAAGAAAAGGGCTGTAGAAGTCCTAAACCTTTAATTCAGAATGAAATAAGACAAAATACCCCAAGGTCATACTGCAGTAAGCTGCACATTTTATAGAAGCACATACTTAATTTTTTAAAAATTTGAAATATTAACATGTTGCCGTCATCCTTCCTTTTTGTGGGGCTCATAGATCTATGGAAACTGCCTTTCATGAAGCTAAATTTTCAAAGTTTAACCCTCTGATCGTAGCTTTCACATTGCAATTAATGGGTCTATTTTCTAAAGATACTCAAGATCTTTTCAGTCTGCAACTAGAAGCCGCACATTTCTCATTCAGCCCAACCCCCCTCTTTTTCCGTTCCCCTCCCACCACTGCGGCAGCGCAGATGGCAGCAGTGTGACCTCGCTGTTCCTGCCTCCTTGTTTTGATCCTGCAGTCTTGATTGTTCAGGCTAATCCCACACTCTGAGCCTTGGCTGCCAGCCAGAACTGTTATTAATGGCACAAAAGCTTCTCATTCCAGCTACTTCTACATCCGCTAATGCTGTTGTTCCCTTCTCTCTCCTTCCCCTCCCCCCCCATTACAAACTGGAGATGGAATACATTTTTATAAGAAAAATCTCTGATCATCTTTGCACACAAGAGCTCTAGCAGGGCCAGACAGACAAGAGTTAGCCTAAATGCTAGAGTAACTAGCGATTTTTAATACTGAAGCAATTAAATACCTTGCTCACCAACTGATTCTTGTAAACAAAAAATATGGAGTATCATATGATCCTGTTACAGAAACCAAACAATCAAAACAGAAATACACAGAGCTACCCTCACCCATATAAGAATGGCTCTCCAAAGAAAGCGATTTCTCCTGCTCAAGTCAGTAAAAATAATAGCATTCATGATAATGTTACCAGAACTTGTAAGGGTAGCACTGCACAAGCCTAAGTAAAAAGGAGACCCTACACAAAGCCCATTCTAGGATTTAGAAAATGCTGGGATCTTAGCTCTATTTTGTTGCCCTCATTGGGCAATTATGTTCTTTAATTTATAGCACTGTGGTATGCAATATTAAGACTCAAATTAAGACCATGAAAATCAAAGTAAATTAGTTCAGAGTCTGAAGGCTTAAAACTGTTCTTAATTTAGCTTCTCATGTTTAGGTCCTGAAGCACAGTTAGATCATCATGTTGTTTGAAATGCCAGCAATACCCTACGTAACATGGTAACCCACAGATCTGCCTTACCATCATGTTCTGTTTTGTGGGTTCTCAAGTTCTTAAATGCACACAGTCAAAGATGATCAAGCCACCATACAGATTCCCCTTCCCCTCCCAAAAATATTACTCAACTGGAAGACAGAGGGGCCTCTAAAATGAAGGCTACAATCTTCACGCAAGAAGGCTAGGTACATTGTAGTTCCTGACCTATTTATCCATGACTGTCTGCTAATGCAAGTCTGATTTTTTAAGACTAGTGCAATCTCTAAGCCTGTTCTGATCAAGGGTGCGCCTCCTTAGAAGGCAGACCTTTTCGGGAAAATGGTGACCCAGTGGCAGTCACTGGGGCCTTCCAACATTAAAAGTGATTTGTAAATGTGATTAACAGGTCATAGATAACTGAGTGGCCTCAGTGACTCCTGTTGTGTCATTGCTTCCCCAAAAAGACTCAATCATGGATCAGCCATACAAGTTTTAAAACAGGCCTATCTGCTTGGTTGGGGGGTGGAGGGGAAGATCACGTAGTGTTCATGGCATGACCATTTTGCTCTGCAAGGCTGATCCATATGGTTAAGCAAGGCAGATTACTGTCATGATCACAAAGAAATCCATGCAGGTTTTCTTAGCATGCTGTCCAGCAGAAGAGATGAGAATTTGGGATTCTGTCCGTGATTTCTTTTTTTAAAGTTAGGAAGGGGAGAAGGTGACTATACCATTCTTTCTGATTAGGACAAGTCAGGATATTTTTTAAAATGGGCACAACGGATAGTCTTGTCTAAATAGATCTTTACACATTAGATAGGCCTACATCTAACGAAGTCAAGTAGAAGATAGCAATAAGCACATCTGGGATATTTTGATGGAAACCCTGTCTTCTCCACACAAAAGCTTAGGGCTAAGGGGTGGCTAAAACATCAGAAATACAGAAAACCCTGATTTCCATTCTGGAGGAAGACACATGGGCACAAAGAATTTTTCACTACTCACCCCCAAAAGGCAGTAAGATACTTCCAAATGCAACAAATTCCTTTAATTTTTCAAACACTATATACGAGTCACCTAATTTTTGCTTACATATAATACTTCATTGCGATTTTGACTGGAAACCAGTGACATCTGTCCACCACTCTCTTCATAAAGTATCTCTGGTGCATTTGGTCTCATAAGGCTTACATAAGAGCTTTCACTTCTCTGAACTGCCACCTCCTACCAGATCCTCAACACAGACACGTTGTCAGATGTTGCTGTAACCCGTACCATAGGCAGAGACCTTGTTTATCAGACTGCCGTCCTAATTTCTCATTAACCATTAACTTGTGAAGGCATCTCCAGCCTTTGTACTATTGCAATGAATATCCCTACTGTAATACATGCAAAGAAGCACTGCATCCATTGAGTTTAAATCTGACATAAATAAAACTTAAATATCTAACAGCAGCTCCTAATGTCAACGATGGAATTTCTTAAGTATCCTACTCCTAAGGCAGAGTTATTGTGCAGTTTTTCATTTGGCATGGATTAACTCTGAGGAATTAAAAATGCTCTTGAACTGCTGAATTCTCACTCTTCCAGATATCTGAAGAAAGAGCTAATTCCCCTCTGCTCCTGGGTGCACTATTTTGAAACATGTACAGTATCCAGCTTGGTATACACCAATTTAATTTAAAGGTGGTTTGGTTCTGCATGTTAGCTTTGTATACAGTGAGCCAAAGAGATAATTAGGTCATTCTATGAGTAACAAATGGGAATGGAAAGTTTATGCAAAGTTCTGTGTAATATTTCTCTGGCATGCTAGAGAAAAGTCTTCTGCAGTCTTTTACAGTGGGTGTATTTTACTAAATAGGGTGCAACGGGTGGGCTGGCAGCTGCCAAAAATCACAAGACCATACAGAGAACTGAACAGAACACAAAAATATATTCTGAAGCAAAGTAAAGCTTGTTTATAGTTTACAGATCTCAATAGATGTACATAGCACTTCAGATCTCAGTCACAAAGAATTCAGATTACCATCTAAATTAGACAAAAACAGGAGGAAGTGACAAACCAAGGAAAGGATCGGCGGGGTGGGGTAACAAGAACACTGATTAGATTAGGAGGCCCTTCGGTGAGCACAGAAAATGTCTATGGGTTACAGGTTCTGGGTTTTGTTTTTTTAAATACGTGACTATCTGTGATTCTACTGTAAGTGCTGGCTTAGAGAAGTGGGTATTGAGGAAGAACTTGATTGTGAAGCAGACAAGAGATTTGCAGACATATGGGGGATAAATGAAAGTCAAAGAGGTAGAGATGAGAAAATGATCCAAATCAATTAGTCAAATTCATAGGTTCACAGATTTTAAGGCAAGAAAGAACCGTTGTGATCATCTAGTCTAGTCTAACTTCCTTCATAACAGACCATAGAATTTCCTTGAATTAATTCCTGTTTCAAGTCTAGTAGTTGTCGTTGAACCAGAGCATATCTTTTAGAAATGCATCCAATCCTGATTTAAAGATTCCAGTGATGGGAAACCTACCACAGCTTTTGGTCTCTTGTTTCAACAGTTAACTACTTTCACTGTTACGTTCTGTCTAGTCAATTTGTCTAGCTTCAGCTTCCAGCCATTGGATCTTGTTATACCTTTGTCTGTATTATCAAATTTCTTTTCCCTGTGTAGGTAGAGATTGATCAAACCCCCCTGAACCTTTTCTTTGATAAAATAAAGAGACTGAGCTCCTTGAGTAACACTATAAGGCATGTTTTTCCAATCCTTTAATTCATTGTCATGGCTCTTCTCTGAAGGATCTCTAATTTTTTCAACACCCTTCCCATAAACCATAAGTGGTATTAATTATAATACCTTCTTTTAATTTTCTTAAATAAAAAGAGTTCTGTACCAGCTGTTCCATTATTATGCTTGGGATCAAAATCAGGCTGACAGGCCTAAATTACGTGGATCATCCCAGTTACCCTTTTAAAATAGTGGCATAGCATTTGCTTCTTCCAGTCTTCTGGAACTTCTCCAGTGTTCCAAGGCTTCTTGAAAATCAACATTAACAGTCCAATTAGCTCGTAGGCCAGCTCCTTTAGAACTCTTGGATGCAAGTTATGCAATCTATTAATTTAAAGATGTCTTAACTTTAGTAGTTAACTGTTTAACACCCTCCATAGTTACTATTGAAATGGAAAATATTCATCATTGTATAGTATTGATACATCATCTGGTTTTCCCAATTACAGAACAAATAGTTATTAAATACTTCTCCATTTTCTGTATTATTGGCAAGTCTACCTTTTCTGTTTAATAATGGAGTAATACCATTGTTAGGGTTTCTTGTGTGCCTGATATACATAAATTCCTTCTTACTGTCTAACTCAATGGCCACTGATTTCTTCGTGTGTCATTTTGCCTTTTATTTTTTAAACAGTTTCTAGATTCTAATTTGTATTCATTGCTAATCAGCTTCCCTCTTTTTCCATGTGTTAGATATTTTATTTTTATAGCTACTTTCACTTCCCCTCCAAGATGAGCAGCTTGGGTTTGAAATACAGGATGTGTGTATATGAGTCTCAAAAAAATGAAGCTCTGGATTGATTGGACCAGTACTAACTCAAAACCTAGCTCGACTCTCATTATTTTACTTCAAGTTTAACCTTAAAGCTCCTAATTTTATTCCCTTCCACTTCTCCAGGATACAGCCAGAATCCATTCTTCACTTAACAGTGCCTCTGCTATAATCCTTATTCATACTTAAGTACCATGACCTTACAACTTCCACTTTAATGGTCTTCCTACAAACTTTCAGCTAAATTTCAAGGGATCCAGAATGCTGTGTACCTTGGTTAATCTGAGGCTGGGAAGCAGTATATTACCCTCCAACTTCCACCAGCATCTTTGCCAATTCTAGATCTAGTTTTTAAAATAAAACAAAAGAAAAAAAACCCTACCTCTCCATTATTCTTTTGTTATTTATACTGAACTGTAAACAAACCTGACATTTTACAGCTAGTAAAATGCATGAAACAAAGTGAAAGAAAAACCTGTTCCTTATGATATAAGGGCACAAACATACACAAACCGTAGGAGTGGTGTGAGGCTGTCATATCTGAAGACAGCATGGAACAGGTGAGTCTCTGGAGGAGGGTATCATTCATGTAAAACCTACCTACCCATTCCTCCAGTGCAGGACACTCTTGCCCTCCCCAGATCTCAGCCCAACTCTCTACCAGGGGAGAATGCTCTTTCTACTCTTCTATCCTCTTTCCTTCTGAGTCAATTCTTCTTTGGCTCTCCCCTTACACGTGTCTTCTCTCTTTAGCTCATGATTCCAAAGAGGAGGGGGAAAGTCTTTTGAAATGCAAGATATACAAGATAGACAAAAATAAATTGTACTTAATCGTTTGACGTCTCTCTAGTACCTTCCAAGCATGGATCTCAAAGTGCTTTACAAACAGTGGATTTAACTTTGACACGCCCAGAGTGTTAGGAAAGGATTGTTTTACCAAGATGGAGGAAGGGGAATGAAGAACAGAGCGGTGAAGTGACTTTAATCACTATATATCATCCTTCCTTTACGTACACATGTAGGCTAGTCTATTAACAGTACATTTGTCTGTTTTCCCCTAAATGCTGCAGCCATCTCTGACAATCCTTGCACCTTGGCTCCCAATGGCTAAATTCATCCCTTCCCTCCTGCAGCAGTACCATCTTTCTTAAAACACATCTAATATTCCAAGCATATAGCCAGAGAAAGATGGTCTCACAGGGATGGAGGAAAATACTCTTGCATTCTGCAGTCTAAATGTAAACTCTTCACGTGGAGAAATGCTTGAATTTGATGGCTGTACACAAATCCTAATGTTTCCATGGTCATCACACAAAACCGAGTTCACTGATGTCTGAATAGGCTCATCAGCTAACTAGAGCACCCAGTTAAGCTCATCTTTTACTTTACGGCCTGGTCTACACCTAAAACTTAGCATTGCTTCAAAGATGAAAATTTCACACCCCTCAGAAACACAGTTAAGCTAACCTACAAACAAGTATAGACATTGCCTCTCAAGGGAGTGGATTTATTACAATGATGGAAAAACTCCTTCCATTGCTATAGCAAGTGTCTAAATTACAGTGGCGTAACTGCAGCTGTGTTGCTATTGCACTAGCAATATAGGTATAGCCGATTTCTCAATGGTAAGAGGACTTCATGAGATGCATGTTCTTTAGTCACACACACCGATGTATAATAAGGTGATGTAGTATATGTTTAGTGCATTTCAGTCTGATAAACACCTGCATTTCCTTAAGAATACATTTTGCATATTATCTTGTAAACATGCTATATACTCTTGATTATTGTTTTTGCACACTGTTCATCCACAAGCGAAGATGAGACTTCCTGTTTCACTATTTCAGACTAAGTGGTATCTCTGCTTTGACATGACAACGCGGCTTTCTCAAAGACTCACATTTTTTGCCCACTATATGAAATAAGCTTATTTTTTCTATTTTAGTATTGGTCAGTCAGTCACTAATTTGTCTTTCTATATACTTAGTGATTACATTGCACTCTGCTTCCAGCATCTAGTTTGAAATTTACTTTTTGGTCATTTTAAATGTCAAACCAATTTGTCATAGAATCTTGCTTTGCAAATATAAGTGACAGAACCAAGAACTCTGTTCAGCATCTGAGCTTTGTCCTCCAGCTGTATGTTTACCAACACATTTTGCTTTTGTATTTCTTTGGAATTTGTGCTGAGCACAATCCCCTTTTGCAAAATAGTTCTTTTATGGCAGACACATCACTCCCTTTGAATGGGACATCTTTCCATTTTGTTGCCATTACACAAACCTGGTCGTTGCCATTTGTTTACCCTTGTATTCAGTCTTTGTACTTTGCCATGCATTTTTCATAAATGTATTTCTGTTTCACTGTTTGCTAACTCATTTGGGAAGCATGATTTTCACTAGCCCTGGAAATCTCTAGTGTTCTTGGCAATGTCAAGACCTGTTTTCCCAATAACCTTGCTTTGAGCTGCTATACCCAAGACTAACTAGAGACTAAGTTAACTTCAAATCCACACTACTTTGTTTTATTAAGTAGGTCTAACAATGGTTGATCTCACCTGTCACCTAGTCTCTTGGAAGGAAACTGTGTCTTTTCCATGTGACATCCTTGGGTGGATGGAAGTATTTTTAAAATTTGTGTGTAACTGTCTAACAGAATTAAGTTCCTTTCATGCTCCCACTGGAACACAATGAAGATCTGCTATGCTTCGGGGTCTGCCCCATGCAGCAATGTGGAAGGATTTAATCTATCATTCTTTTCACCAACACCTTTCCAGCTTCATGCCACACTGAGGGACTCATGTGGCTTAATTTTCTCCATCTTTACGGACTTCAGTCACTTCTGACACCTTATATGGAGATCAAAAAGGCACCCCACTATTCTTATAAGCACTCACTGGCAAACAGTCTATTTCCTGGCTCCAGTCACATGACATTGGTCAGTTACAAAAAGTTAACAAACCCCTTCACATAACAGGAGGCAGCCTCCAGTGACAACTGTGTAAATGGTTAAAAGAATCACTTATACTCTCATGACTTTCTGCATCTCACCACGTCTACCTCTTCTGTCAGCTCATACGAGCAGCTTATAAAATCAGCACATTGTAGGCAGCTTAGCTGGAAAACAGGAATGTTGTGCAGGCTGTTACTAATGTTGCTTTGCATATTGTATTTTAAGCGTTACGTGCTTCTACATGCTCAATGTCAATAAGGAAAAAATTGTCTGACCAAAATGAAGTCTCCATACAGTGAAATGTTAATTCTATTGCAGGTACATAGTTATTAGATGAACTGTGAACACCCTGCAGGAAGATTCTTGCATCCACTCTAACCATATGCCTTTCAGAACAACCCAAGCTCCCTTTGAAATCATTTTTCTTTAGCTGCAAAGCAGAGTGTTCTTTGCTCCCTGTACCTGACCAACACTGGTTTGCTACATGAGCTGCATCCAGAGCAAGTAGCATTCACAAACAGGGACTCACTTGTGTTCCCCAATGAGAAGACAGGTAGTGAGAAGTTGGACATATAGCAAGGATATTAAAATGGAGAGAAAGGTGAACCTCAGTACAGTCTGGAACCAGACTCTGATGGGTTAAATCACCACTTGCAAAGTCAGAAGAAAGCAGTTTTACTCTAAATAGAACACATTGCTGAGATTATGGGTTTTCTGCCCTTTGCAGCTGCCTTTTGCATGAACTAAAAATTTATTGAAGTTAATAAGGAAATATTTCATTTTCCCAAAACAAATGTCTTATGTGTATCTTCGTCTGATTAAATTAAAAAGAACTGCATAGTAGAGAATAGTCTGCATTTCCTAGCACACATTCCCACACGAGCTGTACTTGTGATTAAATGTGCTGATTTCTTCTCAGAAATCAAATTATCAATGTTTGCTGTTCTCAATGTAAATTTATAAAATTCTGGCTCATTTCCACTTCACTTTTGATCACACACCCAAAACAACTGATTACCTCTCTTCGGAACATTATTAAAAAATTCAGAACAATAATGGATGCAGAGATCATTCTGGCTCCCTAGTTTCCTTTCTTAAAGATACTAGCTTGATGGGAATACAAAGAAGGACAGTAGACTTTGCATCAACCTTTTCTAGACTAGAGTGTGGATGTTATTAACGTGAAATTATCACATTTCTCCCTACATTATGGAACTTACAGATGATATTTTTCTTCAAGTACTAAGAAAGCAAGAGATTCCAAGTTTGAAGTCATGGGGCTATTTTGCAGTGCTTCTTCCTGTTCTCAGTTTTTGTATATGACTATACTTTCTCTGATTTAATTCTTTGCTATTTTACTATGAATGAATTAAACTTCAAAAAAACTTTATGAAATTTATTCTAGTTACTGGAATGCTGTCTTGTAACCCTGTCCTGTTACTTGGCTGGTGTCAATAGGGTGCTGAAAGAATGAGATTTTTCAGATTGTCTTGTCTATGAGCCAAGAATGCCTTTAATAGATTGAATGCAATGACTATACTAGCCTTTCACCATCGCAGCTCAGGTCTCATTCACAGCAGACAATGCATACAACAGTAAGCTGGCCTCCTTTTGCAGCAAAATAAGCCCAAACAGTCTTCCAAACATCTTTGGAATTTGGAGATTAATTCCATGTAAACTAATATGTTCAGATGTCTTTGAATAGCTGCCTGATCCAAAAGAAAAGTAGGGCAGCACAGCTGTAACAAGATCAGGAAGTTGCAATAGAGTTTCCTCCATTTTGAAACAATGTTTGCTTAAGCTTGTACCATTAAGAAATGTCTTGCCCAATCCAGCTCAATAGTAATTCTCCTACCCAGCCCTACTGTGTGTATTTTAGTTTATTTCTTGGTGTATGCAAGTCAGTGGCACTGATTATTTACCAAAGAGAAAATGATCACTATTGGGTTAAAAAGTCTCAAGATGTAAACATAAAATCCATCTTCAACAGTGAGAGCCCGCTGGAGGTCAGAAAGGCTCTGAGTAGAAGCCTCTCTTTAAGAAGCCTAGGTAAGCTTTTACCTTTCAGCAAATACTAGGAGAAACACAATGCTGTGTAAATCAACAGCAGGAAAGAGAGGATCACACATTTCATAGCTTCTGTAGGACAAGCTCAGTGCACACACAAAGAGCTCTCTGAACCCCCTCCATTGCACCCCTCAAGGTCCAGCCTGCTGCCACAATCTCCCATCCCCCTAGTGAAGGGACTCCCTGAAACTCCCCCATCCAACTCTGTCCCCCACTCTCCCCTTATGCCCATCTGTATCCCCTCATTTCCACCTCCCCCCCCCCCAATGCCAGGTCTGTGTGCCCCTATTCGCCCTCTGCCACATGCCAGGGCTCACGTCCCCGTTTTCCCCCGTGCCAGGATCCCCCATACTCTATCCCCTTGCCAGGGTCCGTGCTCTCTTCCCCGTCCAACCACCACATTCTCCCCTTCTCCCATCTTTTGTTTCTTTGCTCTCTGGGAGAGTTACCCAAGGTGTGAATGTATGAAACTATTCGGACAATAGGCAGATCCAAGATGCTATACTGGAAGATATTAATCAACTGCCATCATCAAATTCTTTGATCTACAGAAAACTGCAGACCTGGTTTAAACTGATGGCTCTGCTAACCTGATGCATGGAAGAATCTAGGGAAATGATCTAGCCAATGACATCCAAATATCAGTCATCTGCAGAACCTTAAGGAACAGGATATGAAGAACATACATGGGTATTTAAAAAGTGTTCTAAAAAATGTGTTTTAATCTAATCCAATGGCAGATCCACTGCCAGGGACATTGGCCCAATTAAGGCATTTTAAACAGCAAAATTCCTTTATCTGTACATTTATTCTCTGAGTAACTTTCAGCAGGGGCATATGGTAGCATATTATTGTGCCATATGAGCCTAGGTCCAAAAATAAACTCCATCACACAACTGAAAAATGCTGTCTCCAAGAAATAAGCCGAAGGATGATAGGTATTTAAAAATGTAGCTGCCATTCTTAGTGAGGAGGACGGCTCCCCAGCCAGAATCTTTAACCAGGTTCTTTGAATATTCACTTAATCTTGAATAAGGAATAAGTAGTGTCTGAAGTAAATAAGTAGTGTCTGAAGTAGCATGTTAACATCTGATTGCAACTTTGCCTTCATAAAAAGTTTAAGAATGCAGTTTCCTATGGTAAGTCAAATTGTCACTCCAGACAAGCATGTTTACTTTCCCACTCCCAAACAGCTTTCCTTCATGGTGTGAACACTGCTCCTATATTGTCAGTGGCACCAGCTAGGAGAGAAGAAGGGGGAATGGAGTGCCCATGACAGGCTATTGAAGAATACCCTCTGGCTGCTGGTTCCCAGTGGGTAGAGATGCAGGGAGAGAATAGAGTTCAAAGTTAATACAACAAACATACATGCAGGTAAGTGTATTTTTAAAATATTCATTTTAATCAGGCCATGTCCCTTGAGAGTAATGAAACTGCAGCTGAATTTGTGCCAGAGAACTTCTTCACACAGAGACACCAATGCTAAGACCTCTTGTGGGGCAGGGTTTGTGTGTCAAAGTGGAAACTAAAAAGGGCTTATAGAAGAGTGAGTGGTGTTTCCACAACCCCTTCTCCACTTCCCTCCTAGCTAGAGGACTTAAGTAAATGGGGTGGAGTTGAAAAAGCCCATCTTTGAAATCTGCCTTGGCTAGAATGATGTGGTGAAGTTAGCAAGCCCTGTTTATCACTTTTCATTTGGAAGCACCACAGAAGTGACTCCAGGTGACTGAGGCGGGCTCAGAGGCATCATTCTTACAGTCCATAATGACTGGTTATGGAGTGCCACCCTAGCCTGGGAGCAAGAGGTTGCATCTTTTCCCAGCTGCAGAGAGCAATATTGATACAGAATGTCAAGTGGTGAACCCCCTGGGCACCATCCGTCACCAATTCTGCAGCTCCTCTCCAGAGTTTTCTTGCTGCTCAGAGCATGGAAGGCAACATAATATGATAGCTAAGCAGAATTTATTTTTATGTAGTGACATCTGTCCTTAAGTGTTATCTCAATACACTTCATATTGCAGCGAGTTAAGATCTTAGTAGTGCAGTGACAATGCAGGCAAACAGGACACCACCTATGCCAGCTCTTTCCTAGCATTACTCTGAAGCAGGCACGCACTAGGTAGGAGTTAAAAGTTAGTGTAGTTCTTGAAACCTGGTTCCCCCATACAAACACATTCAGGCCCAATAGGAGAAAATGTAAGAAAAAGATACTTCAGAGGAGAGTCTTTATAGGGAGACAAAATAATTAAATGGCCTGGAAACTATTACACATTAAAAGTCACTAGAGCACTAAAAATCTAGCACTGACAGTTACGATGGAAGCCCTTTAAAAGTTACCATGGTAGCTCATGCTGCAATTCGCCCACTCGTTCTTCAGTAATGGTGGGGTTTTTTTTTAATGTAATGCAAGCACAAACAAGTAAATGTCACTGAAGGGAAACAGAACTACTTTCTCTCACCACTAAAAATCCTCCATCCTTCAGCTCTGCCATAAACACACTGTTGTGGAAGAGACAGCACGCAGCACCAAGAGCCAAGTCAAACATGCAAAATTGAATTGCGTTCTCCCCCACTCCAGGGAGAGCAGGAAATTTAAGAGAGAAGCATATTTAGGATTTCAGCATTCATTTAACTGTTTGTTTGGTTTGTAAACTTTCATTCCCAAGACCTCAAATGGTCACTTGTACGCCACAATAGTTGCCTCTCTCTCTCTCAACAGAGACTTAATATATACATAGCAAATCTCACAAACATCAATTAGCCATCAGAAAAGGAAACTGGATCTCCTTGGAATACATGTTTTCTCTTTTAATTAAATGCGTAGGTAGAGTACAATCTCATATGGGAGTGTTCACTGCTCAAAGCCTAATCCAGCAAGACTGACATTAAGAGACAAGTTAGAGCAAGACAGAAGCCAAAACAAAGGTAATCACTGGCAATAAGAAAGGAGCAGTACACAACTGCATTGACCTGCCGAGCGAGAGTATTCACAAATAACCAAGTCTAAAAACTCTTACAGTGAAAAATAAGGTGTTCTTCACGCTGGGATCAGAAGGGTGCTATCCTCAACAGTGCATACTGTTCTGATCCGGTGTGTGGACAAGTTTAAAGCTTTAAGTAATTAGCACCTTCCCACAACCCAAATTCAATGGCAACTACTTCAGTGAAATGTGTGGAGGCAGCAGAATTCTGAAGCATACATTACTCACCCAACTGTTAGGTAAGCATTCCTGCCGTTAAGACTTAGAACCCCTCTTCCAGAGCAGTCTGCCCAAGCTCTCACCCAAGTCTCTCCTTAAAACTTACTTCTTCCAAAAGGCATCTTTGCCTTCATGTTTCTTTTTTCTTCAAGCTCTTCAGACCCTTTGCAATCCTCTTCAATATCCCATGACCTTTCTCACTTGTCTTAACGAAACCTGAGTTCAATAGATATGGAACATGGTAACTTTCAGCCATCACTGTATCTCTGCATTGTATCCCTTTCCTCTACTATGCATCTTATCTATTTCAATTGTAAACTTTTTGAGGCATGGAACATGTCTTCATGCATTTGTAAAGCACCCAATACACTGGGGCCATGATCTAACTAAGGGCCTGTAGGTTCTACTGCAATACAAGTTAGCTGTCCCCCAGCTAGGGCTGCCACCTCTTAGATATGGAAAATTGGCCACTGGCCACCCTCACTACCAATAAAAAGGTTCTAGTGCCAACTACAACTAACTACTACTAAATGCTTTAGAGAACCATTTTAAACAAAACCCCCAAATGTGTATTTTTATGTTTCTCTACTTTTACTCTAACACTTTACCTTATTCCTAATTAAGGAGTGGTGTGACTTGGGACATGTTAGAGGACTTTACAAGTGAACAAAAAGGCAAATTCAATCTTTTAACCACAAAAGCAGGTTAAAACCAGTATGTAGCAACCCCCACCTCTGACTAGTGTCATTAACTAGACAACTAAATCCTTTTATTTTTCATTAAAAATCTAAATAAAAATCATGCTAACATGCACAACTGCACTATGCTGTGTGTTCTTTACCTTGAGATAGTAACTCAAGTTAAGACAAGGCACTTCGTAGTTTTCATACAGGTTAGCAGATTGAGTTATGGGGCAGAGCGGGGGGGTGGGGGGAGAAGGAACCAACACGATGGGACGGACACACACAACTTAGTCTCTAACTTGACCTGGTAATTCGTGTGAAAACTGAAGTGCCTTGTCCTTAACAGGACTTCACCTTGAGTTATTAAGGTCAGCTCTACACTCAAAAGTTAAGTCGACCCAGCTACATTGTCAGGGTATGTCTTCACTGCTGCGGCAGCAGGGATTGATGCAGTGGCATCAATTGGGTGGGTTTGTGTAGACCCACTCAGTTGATCAGAGAGCAGTCTCCGGTTGACTTCATTAATCCATCTCCCCGAAAGGAGCAAGGATGCATTGACAAGAGGATGTCTCCCGTTGACGCAGCACAGCGAAGATGCTGTGCTATATAAACCTAAGTACATCGACAGGAGATACGGAAGCTACATTATGTAGCTTGTGTATCTCCTGTCGACCACTGCCACCAGTTTAGACCAAGTCTCAGGGGTGTGAAAAACCACTCTCCTGAACAATGTAGTTAAACTGATCTAACCCCCCCAGTGTAGACAGTGAGAGACCAATGAAAGAAATCTTCTGTTAACCTAACTACTGCCTGTTGTGGAGGTGGATTAACTACAGTGATGGGAAAACCCCTCCCGTTGCTGTACTGAGCGGCTACACTGAGCATTGCAGCTGTGCAACTGTAGCATTTCAAGCACAGACTAGTCCTAACTGGAATTAAGAGCACACCTTTTTTCCTAGTGAAGACAATGCTTATGGGGCAATTCACGGTCTTCACTCCTGTTTAAAGCACATAGCACATTGCTGGCTTTATATAAATATTCCCAGCTTTTATTCTAGTGTAACCTATGTGCTGTAATAAGTACTTTCATTAGTAAAGTCCCAAGTTTTTAATATAGTTATGTTTGGAGAAAAGATGTAACAGAGATGGCATGTTACTGATTTAAATATCCACTTCTCCAGTTGATTGAAGAGCAGTGTTAAATTGTGAAAGGAGTCCTTGTGTCTCTTCTTTCCCACAACCCCTATCAAATCCAGTTCTCATCAACCAGAAGCACATTTGGATCCAGAGACCCTTCCTGCCCCTAGGAAGGAAGGACAGGAGCATTTGGTTACAGTATAAACAAAGTCTCAGCCCTGATCTACACTCTGACACACACTAGTTTCTGCAAAGGTGGCAGCTTATATCTTTCAGAATTCCTGCTTACAGACTGTGCCCTAGCAAGTGGCAAATCAACTTTCTAGATACGCTGAGGACATTATTTATGTGGGGAGTTACACTGGTGGAATGTTAGCTTTGTTAAGCAGAAATAAAAAACTGTAAAATGTGCTTCATTTATTTCTATAGTTCCTTTGCCTTTTCTAATGGCTGTTTTCCCTCTTGTATCATTCTAATGGTTCACATGCTCAGCTGTCTTTGTGCTTCTCTTTCATTGCCTTCTGCTTCTGCTTGTCCTTTTGATCTCCACATCTCAGCTTGTGTTTTCTGCTGATGCTTATCCCCTCCCCCGCTACTTATTTCCACTTTTATTAATGTACAAGGCAGAACAGCTCAAAGGATGAACACTACATTTAGGCTGCTCTTTGGTATGCGAGGCACAGTTACTTGTCATTCAGTGCTTAGATACCAGAGACAGGCATCTTAAAGTAAATTTCTAGCTCTGTCGGACCAAGAGGACGCAGCAAGTTTGAGCACAGGGTCCCTCAGAGAAAACTCCCTTCCTCCAGCTCCCACCTACTTAAATTAAATACTGTTAAGCTTGAGCACCTCATCTTTTCTCAATTTCCAAGGGGCCATGGGTAAGAGATGGCACTGACATGACCCAACTTATTACAGGGCTGCTGGAGTCAAAATGCCACTCTGAATTGGAAGTGAAAAAAAAAGCCAGTAGAGACAATGAGCCCAAGATAATGTGTTTCCGGTAAGACACACTGCTAAGCAAGAGGACCACTGTATTCACAGAGATTCCGAAAATATCTTCAAAGTAAAGTCCCATTCAGAGCACAATGCAGTAATCTAGAATGCCAAGGGGCCCGGAAACCCTAGTAGTGAGGTCTTTATCTGAAAGGAAAGGTTGCAACCTTCACACCAAGCAGAGATGAAAACAAGCTCTCTCCTGGGGCAGCAATACCTCATGGTCAATGAGTACCAAAGTTAGCTGCGAAATCTAAAACATTATGCTTGGATGTCTGATCATGAACTGAATCACTGCCAAGTTGGGGGAGAGAGCAAAAAGGAGATCTTGGATAGAAGATCTGAAGTCTGGACACTTCAAAAGTGCTTCAAATTCAGCCTACACATATGTAACATGTATGATTATTTATTTTACAGCATTAAAACCATGTTGGTCCCAGAGCATGAGAGAAACAAATTTCTTTTATTGGACCAACTTCTACTGGTGAAAGATACGCTTTGAAGCTGCACAGAATTCTTCTTCAGGTCATAAGGGTGAAAAAGAGCTCTGTGCAGCTCGAAAGCTTGTCTCATTCACCAACAGAAGTCAACCCAATAAAAGATATTACCTCGCCCCACTCTGTGTCACTATTTACTTTACAGGAAGGTATATTTCCAATCTGACTGACCAAACAAAGTACTGATGCTGGTGGTGGTAAGTTTAGATCTAATTGGTATTTAGTTAGCGCAACACAACCTCCATTATTCAAAATTGAAGAATTGCGCACTATGTAGTAGAATTGGTAGATGCTAATCAATGGTTGAGATAAAAGATAACATTCTACATGCAACTCAACTTCCTTATTGCGGGGGGGGAGATTAATTCTGCATTACTCAACAGCTTTCAGCCATTTGAGCCTTATCTAATTTCCATTCTTAGAAACTGAAAAATAATTTAGAGAGACCTGGGTCACTAACAGCCCCAAATTTTAGGTTTTGTAAAAAAAATTACATCATCTATATATTTTATTTCAATAGTTAATTCTTGATACAATGTATTACAGTAGCTGTGCAAAATCCTTCTCTCATCCCAGGTGACAGAGTTGGGCATTTGATCAATCCGAAAGTAACTAGTAAACTGACCAGTCAACTATTGGTAAAAAATGGTCCAATATTTTAAAGCTCTAATTTATTAGAACTTTAACAAAAAGACTAAGACCTTATGGCCTCCAATAGGCTTAGCCTTATATATGTAAGCCTGATTACAAAAAAACATTTTAATAACTGAGTGAAAATAACTCTGAAAAATTAAATGAAGTTCCAAAAAAAATGAAATAGTGACACCATGACAGTGAAACAGGTAGAATGCCACCTACATCAGAGCATTCTTGCTGAAATGTCAGACACTATTTGACTATGGTCACATAGGTGGCCATTAATATAATTTGACTGGTTAATTGACTGGCTTGCCAAGGTTACATAGTGAATTACTTGCATTTTCTATGGGTCAAGTAAAATATTCAATTTTCATTATTAAATATCTCGGTATGTTCAGGCAAGTACGTATTGTGCTAAATTTTCATGACAATTTTGCAAGCCGCCTTACACTAACCTACTACGGGCAAAATAAAACATTAAAACAAAGGGCTCAACCCTTCATTATGAACTCCTCGTTTTCAGAGGCCCAACACTGAGAAATAGTTCAGAATAAAAAAATATAGTATAGTGAAATGATGAGCCTGGGAAAACAATTACCTCCATAAAATTTGTTTTTTAAACACCAAACACCCGTTGATTTTGTGTTAAAGAACACAAAAACTTTTCTTATCCTCCTGTAATACTGGTACTCACTTTTCCCTCATTGTGGAAAGCTTTAACATGTGAATCTTACCTCAGTCACAAATATATGGTCTTTTGCTACCTGTTTTTACATTTAAGAAAGGGCTACTGAGCATGAAAAGCAATGATTCTTTCATTAACAGACTGAGGCTGCATCTCATTTAGAAAACATCAATACAAACACTTGCTAAAAACAAGGAATGCACACCCACACAACAAAAAAAAAAAGTAGTCACAATTGTGCCATGCCACAAAAAAGAAAGGAAGTGCAGAGTTAAAGCAGAAACACACTGTGTCCCCCAACAGACCCTATTCATGGGAGGCAGGGCTGTGCAGCAGATCTACTCAGGAAACCCAGATGAGAACGACTCACACTGACATCATAAACCATTCTATTTTTACTAACCAACGGGATGCAGTACCTGGCTGAGCAGGCGGCTTGTTTCTCTTCTCAGAAAGCCTCAGTCCTAGAGTACTAAACCAGGCTAGATAGATTAAGGCTCCCTTCTCCTCAGCACTATTTTCTTCAAACTAAGATTCAATGCTAGTGAAAGGTCAACGTACCACTGCTTCAGGGACAGCAGGGAATTTAGATTCCATGCTCATTTGAGTTGTTGGCCTTTCTGCTGACACTGACAGGTGTTAACTGTGATCATGGTATTTTTTTATGTGCATCACTGTCCATTAGGATCTGTAAAGAGCCAATCAACTGATTTCACATAGGCAGCAGCTTGAAAAGGATTTCTAGCACTGAGGAAGCCTACCAGCCAGAGTGAAGTCTACTTTGCCACCAGGCTTCCCCAAAGCCATAGCATCTGCAGTGCAAGTTAACGTTAACAGGTATGCTGTTGGCAGTATACCTAAATTGTCCTTTTAAAAATCTGAACTAATGGCAAGTCAGATAACAGAAAAATACTAAAATAAGTTATTCAATTAATTTCACCAGTATTTATTAAATGTATTCCTGAAATATTTGGCCTATTGAACTAGATGAACACAACAAAAATATCTGTCAAATCAGCTGACAAGTGCTTGTCCTACTTGCTACCTCTTAGTTGAGTCAGGCTATCCTTGCTTTCCTGGCTTCATTCCAGTTTTCTCATCTCTCTTATAAAGATCTTGTCATCTATTTTCTTGCTTTGTCTTCAGTGTTTCTTCCTCTCGTCACCCACTAAATAGTTCCTAAACAGCGTTCTCTATATTCTCCCTTATAGGTGTGTTCTCTTTCCTGGCCCTGCAGAAAAGATTTCTCCATATAGTGTCCTCTCTCTCTTTTCTCTTCTAACTTAAACCATCACTCTCTTCTCTCTCACTCACTTCACAGTCATCCATTCACTGGATTTGGAAATCAGATCGCACTCTAAACATACACAGATGATGAAATCTACTAGCCACACACACATACAAAAATTGAGGGAACCAATGTCCATGCCAGATGAGATGGCAACTGTTCTCCCCACCACACTATGGGAGCTTCTGGGAATGACAAGGTTTCTAGGATTCCTACCAAGTTGCTTTTCCTGGGCCCTTTACTGAGGCTCCATCCTTTGCATCAGTCTAACTAGTAATCTTTCTTGTACCTGTCTCCAATCACATTAAGTTCCTCCATCAGCTCCACCTCCATATCAAACACAAGTTTCTTGTCTATCTTTAAGGCCTTATCTTTAAGGTCCATCATATCTTATCCCCACACTACCTTGCTGATTGAGTAGCCTAATGACCTTCATAGCCATACTTCTGTTCTGCCAGCACTTCCTGGCTTTACTCCCTATTAATCAGCTTCTCCCTTAAACACCCCTGTGCTTTCTCCCATGCTGCCCCAATTAATGTGCAGAACAGCCTCATAAAATCCAAACAGCCACTGCCTTTTCCCAGCTCCTTTACCCTCACCTCTGCTCTGATCCTTATAAAACTCAGTTGCTGACCGTAGCTAGACAGGTAACAAGCTGGGGCTATTCCTTTTCCTGTAACTCCTCCAAAAAGAAAAAAATATTACCTATGTAACTAACAAAGCTGTCAATTCTCCACCATGCTCATTTACTTGTATGAGGTATCTACATCCCCTACACTTCATCTACTGTCGTTAGACAGCAAACTTTTCAATGCAGGGGTTAACTCTGTTAGTACAACACCCAGAAAAATGATTCAATCCCTATTAGGACCTTTGGGTGCCATCATAATATAAATATTAACCATGGCTACTAGTAGGAAAGTAGTTATCTGATCCATTTAAACTCCTTCTGACTGCTGGAGAGACGGACAGACATTGCAAGAGTACGTGGTGGAAGCAGGTGGTCTCCACTATTCTGCTGGTCCCATGCTAGCCCTATGTAGAAAAGTCAGAACCTATAATTCATCACTAAAGCAGCTCCACAGGCTGTAGCATAGACAGGGTGGCAGAAACACCCGAGTCATGTCATCTAACCTAGGCTACACTGGTAAATTTCTGAGCCTTCCCTCTAATATTGCCTCTACCATCTCTACTGCTTGTAGAGCTGCACTTGTTGCAAATTACAGGCCCTTTCCTAGCATAGGTAGCCAAGCCCAAACAAGCTCCATTTGCGTATTCCTCCCCAATCAATTGCTTCAGTATCTTTTTCTACCGCTGCTGATCACAGCCTTTCCAAGATGCAGTGTTGTAAAAATTGACCATATTCCTGTCAGCTTCACTACCATCTACACAGTTTTGAATAGCAACCACATCTTGGTAAAGCGATAAGCGGCAGTGGCAGTTACACAGTAGCTATCTGCAGATTTCAGGAAGAGAGCACGGTATTGATTTACACTGCTCACTTTCAGAAGATTACCTTTATAACCATAAGGACTTGTAACTTACGATTTTTTTTTTAAATAAAGCTTCATTGTGCAAGAAGTTGATGTGATTATTCACCCAAGACAGTGTCTTACATACCCTGGACAAGTGAAATCTTCAACCCCTGTACACAAACCACTGAAGAGTCAGATGATCAGCAGCAAGGGCTGGATTTTAAACAACAACCAAGAGATTGAAAAAAGCTACATATCACATCTGTATTTCTCTACACCATATAGTCTCCCCTTTCCACCATATTTATAAATTTAGTTGATGCATTTCTACAACTTGTGGAGAGCTAACTCAGGTTTTGACTCAAGTGTCATGCACAGAACATGCAAGGGACACCCTTATAGGAAAACGGCAGTGAATTATAAAACCTACCTCACAGGTATTCTGAGGGTTGATATTTGTGAAGTACTTGCAGAGTGTGGGTTGGAAGGTATTATGTAAGTGAAAAGTATAGCTTATTACAACAACTGATAGTTAAAATGCTACTATATAAGAATGTGTGTTAATTTTTAAATTGGCTTTTAGAAATACCTGTCTGTTTCAGCAGCACCATTAACTATGAAAGGCACAACTGGATCAATGGGAATAGCAACTGTTCTCATATTTACCAGCCAGGGTCCCAGTCCCAAAGACAGAAGACACTGAGGCTAAAAGCTGAGGGAAAACTTGGGACTCTGGAAGTTGTAAGATTCAGAGTTTTTAATTTTCAACAACTCAAAGTCCCCACTTTCACATGCATTCATATGAAAATGAAATACACAATGTTAGGCTATAAATAAGAGTAGGATAATTGTACGCGGTGCTGTATAATGGGTACATTGTTCCAGACAACCTTTCACCACAGAACTTAGCACAAGAATTCTGCAACATACAACAGTGGGCTATATGATATTAATGGCAGAGGTGCTTTCAGAAATGGGTGACATCAAAAAGAAAAGGAAGGAGTTCGATGTACAATAACTTGGAGGATCTGCAAAGCATAAGGTGATGTGAGAGACAACTAATTCATGTGTGGGCCAACAAACAGGAGCAGGCCAGGAAGAGAAGCCTAAGTCAAGTGTAGGAAGTAGTAGGGAATACACAATGTAATTTAGGGCAATGATGTAGCAGGGTGTGGTGTCAGGCACAGTTTTGAAGAGGAGGACGGAGGCCTGGTCTACACTATACTGTTTTGTTACCAAAAGTCAGCTTTTAATTGACAAAGCAGTGCTGGTGTACACACAATCACTATCATAAACTCCTTCTCCCCCCCCCACCCCCCAACAAAACTGCTCTGTTTTTTCAACAAATTAAAACCACCTTGAGAAGAGATGTAGGGCTCATGTCATGTCAGGGCTCATTAGTTAGGGCGACGCAGTGTCAATGTAGACACTGTGTCCCCTTGGGGTGAGAAGCCCAGGTGCTTTTTTGCCTGCTCCCAACAGGGAACCAGGGCAGCCTTATCAATTTCATGGCAGCTGTGGAATTGACATGGCTTCCTGGTTCCCAGTAGAGGCCAGGGTGACTTCCCTGAGAGCTGGAGCAGCTGGACCCCATTCCCCAGGGGCAAGAAGCCCTGGGTGGCTTCGCCCTGAGTACGGGGAGGTGGAAAGCCCCGGGCAGCTTTCCCCAGCTCCTGGAAGAGAATGGGGAGGGGAAAAGCTGGCTCCCAGCAAGGAACACTACCCTCGTAGTTCGGTGGAAGTGCTCCTAATGAGGATGCGCTCCATCAACCCAAGGAGGTTAGTGTCAACCTCAGCCATCACAGTAATTATTCCAATGGCTGTAAATTGACCTATTCGGTCAACTTTATTTTTCTAGTCGAGACAAGGTCTGAGCTTGAGTTTTGTGCTGAAGGACAATGGAAACTAGTGACCATTTATGGAGAGAGATTTTCAAAGATTATTTTAGCAGTGGCAAGCTTATAAAGATGACAGTGGTGAGGATCAGAGAGATCAGAGGGGAAGAGGTTAGTGAAGTAGAAATGAGACACCCTAGACTAGAGGAATAAGAAGGGCTAAGGCTTAGCAAGAATCAGGAAGTGAGAGGAGAAACCGGAGTAGTCAGGACCCCAAATTTGCAAGTCTGAATGATTGTTAAAGTTGTTCTTAGATTCCAAGACCAGAAGGGACCACTGTGATCATCTAATCTGACCTGTATGACACAGGCCTTAAACTATCTCCCAAAAAACTTCCTAGAGCAAACCTTTTACAAAAATATCCAATCTCAATTTTAAAAGCATCAGTGATGGAGAATCTACCACCACCACCACCATCAGTAAACTGTTCAAATAGTTAATTACTCTCACTGTTAAAAATACATACCTTATTTCCAGTCTTAATTTGTTTAGCTTTAACTTCCAGCCTTTGGATTGTTATCCCTTCCTCTTCCAGACTGAAGAGCCCATTATTAAATATTTGTTCCCCATATACACTCTTACAGGCTGTACTCAAGCCACCCCTTAACCTTCTCCTAGTTAAGCTAAGCAGATTGAGCTCTGAGTCTAATTGCTATAAGGCATGTTTTGTAATCCTTTAATCATTCTCGTATCTCTTCTTTCACCCCTCTCCAATTTATCAACATCTTTTTTGACTTGTGAGCACCAGAACTGGACACAGTACTACAGCAGGGGTCATACCAGTGCCAAATATAGAGGTAAAATAACTTTGTTACTCCTACTGGAGTTTCTCCTGTTTATGCATTCCAGGATCGTACTAGTTCTTTTGGCCACACTGTCACATTGGAAACTTGTGCTCAGCTGATTATCCACCATGACCCTCAAATCTTTTTCAAAGTCACTCTTTCCAGGACAGAGTCCTCCTCCTGTACCTATGGACTACATTTTTTGTTTCTAGATATATACATTTATGTTTACCATATTAAAAATCATATTGTTTGCTTGCACCTCGTCTACCAAGTGATCTAGATTGCCCCAGTCAGTGACCTATTAAACTGAATTTATTTGTACATTTTGATACTCAGACTACATAACAGTCTACCACAAAACTAATACACATACTACGTTTTCTTTTTGATATTTTTCTCTAAGAGACACACAGAGCAGAGTTTTTGGCACTGCATTTCACAGAAAATTAGGTATCTCGTCTTGGCAACAAATGCTCAGTTATCCATAACATTTTAAACCTTATAAAATTCCATGCAAAAACCTCCTTTCTCCTAACATGAGGAACTAAGAGTTCTTAGTTACTTCTAACTCCTCATCCAAACCATCAGTTTGTTATACCAGTACCAGAAGAATCAGTTTCAAAGCAAAAAATGCTTGCATTAATGCAATCAGCAGAAATATGTTATTAGTCCTCGAGCATCAACTGAAATTTGACAGGGGGAAAACTGCTGTACTATCAGTTTTTACAAACTCTTCCTTAATTATGAACCTTTGCCTTCTAACTTAAACCTGAAGTCTTCATCTGTTTCAAAATTAACACTTGCTTACAGACTAAACACAATTCTAAAGGTTTGACAAAGCGCTATAGCTGATTTCCCCTTGCCTCATTGAGCTTCCAGATGATAGTAAATAAAAAGCTTTTTAATTGTTCAAAAGCATCTTATTTCTTCTAATAGGCAATAAAAGGATTATTTCCTTCAGACCCATCCTTTACACCTAATACATGAGGGTTGGTGGCTCTGAATTTATTTTTCAGAGCTTCCAGTCTTCAACACATAGCTATATTACCTTGAATTATTGTATTGGAGAGGCTCCTACCACACTGAACATGCATTTTACTTCAGTCTTATTTTAAAAACCTTGTATGATACTTCAATTTATTACACAGATTCTTGTCATTTATGAGGTACACTAGCACAAAATTTTCAATCCAATTATACAGTTTTTCCATGGACCCATATTAACCAATAAAGTAACACAAAGGAGGAAACATAGAAACAAGGAACAGCTCTAATAGAGACAGGAAAAAACATGTTATCTTTAAAAAAAAAAAAACCAAAAAACTGTTGAACCTATATTGATTGCCCTAATACACAAAATAATCAATGAAAATATACCTCCCTAATCAGGTGTTCTTAAATCCTAAAGATAAACAAACCCCTTTACTGAATGACAGAGAAAGAAAAAGGGAAAGGAAATTCAATACACAGAGATGCAACCCCTCAAAAATCCTCACAAAATCATTGAAGTTTTTAAAAATCTAAACACCACAGTTACCACCCATGGCACATTTAAGAAGGAAGCAAGCAACCTCTTTGGTGTGGCCTCTCCCTTCTGGATGTGACATAACTGATGGGGCAGGTTTATGGCCACAAGCAAGGAAGATTCCCATAGGTTTAGACATCCAATTCTAGACTGTGAAGAAACACTGAGGGGGGAGATTCTGAAAAACAGGAGATGAGCAATGGACACACACAGAAATGACACGATGAAACAGATTTGGGAATCAGTGTAGAGATGACAGCTGAAACCACAGGACTGTAAGGAACAGCAGAGGTGACAAAAAACAGAATCCCAAGGCACTCAGACAGTGGAGTAGACAGCTCCCAGAAGCAGAGGTGGAGGAGCCATCAGACCATTAATTCAACTTGTACAACTTCCTATTTCATATATAATTTTTAAAAACAGAGAACTTAAATTAGTGATTTATTATTTAACCTGAGGTAAGACTTAGATGATTTTGTAATAGATTAAAGCCTTCTCACAAAAAAGGAGACATGGACCAATAGGTGAACGTGGAAAAACCAAGCAGCTGCTCTTTGTTTTTACTCTTTTCCATCTGAGTTTTGCCGCTTGCTCTGTGAATTCTGTCATGCAGGGACATACTTTAAGATGCGGAGTTCAGATGGTGCCCTGGTCAGACCTCCCAGCACAAAAGGAGTCTGTGCTGAATAATGAACTGAGCTAAGTAGGGAGAAATTCTCATGGCAGGTCTCCCTGCACAGCAAGACAAACCACAGTGAAAATGACAAATATTCCTTGAACAAGTATTGCGCAACACACGTCAGCAACAGACCCTTTACAAAGATAACTGTGGCAAATGAATGTAAAACTGAAAGACCTGGTTTTCCATTATTGCGCTGACCTGCACAAGAGTAGTAATTACTGATCACTGACTTCCACTGGTTCCAATTGCTGAACAGATACCAGGGGGCAAATATTAAGACAGAAGCCAAACACTCGTCCCCAGTCGTTCCCCCCCCACAAGGCAAAACTGGTTCACATACAACAGAGCCCAACTTCATCTTCAATGACATCATAATCCTCTGTTTATGTCAGTTGTGTCTGATGAGTGGCAAAACCCAAGTGGTTAAATATATGCCTTCTGATGGAGGCAGCAGTGGAGCTCTCCACCAAACACATTTTAGTTACAAATGACTGGAAGAGACAACATTTTAGAAGAAAATGCATTTTTTCATTATTTCTGGTTCCCAGTACAGCTGAAACACTGAATTTGCCCCTTAAAATTGTTATTTTTCTCCCCTCTTGGATATTCTGTTAGAGTCCATTCCTTCTCATCATCTTACACTGCCACACTCTCCTTTAATTTTCATTCCTTCTCCCTCATTAATCACATTTCCTTCCACAGGCAACACGGTAACCTCCTGGCTTTTGAGGGTTAGTTCTTTTCCATGTGCTTATCTTTTTCTCCTTGTGTCAGTCCCTACTCACTTCCATGCCTCCTGCTGCAGGCTGTGTATGGCCTCACTCACTGTGTTGTTCCTGCATTACCATCTCCCTTGAGGGGCCCAAGCAGCAGTGCAGAGAATTGTGATCATCTGTTGCACTGACGTTGAAATTGTCATTGAGGAAGCACTGTTATGCAATCCTTGTTTGGTAAATTTAGAGTGCGTACACACTTATTTAGGACTGCAATTTAAATCCAGAAGTGCCACTGAGGAAAATCACATATTTTTCCCTTTAACAACTTCCTTAGCGTTTAAGTCCTTACTAGAGGGGGAAAAATTTGGGTATGTCTGCACTTAAAATACTACAGCACTGAAGCTGCACCATTATAGCACTTCAGTGTAGACACTACCTACACCAACTGAAGGGTTTCTCACATCAGCGTAGGTCACCTATCTACCCAAGAGGAGGTAGCTAGATCAAAAGAAGAATTATTCTGTCAACCTAGCACTGTCTACGTCAGAGGTTAGGTCAGCATAGCGACCTCTCTGAGGGGTATGGATTTCTTCATACTCCCTAGAAACAACTACACTGAAAGTAAACTCCTTGCGTAAATCAGGACTAAGTTTCTCTAATTCCTACTCTTTCAAACATTCTACATTTGTGATTTTAGATAAGAGTTTACAGAATCTGGTAACAGAATTGTTTCATTTCAGGAACATGCTTCAATAAAAATGGTTTCAAATTTAAGTATTGCCTCACAGGATTTGCAACCAAAGCACAGTATTGTACTATTTCCTGGGGACCAGAAAGAAAATTGACTGGAGGCTGATTTCTTTATCAAAGCTGAGTGAAATGCAAAAAATAAATAGCAAATGATGACAAATCCTTTGGACACTAAGGTAAAAAATAGCTTTCACAGTTGTTAATCTAAGAAAGTAGTAAGGATGTTTTAAATAGATAGTTTTACATCAAACTCAAAGGGTGAAAGTTAATGCCACAACTATAATGCTTTTTACTCTCTGCTTTGAAATAGCTTATAGAAATATACACACTTTCATAGAGAGCGGCACAAGAAATGTCAAAAGCCACTGTACTTTAACTCACTACAAACAGCTTGTGAAATGTGGTGAGTTAACACTATTGATAACTGTAATTTTCTCATTTTCTGACTTTAAAGCATTCAACCTTAACACTGTGTTAACATTAGATGGGAAAAACGGAGCTGACAGCTGTACAGTACTGCAGCCATTTCTATTGTATATGTACTGTTCACAGTTGAAAAATATTTGAATCCCTCGCTGATATTAAAATATTTCCCACCCACCCCCAAAACATATAAAGTAATCAGGTTCCTCAGTGACGACTAGTCACATGTAAGGTTTCATAGCAGTTTTAAGTACAAAAGTTTCTGTGGGAAAACAGAGAAACATTGCAAAGAAAGCTTTCAGTCCACAAGAAAAAATTCTAACTAAGCATGTAAACAAAAAGGGAGCTTATAACTGAAGAGTTGCAACCTTAATGATAACGTTCCCTTCCTTAACATTAAAATTGACCTCTGCACTGTTCTTTATATTTAAATATACTATCAGAATTGTCACTTAATCATGGGAGGCCTGTTTGTCGAAGTTTTATTTTAAATATTCCTAGTATGCCACACTCTAAAAACATTCCTCCTCCTCTACAGATATTCACTCTATTTTGATATTTTGTCCAAGATAAGGAAAAAAGTAGGCTGCACAGAAATAGCCTAGTAGGAGTAGCTCAGTAGCAGGACTGCTCTTGCCTATATGAAACAAGTGTCGTGCAAACAATTTGCATACCCATCTCTTCTCTCAGCAGAGTGAAACTCCATTTGATAGTCTTGAAACATGCCTTAAGAAATATCCCCTCCTCTTCACCTGTCTCCCCAGCATGAACTCTACACACAAGAGGACAATGTCCCTTCTGAATGACAGTTCTGTGAATGTTTAGGCTGTAGAGTGCATCAGTCAGGTGCAAGTAAGCTTACCAAATGTAAGTATATCCAATTGAAAAAGTATAAATTAATCATTAGTGAGTAGACATGCTGAATGCCAACAACTGACAGTAGGCAAAAAAAGAAAAACAGGATGCAGACCCTCCCTGGTAAGAAGAAATATTAGCTACTTCAGCCACTAAAACAGCAGCAGCTGTGTCTGTATTGGAACATTTTCCCTAAAAGGTATTTGTAAGTAAAAGTGCAACTAATTGCCCGAATGTGTCCCTGTAGATTCTATTGTAGCAACCATGCAAGTACAAAGTACCATACATCTAGTAATCAGACAATTACATCAGCCAGCCTCCAGGTTAAATTTTAGACAGGTTACAGCTCAGACAGCATTTGCTGAAGCTAGAAGTGCAGGCCATTTTACTCCACATCTTCACTGGCTTCAGGGTCACATATATTTTCAGATAACTTAAGATTTTATTTTGATTTTTAAACATACAGCAAGTGGATCATTTAACGAGATGTTAAATAGCCAAGCCCCTTGCAAAACACACCTGGTACTTAATAGCCTCAAGGTCTTTAAAGAGCCCTTTTAACAAGCTTTTCATTCCTTCAAGAATGGCTTTCACATAGCTTGCTCTCAAGAGGAAGCCAGACAGCCATCTCCCTGTGTTTACAGAATACAAATACAGGATAAAGCAATGCCCAAATCAACCCAAAATTATAATACAACTTCCAATAAGACAACATACTTTTCAACAACAAGGCCCTCTCTGGAGCCCTCATCTATTAGAGATATGATTCAGGAAGACCGCAAGTGCCAACTTGCAAAGCACCATCCTGATTTAAGTGGCCTGGTTATTTAGCCCAAGATGGAGCTGGGACGCACAGGCCCCATCATAGGCTGTAGCACTCACATTAATGGTCATGAAACTGCAATCTAGTTCTTTTAATCTAGATATGGCAAGTTGCCAGTGTACCCCTCAATTAAGCAAAGTTTGGGCTCTCTGATCCAGTAAGACTATTACAAAAATTAACTCTAGCAATTGGATTTTCATGGGGCAGGAAGGTTCCCCTTTTCCTCGCCCACACAATAAATTTATGTTTATTGAGTGAGGAAGGAAATAGAGAATCTCATCCTCCCCTTTGCAATTTTTTATATATGCGTGCACGCACGTATGCACACAATACTTTTCTAGCGTAAGCATTGAGCTTATTCTCAGTAAAGGTTATAAACTTTGATATGCTACAAATTAGGCTGCTTAAATGAAGTTTAAACTAAATATTTGCCATTACTTGTCATAAAATGGATAGTTTCTGAATAGGCATTAAAAGGTCACAAAATATAGCTGCATCACAGTATCTTGCTGTGGGAGTACATTGTTACCTACGATTAGAATCTCTTAGAATGACCACAGATGAGAGTGTGGCTCATGAACAAAGGACGCATGTTACTAAAATTATCAATAAGAGAGAAAACCGCCTAATATGCACAACAAAAACTGAGCTGTGTTTAAGAAAGGATTCTAAAATTAGCCTGACTGCAAAAGAAAGGAAGATGTTGATTCCCAGTCAGAACATACAACAGTAAAATAGGTAGAACTAAGTCTTCTCTTGTTGATTTTTAAGTCAGTGAAAGGCTGTTCTGACTTAAAAAAATGCATTGCCGCTGCCAGATGTGAAAAAAAATTCCCCTACTTGGGTTTCCTAGACAGAGCAGGAAAAAAGGCTGAGACTACTTCACCCTTATTCATGACTGAGAAAAAACTTTTCCACATCAAAATGCTAGAAATGTGTCCGTTTAAATTTGTAGGCCAGCCCAAAGAACCAGAACGCCAGGATCTTTTCTGATTACTTCAGAAAACTCATACAACTGGACAGTTGATGTACATCAACTAAAATGCGAAGCTACATGGCACTGCAAGTTTTTTTATAAACATTCAAATATGAACAAGGGTAGTTCTTTTGACTGCACCTCTCTCAGGCAATGGTCTTAACTGGAATGAATAGCACTCAGTTGGCAAGCTGCCATCTCATATGCCTTTACCGCCTCTTCCAACCTCTCCTCAAGGGATTCTGTATGGATAAAGCCTTTTAGTAGAAGGAAAAAATCTTAAGAGTAAACACTAGGCTGCTTGCTTTTATTTGGGTAATTTGTGGAACTAAGCAATATGTTTAAAGAAGAGAGCCCAAGACTAGTTTTATTAGCAAGTCGTCACCACCACCACCACCACCATCTCCTTAGCAGCAAAACAGGAGGTATGTGTTTTATACAATGCTAAGTATACCTGTCTGTGTGTAAAAAATAAATTCCAGTAAAATAACATTTCCATAGGAAGTTAAAGGCTGCACAGTTAAGCAGGCAAAAGTCAAGAAACACCAAAATTAAAATTGTGTACATAAGCCGTGTGTTTATGCTTTATGACAATTTAATTACATGATCACATACTGTTTCTCAATAAGTCATTTCTTCTAGAATCTCAAATATATCTCTGAAGCATCTTGCGATTTCTTCTTATTCTTTATGCTTACAATGTTTTCACTGCAATAATTATCCAGGATACATTTGACAGAATTATATATGAAGTTCTCTTCTATAAGGTATTTCTTTTAAATACATTTGGTAGCATCCCTTTCTTTTTAACCCTTGGCCCAGCCTTTCTCGGAGGCATTTCAGGGTATAAACTGACTGGGAGGAGGATCTTGGCTTTGAATTTTAGTCTGCCTCTACAAGACAGCAAATTTTCAGTATTAGATAGCACAGCGAGGGGGCCAAACCAGTACCTAAATGATATTCAATCTAAAACAAATGGGGGGGGGCGGAGTACATTTATAAGTTTGTTTCATTTAAATAGCTGACTAGAATATAATATTATAAGATGCAACACAAAGTTGTAGAAATACAATACTGTATTTTAAGGAAGTGATCATGTAATTAAAAACTAATGAGAGAGACATGCATAAAGAGACATAGTTACAGCTGTGTGCACAACCTTAACTTTGACATTTCCTGAACTGTTTAACTATGCAATCTTAACAGTTTTTTGTATGAAAAGTTTTTTTTTAAAACACCAAAAAGAAGAGAAGAAAGTATATGGAGCTGCACCCGCAAAAAAAACCCCAGCACGTCAATTCCACAATCTGAAACTACTTGCATTGATGCTACCATTGTGTGCTGTGGGTAGTCCATCTTCTGTGCACGACAGGAACTGTGCAACACAGGTTGCATCTGACGAAGCGGGCTGCAACCCACGAAAGCTTGTGCCCGCAGAAATTTGTTAATCTTTAAAGTGCTACAGGACTCTTGTTGTTTTTACAGGAACTTTACAGTTCCTCCAGACCCCCCGAGTCAGCCCAAGCCCTAGATCGCAGGGGACCGGAATTCAGCCAGTCACACACACCACCACCAGGCTCACAAACTGCTGAAACATGACGCTGACACGCTCCCAACATTTTTACCTTCAGGAAGGGACCAAGTTTTGACAATTTCAGCCCCTCATTTATGAGCTCCTAGAAACAGTGGATTCTAACTGAAGTATCTGCAATATTAACTCCAGCAGATCACTATCAATGCCCAGTTAGAATAATCAATCTTACACTAAGCATCGGCTTGGTGCCTTCAGCGTTTACCATGTCCAACATCCTGGATGCTCCACCTTAGAACACAGATATTGATAAACATGCTAGAATCTGTTCACTTGAGCAAAACCAGCATCCCTTGCCTTTGGTTTAATAGGGATACTGCCATCAACCTTCTTCAAATGGAAGCCCCTTTTCAGAATGAGTTTCCATTAGACAGACACCTGAAGTATAGTTCACACATGCGGAAAGCTTGAAACATTATAGTCATTCTTAGTATTAGTCCCAAAACAAAGAGCTCTAAAGAGTAAAAAAAACTTTCAAAAAAGGGCAACCTGGCTTTTCCCCAAAGAAAGAGTTTAGTCTTAAGCAGTTCTTTAAACAGTTTTGCAGTTGTCTTCCTGATTTTACTTAGGTGAGTTAAGGGTGAATTTCTCATGGTTAAAAAATAAGCTTCCATCTGTGAAAGGTTAACCATACCTACAACCTAAATACCATACCTGAAAGCATCCAGACTAACTAGCTCCTTGGAGATTCCTCCCAAAGAGGCAAGACAACTAAACTTGCTGGTCTAGTTGCTGTATTGTATCAAGTACACCGTGTCTTTTGTATTTTCCCCAAAGATTTTATATTTAACTTGCCAAAAATGTGCGTAATTTTAAGACATCTGCTTGGTTTAATTTTTCATTGAAAGACATATGCCCCGATGGCCCTTGTCAATAGGAAAAAATAATCCAACTCCTGCAGCTAATATAGCTAACAGCCAGAGAACATACTTTAGATATGATTGTTTGCAAGATACTAACGAAGGAGACATGTTAGACATTTAACAAAAAAACACTGAAGTCCAGTGGCATCTTTAATATCTGCTTTAGCAAGTAGGTGCCTGAAGTTTAGAGCTACCCTCCTTTTCTCCCATGGATGTGGGTGTTATTGCCACCCTCTCTCCTGGTAGGGGTCCCTGACTAATCTTTCCCTCCAGTCACACTGGTAAGGAGTGATCCCTCAAGCAATTATTTCCCTATTCAATGTTTGTGCAAGGGCAAAATGGAGAAAGGGGAACAACATGTCACTTAGCAGGACTCAGTCTTTCCACAAAAGTCTAGAATCACGACTGATGAGTGCACAGAAGTGAGTTTCCAAGTCCTAAAAATGGTGCTTATTTCCTTGTTTATGCAAGTTCATCAACCTTAGTGTCAGCATTTTTGTCAGCTACTGCTTCAGTACAAAGGCTGCATATAACAGAAAAAGCAGCCGCTGCTTCTTGGTAAAAGTGGTGGATTTTTCAAAGACATTTAGAATCCAAAAGCCACTCCCACAGCTAACTATTAGAATGATTTATTAAAAAATCATTTAAGATCAAATGCCATTGCCTATGTTACTAACCTTTTATTAAAATTCAAAGAAAAGAAGCTGTGCTGACCTAACTCGGGGTGTAGATGCAGCAAGGATGATAGAAGAATGCCTCCATCAAGCTACCATTCCTTAGGAAACGAGAGTTCCTGCAACAGAAAGACCTCTTCCATTGCTCCAGCAAGTATCTACTTCATAGCACAATAGCGGCATAGCTACTGCACCATAGCTGGGCCACTCTAGGAACCCTAGTGTAAACATAGCCTTAAGCTTGGTTCACTGTGGTGCATGGCAACCTGGGGTTAGCCTACCAGTAAGGTTTTGCACTGAAAGGAGAAGATTGTAAATGCCATGTCATCAGTGTGTAACACAGCATGGGGAAGTGGAAGGCTTTTTAAAATATATTTTAACACACAAAGCTTAAGATATGCTGGACGCTGCAGTATAACAGCCATCTGAGGAAACATAGGATGCAGTCAGTAACACTTCCAGCAAAGGGCAGGGGGTTTTGACAGAACTTCTAAGAAATCCAAGGGTGAGCTTAATTCAAATATTCTTCTGTGTAAAGTTTCCATATTTATCACAGCATGACCCCAAAGTAACCATTTACTATCTTTTCTGATAAACAAGTTAAACCAGTGTCAAAAACGAAACCAACATTTGAATACTCCTCCTCTAAAGATATCCTGTAATTATAGCACAAGTTTGCTCTCTTAAGATTGAACTTTTGAAACGATGAAGTGATTCAGTGTTGTTCTTCTTTAGCAGCTGGTAGTGGAAGTAGTATTTGGCTAGAAAGGATTATTAAAAATTAGCAACCTCATGATGAGAAAAAACACAAGGGTGCTCAGTCCCCAAAACTTCAACAGTAGGAATAGAGAGACCACTGCCTGTTCTGCAGAAATGGAGATGATAGAGCAATGATGGATTTGCAGATACAGCAGCTATGAAAACAAACCTTTTGATCTGCATCTAGCTCCCTTAGAATAAAAACATTTAATTCATTGGAGAGACCCACATTAAAGTTAATCCAACAATATTTTCATTCTCCTTTGATTTCAAGAGAGCACTTTTAAAACATACCTAACAGAATGTGTAAGTCTTCCATACTTACAAGTGGCATTTTCTAGAGGCAGTGTTGTATAGTGATTAGAGTAGGGTTCTCAAAAACTTTTATAGCATGGATCACATCTAAGAGTGTCTTGTGGACACCTAAACATTCTTTTAATGACTGTGAGCCATCTCCTCTTCCATATGTAATTGATAATATCCTTATGGCAAATGCTTCAATGTCTGACATGGCATAGTAACATTTGGATTCTTCTTTTTTTAATGCAGTCTTGACATAGAATTTAGCAGCTAGAAAGTGCAGAACCAGCACTATGTGACCATCCTGTTTTCAACACACCAAAAGCGAAGTCAAGCATGAACCACACGTATGGGAACCACAAGATTAGAGCACTGAACTAGAAACTTCGACGGATTATGTTCCTGCACTGATTGAGACCACATGGATGGCACTTTGCTTCCATGCCTCAGTTTACTCCTTTGCAATAGTGTTGCAAAGCTTGATCTTTATACCTTGCTTTGAGTCCTTTGGAAGAAAAACATTATTGCAAACTACAAAACTATCAATATGCCAATTTAAGTTGTAAAAGTCTTGCTAAAGTGTGACCCTGGAAAAGTTACTTTGTAAAAACGGCAATGTGGGTTTCATGTTTATTGAATCAGTTATTGCAAATCAAATTTACCCACTTTACAAGGGAAAAGATGTGTATTTTTTTTAAATTCAGAGGCTGTAAACTCCAGCTGTGCCCAGCTGTTCTAACCTGAGAAGCAGCCACCAATAGAGCTAGGAAACTGTATTCATCCTTGCTAGTCATTCATCAGCTGCAACTAGAACTTCATTAGCAATCCTACTGATGATATACAAGAGAGAACAGAACCCAGCCCAGCCTCCCAGAACTGTGGTTGCTCTAACATAAGAGAAAATTATTTCTGCCAGAAAAAGATCAGATTAAACTGAATATACACAGGGAACAGATCTATTCTGAAGGGTCTTTTTAAAAAAGTCATCTGTCTCACCCTAACTCCATTAATTTCTCAGTGAAAAATCAGATAGCGTTGAAAGAAACCAAGAGCTAGGGAACCAAATAATGCTCCATTTCGCCTCCAGCTGGTTTAACCATCTGACAAGCCAGTAGTTCTCAAGCTTTTCCATTGTGGACCACATCTTATAGGGTCGCTTTGGGTACTACACTTCCCACGCTTGCTCATAATCACAATAACCCTCTGTCAACTATTAACAGGAAAATACAAATACTAAATACATAAATTTACTCTCCTTAATTTGACACTTTATCAGCCCTCTACTTTTGTTCTTTATTTCCTTTTCCCTCTCTCATCTGCTCTGTATCTCCTTACCCTGCACATACATCACTGCAGACTGCTCCTGTTCTCCTCTGTCCTTGGATGTGCTTTTCAGTTGCCTGGCCATCTCCTCTGCAAATGCTTCTATGCCACTTGGCTTACTTTTTAATATAAACACACACACCTTGAATTCCCCGAAGTCTCTAAAATGGTACATCTACACTGCGGCTGGGAGCGTGCTTCCCAGTTCAATTCGACAGATGTGATAGCTCTGCTTGAGCTAGTACGCTAAAAATAGACCTGTAGCCAGGCAGCACTAACAGTAGCTTGGGCTAGCTGCCTGAGTATGAACCCACCTGGACCTCATGGGTATGTACCTGGGAGACTAGCCTGTGTCACCACCCATGCTACTCCCAACTACATGTCTATTTCTAGCATATGAGCTCAAGCAGCAGGTGTGTCTTTCTACCCAAGCTGGGAAGCATGCTCCCAGGTGCAGTGTAGATGTAGACCAAAGAGAAAGGATGGTTCTGTAGCTAAGGCACAGGACTGGAAGCTGAAATCTGATCTACTCCCAGAGTTGCCTTTGACTTCCTGTATTACCTTAAGAAAGTCACTTATCACCAGGGGAAACTGAGGCATAGAGATGAATAAAGATAGTACAGTAAATACTATCTTAAGCCACCAATCTAGAAACCAACAATGCACAGTTCTTTGAGGAGGGCAGTCTTTGACTGACAGTGGAGCTAAACCGTGCTCAGTATACTTGAATAATTTGAGACGGTTTCTAAAGACAGGTTGCTGAATAATGGTGGTCTTGTATGGGTTTCATGGCATTTACATGCCACAGAAAAGTGGTGTGGGACTTCATTAATATTTCAGATGGAAGACAGAGAAGATCATGAGTACAAATGCTTTGAAACTGAGCAGTCCAGCACTTCTTGTTACCATCAGAGGTATGTTACCTGTGTGCCTGCCCCCACTTTATTTATTGTGAAATCGCTTGGGAAAATAATCTACACAATTGTTAGCATTAATGCCAGCTTTTTGTGCTACACTGCAGAATACATAATTACAAAAACAGGAGCTGTCTGTGCCAGCAGAGTTAAGCATTTGCTTTTCAGAGAGAAATATACAATACCTTATAAGTACAATTATTGTTTTACATATTTAGAATTTCTGAAGCTGCTGTGTTGCTGAATTTCCCCCTAAAACACATCTGTTAGGAAGACATGTTCTTGCTGTTTCTAATTTCCAGAGTCCTTCAAAACTGGAGGGTTTTTCAAGTTAATTTTTAGATTAATTTATAAGAAATGGAATATTTTTAAGAAAGGCCTCAAGCATTGTTTAGCATGTGTTTTGCAGCCTCTCCAGACTCTTTTTTTCAAAAAAAACAAAAAACCCTGGCTCCATTCCACATTTTGGAAAAACTGTTTCAGCTTCGATTTTTCTATTATTTTGTTGAATGTTTTAAAGCTCTTCATGACAGGAAGAGAACAGTCACATTTCAAGTTGTTTTTCAATTAACATTTGAAAGACATCTACAGAAACCCTGGTTTTAAAAAAGGGAACCAAGTTTTTGTTATTACTTCTTCTCATAACAGCCCCTTGACAATGAAATCAGCTTCCATTTCCACATTTATTTTCTCTATTCTGTGCCCATTTTTTAAAAGCTATATGGTTGATCATTGTTGCTGGGCTTGTTTTCAGAAGGTACTAAAAGGCAGGCTTTGGGGGGCAGAGAAATAACCCAGGGAAGAGGAGAGGGAGAATGTAGGTAATTATGGGCCCTAATAGCCATCGTCATACCCCTTCAAACTTTTTCTTGTTAACCATGTAAAAACTTTAAAAGTTATTTCACAGGAAGAATTTCACATCCAAGAGGTAAAGTTATTCCAGGAGCTACTGTTCAGGTTATTCTGAACTGCTGGGTAAGTAGGAGAGATTTTTCAGTGGTTTAATTCTTAGCATGTGGGCTATGGTTTCCCCAAAATCAAAAGGTACCTGGTTTGCCACCCATCTGCAGCAGCAGAACATGCTGGATATTTAAAACAGGAACACACATTTTGTCCAACTGAGGGACATGTTGGCAACCTGCCAGAAACCCAAGTGACATACCTGCTTTGATTAAAATAGAGTAAATGGTTTTGTAACATGGAAGTGTGACCTGCAGAAACTAGGCATGAAATTCTCTACCTTGTTTCAAGTAGTTCTTTGGAACAAAGCAAAGCATTGTGCACTGAGACCTACATTTTCCAAGGGTTGCAAATGCATATTAAGAAAGAGGGATGGCATATGCTGGCCCATACAAATATCTGTATTGTCAAATTCAGTAAAAGCTCCTTCATAGCAGACTCTACAGAAAGCAATCCAAGATGCTCAGTTTAGCAAAAGAATGCTGGAGTTATTTACATTATTAAAGGGTAATATATCTGAATAATGAAACACTTATTAGCATTGAATGTTTTTGTTTTGTTTCTATTTGAACGCTACATAATGAAGAAAACAGGAGGAACGCAGTGCAAGCAGAGAGAACCTGGGTCAATGTCCAATTCAACTCTATACCCTCCCCCAGCAACTATTACCTATCTATCCTGATCAGCCGTCTCAACAGTATCATTTCTTGTCCAAGCTCTGTTAACTGCAAGTGATGAGACTAAAGCACGTGGATTTAATTAACATTTTAAGTCTCTTGTCTTATTTCCATTATACCCACTTCAATTACAGTTTTCCTATAGAAGGAGATTGATACATTGTAGGGTATGACTCTGAAAAGTAAACTAAAACAAATTAATTATTTCAAAAAGTTTTTTAAAAACAGTGTTTTGAAAGTATATATGTAATAAAAAGATGTGAGGTACACAGTAATATCAAAGTCAGCAGATGCATATATTTAACCCGAGAATTAGTCCCTTTAAGATTTATGTCACCCCTGAAAACAAGCTGGTATTTGGCCTTATAGTGTTAAAGATCGGAGTTACAATCCATAGAATTTCACTTACATTTTTTTTAAAATTCTGTCAAGTACTGTTATCTAAGCTAAATTGCTGGTGCAAGATTGATCCAATGCTTTGAGGTGTCATATGAACAGTCTGCTAGAATTTAAAAAGAATTACACACTTCCATTAAATACAGAAAAGAAGCAGTGAGCCTATATCTACAGCAACTGAAATCAAACAGGGAGTCAATACAGAACCTTCATTTTCATTGTACGTGGACAGTCAAGCGTTTTGCAATACAGCCAAATTTGTTTAACCATATAGCAATTCTCTTTTCCGCCACACACAAGGAATTTTTTTTTTTTTAAATTGCCCACCATTTTTTGTGTCTGCCTTCCACATAAAATAGGAAGATTTGATTTTACAAACAGGGATTTCATCTCCTGGAAAAAGTAAACTATGCCAAACAGTTGGAGATTAAATTGTGAGAGAGACTCACTCAGCCCAACATGAAGTCTTTTCTCTACTTCAGAACACAACTGTACTCACTATTCCTTTAACCTGACTAATGCCCTCCCACTCGCCACCACCAAAAAGCTTCCATTATTCATTTACAACCACTCAATGAGTCCTTGTGCCTCCCTCCACTCAACATTTTTACCGGTCCTTGTGTGCTGACAAGCCTGTATATCACATTAAGAGTTCACAGCACAAGCTCAAGCTTACATACCATAAGCTGTTCAGTATGGTGGTGGGGCACCTGCAAGAACCTCTTAAGATACATATGGGGTGTGATCACTTTGTGAGGTAGCCAAATGGAAGTCGCACAGACTTCAATGGAATGTTCATACTCTGTGGATCCTGAAACCAAAGACATCAGTCTGACAGTGTCACTTTAGCTAGCTGCAGAGATCACCTAAAATACGAAGTCTGAAACATGGCAATGCAATGCTTTTCTTACAACTCTCTCCACCCCATCATTTTAGGGAATAGTGCATAACATCGAACAGCCTCCCTATGAACCGCAAATGTGAGCATTTTGAACTTCTGAAAGAAAAATAGTAAATGGTTTGTCATTTTAATTTCAATTTAATGTCATTTTAATACCCTTTGAAGGGCTGGGTAGGGGAGACAGAAAAGGTATTCAAGGACATAAGAAGGGGCAGAAAACTGAAGTGTAATGGGGTCACTAAGACAAACCCTGCTACCGTATATAGTGAAAAGGTTACTTTTGCTACAGATCAGACATGCTATAAGAGAAGAAATATTTTATCGTGTGGCTATGCCCAACAGCAGTATAACACCCTGCTTGAAATAATAAATTAAAACGCGGAAACTAATGTAAGCTGAGATGGGGATTGCTTTTGGAAATGTACTGAATCTCCTGGGATTCTGTCTAAATGTTTTGCCAGTTCTGGGAAAGATTTGCAACCGGGGGGGAGGAGGAGGATGAAGAGACACCTGGGATTGAACTAGCACTTCCTGAACTGATTGCTCACTTAGAATTAACTGGGAGGGAACAGCGGTGTAAACCTCCCAGGTCAGAGTAACTCCGAGACCAGAAAACATAAAATACTCCTGAAGAGGAGATTTCCTTGCCTCCATGTCTCCAGGCATTATGAGGGCTCCATTAATTAGCAATTTAAGAAGCAGGACTATGTTACGTTATTGCAAGAAATTATATACATTTACCAAGAACAAACAATTCCTCAGGTTCAGGTGTGGAGGAAAAAACCTACAATTGTACTAGACATCAAATTTTCTCCCAGAATGTTCTGAAGAGAATTCAAGGGGGGGAGGGAGGATTTTGGTAAATACTGAAATTGATCATTTGTGATAGACAAGATGCTTAACAAAGCAAGGAGATCTTTAGATCATTAAACAACTTCTACTCTCAGTATATTTCCAGCTGCTGCTGCTACTGCTACTGCAACCTCTTCCTGGATGTCCTGACTATCTCACTCACTCCAAAATGGAACTTTTCATCTCCCCTCTTAATTCCTTTCTTCTGTCTCCTTCATCTATTCCCACTGACAAATGCAGTATCCTTACTTCTCCCAGATCAAGAGTGTGGGTTATCAACTTCTCTCTCAATACCTACTTAATCAGACGCCTATAACTTCATCCTGTCTCCACGCACACTTTTTGCTTCGTCCCAACTGTTAAAAACTTCTCTATTCTCAGGGTATTCATTGCACTGATCACTGCCTCATTCTTCCTGGTCTTCCTCCCTCTCTCACTCCTCCCCTCTTTCCAAAGTGTACCTGCCAAAGCGACTTACCTTTCTCTTCCTGCTTCCCTGTATCACCCCTCCCTGAACTCTTCCATTAACTTCCTGGCTCTTACTACAGCAGATCTCACCTATGGCCTCTAATCTCAGCCACCTACATCTCAGATGTCATTTCCCCTGCTTCATTATTCCTTTTACCCTCTACATCTGGAACAGTTTCCCTGTTCCCATCCTCTGTGCAGCCCACTCCATTAAGAAAATTCCAAATGCGCCTTAAGGCAATCCCACTTGAATTCCTATAATGGACAGCCTCTATACCCTCCCTATCCTGTACCTTAAATTTATTTGTCTTAACTTAAAGACTGCAAGCCCTATGTAGCCAGGAACTGTCTATATCTATGCTTCTACCACATGTAAATTAACAGCACCCTATTTGTGTTTACCACCACAATCATTGTTTCTTTATAATCTTTTCTTGGCTTGAAATATCAATGAGATTTTTACCAGGAGCCCAGATTTTCCCGTTACTTAAGAGTCATCCATGAGTAACTAATGAAAGGGAGATATAAACTGAACCAAGAGGCTTTTTCATTCTAGGAGACAAAAATCTGGAAAGTTTAAGAAATAACTACTTTTCCTTTAAAAATTTCCTGGGCCCCAAGTGGAAAGTAAGGAGTTATCAACTATTTTCTCAAAAGATAAGATGCTAACTTGCTCCATCTCAGAAGGAAGAAAGTACTCTGACTCAATATTCCTGGTCAGATGCTGATGCAACCTAATTTCCTCCCTCAAGAGCAAGTTAACTGGTTACAGGGAAGAACTAGTAATTCCATTCTTCATGACCAAGTATTCAAAACCAACAGAAAGATTCATTAACCCATTCTACAATTATAAAGGTTGTGAAAAAGTGACAACTTGAAGTTCCATATCTATTCTTTACCAACTGCTGTAATACTATTTTTTCTGTTTACAAGTCAAACAGGAGATCTTTAATGTCAGGTCAACATACTACCCAGAAAGCAATATGTGCTCTGCGTTTAGCATTTCCAAGCAACCGTAAACAACCTGGAATCAAAACCAAACTGAAATGTATCCTGTCTGCACATCAATACATGAACACCTAATTTTCCGTAACTATATTGTTTTGAAGTGTTATAGAAGTTATTTGTCAAACTTCACAGATCTGATTAGGAAGACATAGGCAATTTTCATGGGAGGCAACAAGGTGCTATTTGTCTCATCACGCTCAAACTAATTAAGGCTTAGGGCAGAACTTTTAACTACCTATCAAGTACAGATGAGCAAACATAAATTTAACAACCAGTGAGGCTTGATTTGATAATCTAACAAGGACAGTGCTTCCCTTGTAATCTGACATCTCATTCTGAAAGCTTTTGCCAAAATAAGCGTATGTTGCAAATCTTTCAGTCTGAGACAAACCAAAGTAATACTCCTTCCTAATGGTAAGATGCTATTAGAAAGGAGTCAGAAGGGGGAGGAAAAAGCCTATCACATATGTTAGCTGATGACAAGACAAACTTACTCAAGAGTATTATTTACTTAACTCTTGGCGCACTGTTATAGTATTCAAAGATGCTATATTAATCATTTCAATGCAAGAATTGTCTGATAAAACAAATTTATACTACTATACAAAGCTACTGGGGAAAACTGGGTCCCGATAAAGAACCAAAGCCATCCTGTGATTCAAGTCTGAAAGAAAAAAAATCTATATGCACTATATAGGGAAATGCTGTAGATTAAGGACTTAGTAGGATAATAGCCTACTTTCTTTTCCCAAAAAGAGTTAATTTAAAATGATTGTTCTCAATTTTCTAGCACTGATAGCTAGGTCAGAAGCCAGCCTTGGGAAATTTTACTCAACTGCAACTTTAGAAACCCTAAATTATCTCTAGGATAAGTTAACAGGCTCGCCTCCCACACACCATCACAAAGAACACCTCTGCCAAGCCTGTCCAAGGTTTCCTTTCATAGACTATTGACATCTTTCACTAGATCCTCTCAGCATCTTGAACTCATCCTATCTGACTTGATGGCATGCATGCAAGACCATTGTGAAGCTACTTTCAAAAAACTATTTGGCTGCTGTACCAGTCAAAAGTAATAAATAGTCTGGATATAAGCCTGAACCCTAACATTTTAGGAGCAAGTCTGCATTCATTTTGCTGAGTACAGTATTCTAGACCAAAGTCAACAAGCATTTAGGGACAGGGGAGTGAACATTATGCAAACTTAATAGCATTGGATTAAAATTACAGTTGATTTTTCATCCACAATTGATTGAAAGGGGGGTAAAGTAGCAGCCTGGAAAATTAAAGTTAAAAATAAAGCTAACTATTTCTGAGCTAGACGCACCAAATATGTAAAACCACTACATTAAAAAAAGGGTGGGAGCAAGAAAGTTACTCTAAAATTTACAAGCAAGTTACGAAACCCTGAAAATAATGGGAAATGGGAATACTGGCAGACTCTCAGCAACCCCAAGCTTCCTGGGGCAAGGCAGAGTCCAGCCTGAAATGTTTGTAAGCTGCCTCCCACATTGGGGCCTGAGTGCACGATTAGGGCTAATACTAATAAAATGAAAACCAAACAGGTTTACTTAAAGGAACAGTAAACCTAAAATCTTGTTAATTGAAAAAAAAATTAAAAGTAATTCCAGGTAACACCTTCTGCCCAAGTTCTACCAACTTTTTGTGGTTTTAGAATCTCATTTGCTTGTGTGTGTGTTGCTCTCTCCATCTGTTATGTGAAAATCAACACAGTGGAAACTTGACTAGACAGAGGAAATTTACTATACACAGTGCTGTCAAATACACAGCATAGATAAACTCAGCAATAGTTTTTTCTAGTCTTTCAGTTACAGCAAGGTAAGGTGTTTGTAGCAACTGCAGATGAAATGTTTTCAGATGGAAGCCTGATTTAGAGTTTTCAGTGTTCTGCAAAAGAAATCCAAGAAAGTTTCTCTCTTTCCCTAAAACAGTGAAGGTTACTAAAAAGCCTTTTCCTTGGAACATGAGAGTAATATGGCAGTGCTCACCCACCTTCTGAAAGTGACTCAAAATAATGAGAATCCTGACCTGGACTAGGTATGTTTCAAAACAAAGATAAAACTGGCAAAGTGCAGGCCTACGAACTCTGGTATGAAAAAGGTTTCCAAACAGTCTCTTTTAATAATGGAAGTGGAAGGGGAAACCTACTATGTGAGGACCCTAACTGGTACATATACACACATGAAAAAACATCTAACAACTTTCAATTCAGCTCTCATGGGAAAGGCTAAAAGTTGCCCTGTGTCTGCACAGAAAACAGATCCACCAGTTCAGACAGCTGATACGGCTCACATGCTCAAAGGGATGTCTACAGTGCAATTAAACACCTGTGCAAACTGACTCAGGCTCACAGGGCTCGAGCTGTGGGATTCTTTAATTGCAGTGTAGATGTTCCAACTTCAGCTGCAGCTCAAATTCTGGGATCCTCCCACTGCTAGGGACTCTAGAGCTGGGCTGCATCCTGAGCCCAGAAATTTACACAACAATTTAACAGCCCCGCTAGCCGAGACCTGTGAGCCCGAGTCAGCTGGCACAGGCTGGCTTTTGGATTTTAATTGCAGTGTAGACATCCATCATGATGGACCACTGTGTGTAACAGTTCTTGGCTCCTCCCCAGCATTTCACTGCTTTCTCCTCCTTAGTCACCAAATCCCTAATCTGGGACACTATGGGTGCTAAACAAGTCTCAATCTACGGTATGGCACTGTTTCCAGCAGAGACACTGAGCACCATATCTGATTGCCATAAATCTAAGATTGGCTTGAAGGCTATGGAGTGTTTGAGGACAGTGATAAAAAGAGAATACTTGAGCACTACTCAGTGTTCTGCCAGAGGACAGGAAGACGGATTTCTGTCTTAGATTTGCTTGACTGTGGACGACATAAGCGTGGTAAGAGGGGAAATGGCGAATGTCCTATAAGTAGGCTTCTTGAACATTACAGAAAAATATTTTATCTGTAACCAAGTTCCTCCAAAACCCTTTTCAGGGACCCCCATGTGGGTTTGATACTCCGGGGGGGAGGAGGGGGAGGAGAGGCGGCAAGACATTTCAACCAAAAGGACCCTGAACACTTTCTAAAGAGTACTATTTTAACTGTACTTTTGTTAGCCTAAAAGTGTATTTGAGGTCATGTGATATTTTTTAAAGCTGAATCTAAACCTTCAAACAGCCTTTGGTCTTTAGAACAGAAATAAATCTAACGTGAAGCAAAGCCTCCCAGCCAGGGATTAATCCAGAAACCTCTCCAAGGAACCAAATTGAAAGCCAAATTGTGACAAGAGATTAATTGCCACAGGAGAATCACACACACATATCTGTTACCGAAGAAAAGAGATGGGTATATTTTCCTCAATTTTTTCCCTTTAAATTTTGCTTTACAGGTCTCTGCCACCGCCTGCTTTTGGAGGAGCACACAAATGTACTGAGAGCTGCATTTCACTGGTGACAGAGTATTTTAATGGGCATTTCCTCTAGGAGCAGCAAAGATTTTTCCACAGCTAGGTCTAACTGTAACATAAGCAATGCAGGTAAATGTAGAGGTAATTCTATTAGCCACTCTGAGCAGCCAACTGCTTAACAGAAGAAAGCCAGTGTTCCAGAAGTTGCTCTATTCTCTGGGGGGTAACATCATTCAAGGACAGACTCAGGAGTGCTTGGATTTTGATTACTGTTCAAGCTGTGTTGACAAATATCTTCTACACTGAAATAGCTGTCATGAAGGGAAGGACTCCCCCTAAACTTGTTCTTCAAAGGCGGAAAATGCCTTAAAAACACAGGAAATCTGACCTTCCTTTTTCCTCAGATACAAAAAAATCTTCAGAACATGGCACTCCTTCCTTTCTTTCATCTCGCTCTCTCTCTCTCCCCCATCTTCTCCCTCCCTCCATAACAAGATCTTGACTTAGGATCTGTCCATAAACTCCAGCAACAGCACTAGCTCTTTAAAATGGTTGTTAAACAATTGTTTCACAGTTTAGATTCTCATTGACTTGCTCTGCAGCCCCTGGGTGAAGTGGCATGTTACATACCACACCACTCAATTTTAGCTGCTTGTTTGGCAGAGGCCTCTCTGCTAACAATCAGTGACCATTTGCTACCTGGGGCTTAAGTGATCTCCCATTCTAAAGATCTGTCCACTGTGATTTCCAATCAATCACAAGAATATTGGAGTGACTGCTGGATGCTCTCATCCTGAAACCACAAGCTGATCAGACTCCAGAGACAAGAGCTCTGACTGAGGTCTGATTTACACTTCAGACCTATATTGGTATAGGTACATCATTCAGAGGTGTGAGGATTTTTCTTACCCCTAAGCAACGTAGTTATAATGACCTAGCTGCCTGTGTAGACAGTTCTATGTCAGTGAGAGTTTATCCCACCAGTATAGCTACTGCCTCTTGGGAAGCTGGATTAACTATGCTGACGGGAGAACTCTCCTGTCAGTGTACAGTGTCTTCATTAAAGCACTGCATTGGTGCAGCTGCACCGATGCAATGTTTCAAGCTTAGACGTGCCCTGAGGCAACCAAAGGCAGGGAACAAGCTGGAACAGCTGCACACAGGAACATGGTAAGACCAGCCAACGTCAGACACCCAGCACCTTAACATACTCAGGCTGTGAAAGAGGTTGTCTAGATCAAGGAGGTGACTTTAACATTCAGAGGCTCCAAAATGAATATATTAGTTGGCTAAAGACTGAACTTCATCCCAGAACAAATACCACTGATGAGAAAAAGTACACCCCCTTGTCTGACGTCAGTGTAGATCCATGAGCTAAACTTGGTGCTGCTCTTATTGTCTACAATAGGGTTCTCTCTCTACATCTGGGGATTGTCTTTTAAATTAGAATACACTATCCTAATTAATGGGGCCCTCTTAACGTATTTAAACAACGCTAAGATTCAAATCCACCCAGTAAACTAGTTGGTTATACTTCATATAATACAAAGATCACTGGAGAGTGAATGTATTATAAACACTAGAATCTTGCTGTAGTCAGGGTGCTTGAGGGTCAAGACAACACCAACTGGGCAAGTCAGGGGAGCACCAGTTACACTTATGGAAAGGTCTCTTTTGTACCATTAGTTAGAGGCAAGACTCCATGTCAGCTACACAGAGAAAGCAAGCATGACTTCATTAAAGAGGAATTGCTTGGGGGAAACTGCACCAGAGGTAAAAGTATAGGGATCTTGGTAAATCTTTTTGCAACATTCCTAAAATGCAATAAGAAAACATTTAACACAAAAGTTTAATTAGATAATACACACTGGAAGACATCTTTTACAGCTGGGAGCATGAAAGGAAAGAACATAATTACAATTCTGAGCATGAAATGAGTTCTCTTCCAAACATCTGAACATAGCCCAACTGCTTCACCAGCTGTAGTGAATCAAAACAGGCAGAATTAAACAGAAAGGAACTAGAAGTAGCTCTTGATGCCTTTAACCTAGTAATTGTATGGCACCTGGATCCAGAAAGGCTGCAGAGGATTTAACAGTTTCAGATATTCAGCTGATGTGGTGCACTGACTATTTGATCTCAGTGGAATGTAAGACCTCAAACAAATGCATCTATGTACTGGCTGCACTGCAGATCCGGGTGTGGACCCAGGGGGATATATAAAAGCTAAAATTACACTGCAGTTGGGAAGGAAAAAGCACAGCCAAATCTGGACTCCTATTTAACTGGTACAATAACAATGGCAGATTTGGTCTTATACATTTTAGTCAAAATGACCCCTACCCATTTCCAGACATGTTTCTGAATACTTCAACTCTATGTAACTCTACCAGCAGTCTAAAACTCTTGGAGACTTGAAGATTAGTGTTGTAGTCTTTGTACTTATAAAGTGTCAAAGGGCTTGTTCTGGTCTCACTAAATATTAACAATAAACATTATTTAAAAGTACATCGTAATCAGATAGGCTAAATTCTCCCCCTTTCATTTTTAAATATGACAAAAGATCCATTCGAAAGCACCGTTCTATCAAAAGCCAGTCTCGGTCTTTTCTTTAAAGAATGTAAATTATTCTTGGCCTATCATTACAAAATATAAAAATTGCTCCAAGATAGATCCTTCCCCTTTTTTACCTGACCCAGTATTCACATGCCAACACACCTCTCTCGAGAGTAAAGTTCCACAAGTTCAGATACCTGTGATCTGCTGTACAAGATACTAAACAGCTGTGACAGCACTGCAGATCCAACTTTACAGCCCTGCTACTTTCAGAAGAAATGAAATACCCACCTGTAAAAGCTAGGCCACAAACATCATGCATACTCAGTGACCGCAGTGATCCATTTCTGGACAGAAGTGCAATTTAATCACAATGCTACCAATTAGGAAGGACAGAACTGGTTCACTTTAAAAATTAAAGAACAAAAATAAACTATGTAGAAATTAAATTGAAGGTTGAGGAAATCAAGAGTAATTCCAACCTTGCCGCTGTGGTTGGTAAATGAACCTAGCCCTCACGGAAGCTGCTAACCTGACACCTGGAAAACTGAAGTCCTTAATGTCATCCATGGAACAGAGGGATACTGACAGAGAGAGCTCCCTCATCACCTCTTATTGGGGAAAGAGCAGGTCAGGGCATGGAGAAGGGCATGCAGGCAATAACTCAGTGTTGGTGTCTTTCAGCTCTTTTCTTTCTGCTGAGTGCTAAGAAGGGTGGAGGGGGCACAATTAGTGGCTGATGTGACTTGGTCACTGTCCATTAGAAGACAGACCAATCTGTTTCTCACAGCCCAAATAACTATCAGATATTAACATTTTGTTACTAGAGCCTGGGCTTGATCTGAAGGAATGGCCTAGAGGTGGAAGACTCCCATCACTGTAAGCCCAAGCCATCTAGTCCTATTACAACATGATAAGTCAACAACCTCACCATTTCAACAATTAGCATTACTGTTGGAAAAATGTTCTTAAAATGCCCAGAAAATAAAAGACAATTCTCAGAAGAGGGGCAAAGACTTCTCCCTTTTCAGCATATTTACACCAAAGTGTTTGCAGTATATATATGGTTGTTTCTAAAGCTGAATAAGGGAACGCATACACAGCAACCTGAATCAATTCCACGTAACATTTGCATTAGTACTTAACGTTGCATGAAATTATATGCATTTAGAGGGTACTCTGAGACAAACCAGACATTTCGTATACACACCACAGTTCATGAACAAAAATATGTCCTAGTCAAAGCAGAATTCGTTAAGAAAATTTATGCTGTCAAACGTTTATTATTCCAAACTGGAGAGAAAGAATGAAAATACCACAAAATGCATCATTAAAACCTTTCCTATAAATGAACCATATCAAATTACATGAGTTCAAAGTTCATCCTTATAAACTAGTTACGATTTCTGAAATCAGTTGTAACCTCATCTCCAACACAGTCAGACAACAGAGACAATCATGCCCAAACTTTTTGGTTCCCTCTGCAACTTCCCCTTTTCAACTGACTTTTCCAAGACAATTTTATCTAAAAAATAATCTAGTACACATGGATTGTTATCCTGAGGTCATGAGCCCCATGGGGGGATGGGGGAGGGGAGGTGTGAACAGATTCAGGAGGCTGCAACAATGCACCATTTCTTTATGGCTATCTTGGGTTGGTGCAGTGTCTCACCAACTTTTGTTGTAACATGGGGATGCTAAAGAAATGGAAGAAGTTGACAACCACTCATCTAGAAACTTGTACATAGCCTAGTTCATTCTTAGTTTCTTGATTTAAAACTCATGTATTCCTTCTAAAAATTTGGATTGATACTGAACAAGGAGATAAGTAAAATCACTTAATTACTGTGTGGGACTTCCAAACTAATGTAATAAGATGATAAAATCCAATTTTCAGGGAGTGTCACTTCTATCCTGTTCTCCATTAACAACCCACCAATTTGGGCCACAGTAGTAATGCTGTAGATTCCTTAAAGAAGACCTCCTCCAAAAAAAGTGGGTGGCAAGGTCAGCAGTCTTTCCAACAGTAAGAAGGCCCCGAGATGCCTCTCTGCACAGGTAAAAAGCTAAGCTTCAGAAAGAAAAGGGATCTCATCCTAATGTACCATTAAAAACTCTAAGTCGTCACTATAAACAAAACACGCTGGTGCGATCTGATACCAGGCAGTGAAAGAATCTATGTAAAATTAACCTGATTACTTTCATTACTTATATGTTTATACATAGAAAGCTGTGTCAGACCATTTTCCTGGGCAGGTTTGTCCCTTCACCCAACTTGCATAGGCCATCCCAAGTGGCAATAGTGGTTCATTATGGTTCTATCAGTTCTCCTCCCATCAGGAGGTAGATCTTTAGCCTCAATGATATTAGGAACCGGTCTCTCTCTCTTGCATTTTCCAGGATCATGCTTCCCGCCAGAAGAGACTTTTAGAATAAAGCTTCTCCTACAGATCTCTAGGCAGGATGACTTCAGCCACAAATGGGCTAACCATTTCCTAAGAATATCATCTTACAAAAAATAATGGGAAAAATTGGTGAATTTCAGGAATGAGGAAAAACTGCCCTAATTAGTGTCAAACTGTTACCCACACGGTATCTTGACTAACAGGACCTTTCCTTCTGTGGATCAGCCTCAGATACAGAGAAACTAGTAGAACCCAACATGCTGCCATCATCAGTATCTCTTGTGAAGACACCTGATCAGCTAGTTCAAATAAAATTCCAGGAACTTAGTTGTTCTACAGAGCCCATACTATGATCACCATCCTCTTCATGAGGACCTATAAAGAATAGGAAGAGACTTAGGGATAAACACTAGGTATTACAATACGATAGAGAAAAGCTATGGGCAATGTAGGAAGAGTCATTTTGGAGGTCTGTTGACACCTAATAGTCTCAGCCCAACTAGCTAGAATAAGAACTTCCCCGCTCCCTCTTTGAATGTCTATCTTGAATTGCAACTGCAGGTCTAATTCATTGTAATCCATGAGAGTTGAGAAGTGACAAGTCTCCCAAGGACAAAAGCCTTTCCAAATTAGGGACAGATGTTTCAGCTTTGCTGAAAATTAAGATATATTCTGGAGATTTGGGGAGAGAGGGAAAGGGAGAACAAGCCTCCATGCTGACCAGCAGAAAAATGGAAGGAAGGTAGAAAGTATGCACTTTCCAGTCAAAAAGCTTCAGGGAAACCAGCTGATACCTTCCAAAAGAGGAAAAGACTTACAATGGCAATGGAAGCATTTTCCTAGATTCTCAGACAAAGGATGTGTCCTTAGGAGAAGGGTCTGTATCTAAAAGGGAGATATATTTCTGAAAAAGGGGAAAGGTTCCACAGTAAAAGACAATGTTTAAAGATAAACCCACTTGTATATGGTTTTAGTCTGTGCAGGAAGGCATCAAATTAAAACACAATATCTAATTATTTCAGCAATACATTCATTTCAATTACTGTGCGTGTCTAACACCATATAAAGTTTTAAGAGCTTAGATATTTTGTAGTTGCAATAAACTCACAAATGAGGAAAACCTTAACATCTCACTATAATTATTAACACACGAGTAGTTGCATAAACGAAAGCTTGGCTTTTGCTCTGTTGAAATTTATAAATATCAGCATACCATTTCATTTTGGTTTAAATCTCCTACACTACAGAGACTTTACCATCCTCGAACCCCAAAAGAACTGCCATTACTTTCCAAACAGGAAGTTCTGCCAACAACACAGGGGCCTGAAGTCCAAACCATACAAACCTCAATAAAAGCCAAGTTTAACAAATAAATTAGGACTTAAACTTCATTTTTTAAAATGAAAACTTTTGAAACAGGATCTGAGAAATGAGGGGACTACATTTAAACCATGAATAAATTCCTTGTTGATTTATACAGTTCACTGAATGCTGGAATATATATCCTAACAAATGTATAGATTCATCAGCATCCTTTAAAGTCTAAACTTCATATGGTTCTACAGTGATCAGAGTTTAGACAATTTCAAGATTCTAAAGTTACAATAGTTTATGGTCCAGGACGGCTGTGCCTAAAATAGACTTGTGGTACCTTCCCTTCCCATATTGCTAAATGGGAGGTTAGTTCCATGGAAATCCTGGTATAGAAAAGTTTGAGAACCCCTACTCTAGACCATGGAAAAGCTAGGAGTCCCAGTTTTCCAAAGGGGGTTTCTAACTTTGGACAGTTTTAACAACTTTCCAATTATAATTTCTCCAATCCAATATTTTACGTTATGACCCAATTTTCTCTGAAGCTAGAAAGCATATCTGACATCTTAACATCTAGAATGCCGGCTTTCAAACAGCATAAACCATATGTCTAACATGTGTTTAAAAAGCTATGGCTATTAAAACCAAGACAAAAATAAAGTAGGAAAATGCAAACAGTATTGGTACTTTCACTGTGGTTGTCTTTCCCAGCCTACAAAGTGGATTTGCTACAACCCGGTCCTGTGTGTTTTTAAGAGTTGAATCAATGATCCAATTTAATTAAATGGGAGAAATTCTGAATTTGGGGGGAAGGTGGGAGAGGGAGAAGAGCCCAATATTTTCTTCTCTCTGTTATGTATACAAGAACCATTATGAAAACAGCAGCAGGCTCTGGAAAGAAAAAACAGTGAAATTATAAATATTTAAGTTTTGGAAATTGAGATGTTTCACAAAGATTAATATTAAACAAAGTATGCATTTAAAAATAAGTGAAATCTAAACTTCAAGTCTTGCTATCAAAGTCTGAGCTAGAAACATTAATGGCACAGTATAAATAGCTTCAGGATTAGTAAAGGTTTCTACACACAGGCCCTGCATCAATGACCAAGATGACATTTTCAGTCCTGGCATTTCCCACACCCAATGACTAAACATGGAAGGTGACCTTCCACCAAGTCTGATTTCTAGAGTTTAAACAATCTGAGTTTTCCTACTATCCCCAATCTGATCATATTTTGATATTTCTGTAAAGTCATTTTTTTATTATTACATTAACCTCAGTTTAATACCACTTATGATTGTGTTTCCAAGATTTTGCTATATTCTAGAATCTAACCATTACAAATCTAATCTGCCCAATAGTTAGACTACACTAACTTAATTTTACCATCAAGCAATGGCTAATTATTTCATAGACAATGTTAGAGAATGTACAAAGCCATCAGTGTTTTTAAGTCTTTTCGTTTGTGTAATTTATTACATTTTCTTCATGTGCTCAGAGCCATGTGGTGTTGAGAAAGTTATGTTTCAGCCAAGACATGCACAATGCACAGTACTTGATAAACACGTCACTGGAATTCCAATTTGCTATTATGCACAACTTATTGTTCTAGTTATCGGTCTTAAAAACTGACTAATCCTCTTGCTTATTGCCTCATAAGCTTGCACTGGAGTGTCTTAGGGCTTGGTGCTATTTTGCAAGTACGAAAAATAGTAAGAAAGTTTAAGACGATATTAAGACTGTTGTGGGAGGAGACAGTCAATCGGCATTCTCATCCAGACAGACCTTAAGCATCAATCCCATAAAAAAGTGAAACCTTCTCTGTTGGAATATGCCCCAAAACAATATAGGTCTTACTTCAAACAATTTATACCTCCATCTTTGAAGTGTCCAAGTGGTAACGTGTCAAAGCCTTAAAAGCACAAGACACACTGATGCAATAGTATGTTTTTTTAAAATTATATTGAAACTTTCCTACTTTTAACAATGAGATTTCAGGACAGGATTAATTAAGCAACCTCCAACCAAAATCTACTGAGCAGTTGCAGGGGTTATTACAGCGGAATCAATATCTTATTACCAACAAAATTAAAATTCATTTGTAAGTAATTTTAAAAGAAGATTTTCAAAAAATAACCAAGAAACTGAGAGGCTGGAGGGGAGAAGCTGTTTCAGCCACCCAGTAGTATCTGAAGCACCCAGCTGAATTTAGGAATTTCTTCTATGCTTTGTGCTGGTAGCAGAGAGACATGCAGACAGGAAGAGTTCAATTTAGTTTAGAGTAAAGACGCCATTAAAAATGTGAAAAACACCAGGAAGGCAGGAAAGTTAGCTACTTTTTACTGCTTGGATAGACCACTCAATACTTCCAAACAGGGGTAGGTAGCAGCAATATGAACAGCAACAAAACCGAGCCCAGGCTGCATACGCAGGAGTGGGCAAAGCACGCACCAAACATTTTTTACAATTCCTTTTATTTATACGGAAACAATTTCTGTTGTACTATTTTTGTGATTTTATTTTATTAGTAAGAAGCTATTTATCTAGCAATACGCATTTGCTGAAGAGACTCCCTATGTTTGCTTTTAATACAGCACTAAATCTCACAGTAGGTAACATATGGAGATTTTAGCAATAGAGATTACAAAACCATATAAGCAAACAGTAGATTCATCTTTGGCCCGAGAAGGTTAATTGCTTAAACCAACTGAATAAGATGGGAACCAACTCAACTTCTATATTATACCCATCATTTAATTCCAATAAATTTTAAATCGGATTAACCTATAGAAAGCTATGTTCTAAAAATAAATTTCTCCATTAAATGCTTTTCAGTACCCTAAACATTAGTGAAAGTTTCATTTCAGAAGTTTGTTTCCCATAATACCTGTGACTAAAACGTAAATTTCTATTACCACACTTAACTTGAAGAAAGAAAATGCTAAAGGCCTGCCCATAGAAAACAAATACAGGATACTGGCAAGACAGCAAGAATGAAGTGTAAAAAAAAAAAAAAAAAAAAAGAGCATTGAAAAGAATTTTTTTCTGACTGGAACATAAAAAGCAAATCTATTTGTTGCAAAACTCCAATAATAAGGCTAACTCTGCCAGAGAATAACCAGAACTATTCAATAATGACCTGTGAACCATCAAACTGTTAGTCTGAACAGCTGAAAACTCGGATAAACACTGGCATTTGAGAAGGCCAACAGTCACACCTACAATCATGTGCCCACTGACAAGCTGGTCACCAACTCCAATAACCACATTTTTCAAAAGCTTGCCCTCCATGCTAATTCTCTCACAATAAACTGAATACACTCAGACATTATCCACACAAAAGCAGTCTTTCAGGGCATTTGATTGTAGGCACTCACCAGCACCCTGAATTTTACCTTTCAAGAAAATCAGAGGTAAACTAAATATTAGAAATCTAGAAAATTCAGAGATCAGATTAAGCTTACAAATCTAAACATCTGAAAGAATGGAAATTCACAGACAGCTGCTCCACACAATCTTAACTGTGCCCCAGAGAGATGTGTTATATCTGGATCAATGACTTCTTCTAAGGGCTTTAAAGTTCACAATTCTGGAAATCTTACATTTGAAGACTTTCCACATATACAAGCTGCAAATAGTGTAATGAAATGCACATAAAACAGTGCTGATTCCTTGTCTCCATTGTATTTTATTTATACTTACACATGTCCACTAAGCAGCAACAAGATATACCTCACTCCAGGCATTTTAAATACAGAACCATGACATAAGACCACTTTTATCCTGTAATGCCTTTTTAACAATTCATCAACACACTCACAGCAACCAGAAATAACCCAATGGCAAAAAGACACTGAAGATCAAGCGTCCAGAGCCTTTCCTCACTCCCATTATATAAGCAAGGCTCCAGCTTTGTCACCCACCCTTGCTGTTAACTGCGGTAGTACAGCACGGGGGAAAAAGCAGCCCATAAATAGGTCCCACTCTATAGGGTTTTATAGGTCAAAACCAACACCTTGACATCTACCAACTATTTAATAGGCAGCCGGTACAGATCAAGTGCTAGTAGCAGAATATGCTCACAGCAAGATAAGGCAGATGTGACGATTAGCTGCTACCTGATCTTAGAACAGCTGGGAGTCCAACCAGATGCTTAGATTGAGCATCTGCCCCACAAATGGTCAGTGAAGTCCACCAAGGGGGCAATATGTTCTTTGCCCTATTTCTTTGATTGCCAGAGAGAGAGAGAGACTTAGGTATCAGTATGAAGGCACCACAACCCCATCCACCTCCAAAGCCCTAGCACAGTTGAATCCTCTATGAAACTACTGGGAAAGCTGGCAGAGGAGCATGGACTGAAATACCAGCAGATGACATCCTGCTCTAAATCACCTTTCTATCAAGAATAAACAGCACCCATTTCCCAATTTTCAGTGATCAACTGTTGAATGAAGACCAGTAGGCTAAAGCTGAACAGAGGTAATGCATCTTTGGAGACATGACTCACACAGTAATACCCCCAATATTGAGAGCATCTACCCTCAACTGTTAAATAAGACTGCAGTTTGAGAATCATTTTGGAATCCTGGATGCCCAAATTAGCCATGACATCAAAAAACCACTGACTCCATCTATGAATGGCCAGAATATTGCAGCCAGCCTAAGCGCCTCAAGATCAGGGCCTTAAAATCAGGAGCAAGGAATGACTGCTTTCAGCATGCTATTTGTCTAACTTCCTCACCACGTACAATAGTAAAGATAACCAAAATGGACACAACCGCTCTATTTAAGAGCAAGGTGTTTTAGTTGTTCCATTGACGGATAAGATGAAGCCATTTATTGAAGGATGGAAAATACTAGGCTTGTTGGTGTCTAAGAAGCCTGCTTAGAAATTGTTACAGCTCAGACGCAGGTAATCAGTCTCTAAACCTCACTGGGGGATCTTGTCCCTGCAGACCTCAGGATGTTCGAAGGCAGGGTGGGAAACCTGCCCACCAAAATCCTGCAGACTGCCCTAAATTTCATAGAAAGGAAGTCCTGATTCTGTGGACTTTAAGTGGCACGTAGCAGTGTGTGGAGCATGCAACAGGGCTCCATGGGGGATACCAGGGACCTTGAGTAGAGAAACAAGCAGAGACGGGGTGGGTTGTGCAGGACACCCAGGAAGAAGAGTCCCTCTGGTTCCTTCCACTTCCTAGCCCCATCACTAGAGAGATGAGTCAAAATTTGCTCATCCATTCCCCAAACCAACGTTAGTAATTAAAAAAGTTTACCAGTCAAATATTTAAGTCAACTGGGCTGTTGTCTTTGTGCTCAACTAGGGGAGCCCAATAAGTAAGTAAGATTATCCATGGTCTCTCTACCAAGTTATAAAAATGTTAAGAATTTTTGAATTCTTTAACACCTAATTTTAGGGGGGGTCAATTCAAGAGCCCTATACTTAAGACTCTCTAACACACCTGACTTGGTACCAAACATTTTGCTACAGCTAGAACTATATCCAGTTAATATGGCACATGTTAAATGTATTAAAACTGATTAATTGCAATGTCTCAAAATGCACTGTAAAACAGAGAATCATCATCAAGCTGGTGTGTTTCCAAAGGGGTCCTGCAGGGATTAGTTTGTAGCCCTATGCTATTTAACATTTTATCGATTACCTGGAAGAAAACAACCACCTCTGAAAAAGCTTGCAGATGATGAAAACTGAACACGTGGTAAATAATGTAAAGGACAGGTCACCAATTCAGAGAAATCTAGATTGCTTGGTAAACTGGGTGCAAACAAACAATATGCATTTTAATACAGCTTAATGTAAATGTACACATCTAGGAATAAAGAATGTAGGCCATACTTAAAAGATGGGGGACTTCCCAGGGAAGCAGTGACTCGGAAAAAGACTTCGGGGTTGTGATCAATAAACAACTGAACACAAGCTCCCAATGTGATGCTGTGACCAAAAGAACTAATGCGATCCTGGAATGCATGAACAGGGGGAACTCTAGTAGGAATCGAGCAGTTATTTTACCTCTATATTTGGCACTGGTATGACTGTTGCTGGAATAGTGTGTCCAGTTTGGGTGCCCACAATTCAAGAATTATGTTGATACATTGGAGAGAGGTTCAGACAAGAGATATGAGACTAAAAAATGCCTTATAGTGATAGACCAAGATTTAAGTCTAACAAAGAGAAAGTTAAGGGGTGACTTTATTACAGTTTAAGTACCGACATGGGGAACAAACATTTAATAATGGGCTCTTCAATCTAGCAGAGAAAGGTATAAAGTGATCCAATGACTGGAAGTTGAAGCTTGACAAATTCAGACTGGAAATAAGGCATACATTTTTAACAGTGAGAGTAATTAACCATCGGAACAATTTATTAAGCATCGTGTTGGATTCTCCATCACAGACAAATTTTAAATGAAGATTGGATGTTTTTCTTAAAGATAGGCTCTATGAATTATTTTGGGAAAGGCCTGTGTTATGCGGGAGTTTGACTGGATAATCACAATGGTCTCTTTTTTGCTTTAGCTTTTATGAAGCGATAGAAGCAAGAATAGTAGGCCCCAGTTGCATGCTAATCTTTTTGCAGACTTTATGCAATGCTTTGTAGGAAAATTTCTTCATTTCCTCCTTACCAAAAGCCCTCTCCCAACTCATTGAAGCTTTTCTTTAAAACAAAAATAACACCCACCATTTATAAGTGAATTTATAACAGACTAATATGTGCATGCAATAGAAGCAAAAATGGTTATGGACCAAATTTCCATTTTGTTTGGTATTAAAATAGTTGGACACTTCATGTCTTAAGCAAGAAGACAGGTAGGGTTCCTGTTAAAATTCATATTTGGGTTTGCTTGAACACTGCGAGGTGGAAACATTGTGTCAGTATTAAATTCTAATTTTTGGTAAAGAGCGTCAATACTTGGGGGAACTAAGTAAATTAACAAGTTCCCTATAATAACTCTCCCATACCTATCTCAAATCTGAAAATCAAAAAAGGAATGCCTTCTTGCACATGGTCCTCTATGCTTGGAATGACCTCTCCCTAAATCCAATAAATCAGCTTCCCCTTAATGTTGCCATTCAAATCCCTTCTGAAGACCCAGTTCTTCAATTAGGCCCGCAAACACGCATCTGCATCAGTTAACTGACCATGACTTTATTCTCTCAAGCACCATGCATTCACCCCTTTGGCACTATACCAAACTTCAACAGGTAAATAAAATGATTAATGCCAGATACTAACTGCTTCCATTCTCAATGACTAGATTCTTAGTGTAGAAATCTACTCCATTTCTGAACACCATAAAGAGTCCCTAAGCACTTCTACTTTTCAGAAAAGATACCACCCAAGAGAAGACGTGTGTACCAATGAAAGTCATAACTGGTCACCACACTCTATTTCAATTATAAAATCCTCATATGATATGAAGCATAAGCATGTGTCACTAAGGCCTAGAAATAGTGCAGGAATTTCCCTGCTGAAAAACAGACCACATTAGTTACTGAGGAAAGGAAGAACATTCCAGTACACTCTGCCCTCTTTGCTTATTTGCTTGTATCATTGGCTTTGTTCTCACAAAAGCAACAGTGATTCATGAATCTAAGGGTGTCAACTGATTTAAACTTACAAATGCCTAACTGCTGTCTCGGAAGGAGATTTTGGCAGTTTAAGCATTCTAACCCCTTTAGGAAAGTAAAAACAGTTCAGACACTGAGTATAAGGAATAAAAAGCATTTTTCCGTTATAAACAATTATTGCAATGTATTCTGACTAACTCTACAACAGAAACATGGGAGGAAGATGCCATTTGGCATGGGAACAGTTTTCTCCACCTGGTGGGAACTGATTTGGACTTATCTGAGTTACAATCTGAACATTTTGCACAAAGGTTTCTTGCTAAGACCAAGAACTGTACAGTTAAGGAAGAGCCATGTTCTGCACATGTGCAAGGTTGACAGCTTTATGGCAACAAGGTTAGTGAGGGTGAGCAGAAAGGCAAGTGGTCTGCAGGCTCTAATACTGAGCTCCCCTTCTTTCAGAGCTTCCAAAGCATATTCCACAGAGGGCATTCAGGTGGTATCTGCCAAAGCTGCAACATAGAAATTTAATTTCAAAAGCTCCATTTCATTAAAATGTTATGGATTGTACAAGTAACAGTTTAAGCACTCAAATCAGGAAATGCCAAAATTGAGACTACACGTGTAATCTGGAAAAGGGAGCTTTAAACCATTACAGAGATTCCCAGCTCTCTAAAAGGATAAACAAATTTGTTTCCAGCCCTGGGAAGGTCTGACTTGATTTTAATGATATTTTTATGTTTAGATAAAGTTATTTTAGGTCTTTAGAGGTACTGTATTCTTACTACTTTTAGATTTTCTGTCCCTTGGAATTCTAAGAGTTGAACTCATGATAAATAAAGCGGGCTGACTTTACAGGTAGAGGGACACAATAAATCTGGATAAAATGGTAAATTCAGTATTTCTAAAATATTTCAAAATAATGCTTCTTAGAGAATACACATCAGCATGTTATGGCATAAAGGTTTTAATGATACTCACTTGGAATGACTTCCAAAACAGCCATCTCAAACTCATCCAGATAATACCTTTATACAGCCCCACATCATAATTTATTCACTATGTGTAAGAAAAATGCTCTGCTAGATCTTATCTTTTCCATCTGATTGTGATCTTTTGTACAGGCTAAATCACATACCAAGGATAAGAGGGTAGTCTACATGGGACTCTTGAACTTCTCCAAAGACAACATGAAAATTACATAATTGCTTTAATACAGAATGCAGAAAGGATTATACCGTTTTACAACTATAGTGTGAAGAGTACAGCAAGAGCATATTTTAACCAACCCACATGCCCAACAATTCTGCTTCTTTAAGGTTATCTCAGACTAGTAATCCCACTTGGATGTGCTTTTCCTATTTTCTCATCTTTAAAATCTATGTTAATATAAAACAAACACTGAAGCCCTCCCTCAGAATTGATAACGATTTTTTTTTTATTTAGCAACTGTGTGAAAAGAGCCTAAATATTCACCTTGCCCATGGCTGCCACATTAAAAAGCAGAAAATCATTCAACAAGGATTCAAAAATTGGGACAGACATCAGAATATTAACTGCTTATTTTTGTTGACAGTGGTATTTAGATCAGTTCTCCTATCTACCTATACATATTAAGGTGAAAATCTTAATGGGCACTGAAGATAGAGAAAGTGTGCTAACAGCAAGCAAAGGTTTTTACACAATTCAGACAAACAGCAGCTCTGGACATTCTCCAAGGGGGGCATACTGTATCAGTTCATGGCCCATCTTGCCCGGTACCCTTTCTTCAACAATGGCCATACCTCCTGTTTGTATTAAAACAGCAGCCTGCAAATTTCACTCAGTGACCTCTGGCTTTTGTATTGTGGGAAAGGGTAAATAATACTTCTCTATCCACTTTTCCACACTATTTACAATTTTATAGACCTCATTCATATCCCCCTTAGTCGTCCCATTTCTAAACTGAACAGCCCTAATCTTTTTAGTCTCTCCTCATCTGGAAGCTGTTCCAAACTCTTGATTGTCTTTGTGGCCCTTCTCTGAACTTTTTCCAGTTCCACTATGAAACGGGGCAACCAGAACTGGATGTAGTATTCAAGGTGTGGGCACAGAATGGATTTATATAGTGGCATTATGATATTTTCTGTCCCTTTTCTAAAAGTTCTTAACATGCTCTTAGCCTTTTTGACTGTTGCTGTGCATGGAGCAGAAGTTTTCAGAAAACTATCCAAGGTGATTCCAAGATTCTTTCTTGGGTTGCAACAACTAGTTTTAAGAACACATCATTGTATGTGTGTAGTTGGAATTATGTTTTCCGATGTACTTTACTTTGCACTTAATATTAATTTCATATACAATTTTGTTGGCTTATCACCCAGTGTTGTGAGATCACTGTAACTCCTCTCAGTCTTCTTTGGACTTAACTATCTTAAATAATTGTGTCAGCTGCAAACTTTGCCACTTCATTGTTCACTTTTCCAGATCACTAATGGATATGTTGAATACCACAGGTCCCAGTATAGATCTTTGGAGGAACCCACTTTTCCAGATCACTAATGGATATGTTGAATACCACAGGTCCCAGTATAGATCTTTGGAGGAACCCACTGTTCACTTCTCTCTATTGTGAAAACTGACCACTGATTCCTACTCTGTTTCTTACCTTTCAGCCAGCTGTTGAACCAAGAAAGGACTCTTCCCTCTTACTTCATGGCTGCTTAGTTTCCTTAACAGCATTTATTTATATATATAAATCCAGTAGGTTATTTCAACAAAAATTAGTAAATATTTAAATGTTAGTGTAATAAGGGTAAAATATTCTAAATTGAAAAATGAGTTGAATGTCTCTCAAAAATCAGGCCCCCGTTTTGTCTAAACAATGCTGCCTTTATTGTAGCACTGATTTCAGAAGACAATTTAATTTGGGAAGCATGTATTGAAATTGCCTTTTCACTATGGGAGTCAGCTTTACAATTGTATCCTTCTCAGGAGGTCAGAGTGAGGCGAGACTCAAGCTCTGAAAAGCAATTCTGTTTAGCAGCACCACCATATTCATCCTTTTAATCTTACACCTACGTGTTCATTACGAACTCGGTGAAATACTAGTGCCAAAACCACCATCAAAAGCCATTTCAATCTCTCTCCTATTCCGAGAAAGCCTTGACCCCTCTGCTTCTCTAATGAAGATGTTAGGGAAGTGAGAATTATACCAGCTGTCAGCTCTTACACTACAGTTTTGTGCTACAGAAACATTCAAATCACTGAATCCTGGAGCATTAGACTCAGTGTAATGCAGCATCTTCTTTCTGCAACAAAAACATAACAGAATCCAGCTAACTCGTTAAAAACAAATATCTTCAAACAACTTAGCAACAAAAAATATCTACACCACACATTATCATGGCATGAGTGCCTTGCAAGATTACATAAATTCATGTATACGAAGTTAGATACTTATATTCTCCTTTTGCTTCCCTACCTCTTTCCACTCATTTAAACAGGATTTGTTTTTTTATTATTGTGTGACAGCTACAAGAAGTCTTGTATTTTTTCCAAGATGGCAAGATTCACGGTCATTCTGGTATCCCATGGAAGGAAGTTCCATTACCATCTGCCAGCTACCAAGAAACCTCAGTTTCCCACTCCCACTAATCTCACTCTGTTGATAGCTCCACTGTTTCTGCGCGACAGAGATGTCATGATAGAATGTTACTGGAAAATGAGAAGCTGTCAGATGAGTTGGATCACTTGGATTCAAAACTCTGAATTTAATTCAGTGGGGAACCTATTTAATGTCCGCTGCAGTCATCCATGCTGTTTAGCAGGTAGATTGCTGTAAACTGTACAAGCCACAATTTCTTTTCCCACTCAAGTGCCTACCTTTTTTATTCCCAGGTACAGTACCTTGTGCAAAACTAAGGGTCAAAATCATGGACTGCAGAAGCCAAGCACTTTCAGGATTGGGTGCAATGTTCTTGCAATATATATAGGTTGGCACTCCAGCTGTTCCTACTTGGTTATCCATTACTAATGATCCAAGTCCACCTCCGGGCTGTGCACCACTGACAATGAAGGCAGCACTGAGGTGACTAAATCATACTGCTCGTTCATCAAGCTTCAGCCAGTTGTCCATCAGTCACGGATCTCATTCAGACCTTGGGCAAATTTGGAGATGGTGTTCACGCACATAAAGGTGTGCTGATGATATTCAGGTGCTAAATTGCAATAATCATGTACCCCTGACTTCACCATGAGCATTAAGCCCATTAGTCTATCTCTGCAGATATATTTTTAAAACATGCCAGATCTCTGAGCTTCAATCAATTTTTTTGGTAATCTGTGAGGTTTTTAAATCTTCTTCCCACTCTCTAACCTCCCCAAATTTCAATGACCCAGGAGAGGCAGGCAGTTCTTGACCAATGAACAATTTTAAAACGTGATGTCATGATTCTACAGAGCTAGAAACAACAGCTATATATCAGTGGTAAAGGTCCTTTGACTGGGAATTCCTGGGGGAAGGAACGACTCATTTGTGTCCATCTGGACAGCACAGTGCACACTGTAGGTATTACCACAATCAGTCAATCTCCGCTTTCCAATGTGAAACACTGAATTTCATTTCTAGGACTAAAAGTGAGATATCAAGTTTAAAATAGATATTTTTCCTATAGATAATGTTGCTGTATTGTCATTTCCTCAGTAATTTGTTCTCTCCAACTAGTCATTCATAGTTGGACTCAATTAAAGCAGTGCTGTTTTATATAGTTAAAGAATACAAAAAACAGACCCAACAGAAAGTTTTACTTTCATTATCTCAAATTTAATGGAAAATCCCATATTTTGGGTAGACAAGGAAATATCTTTGGGCTACTTTTTAAAGTACAGTGCTTTTACTAAAGCAGTTTAGAAGTTTGGAATGGCAGTAGCAGTCTTGGGATAGATTCGTGGCCAGAATAGAGGCAGGTGCGTAAAGGTGCATGATATATATATAGTTTACCATGAGGCTTTACAATCTTCAAGCAGTTAGCATCACATATGGCAAGAACATATATTATATGCACATACATAATCTTAGATATTTACTGACATTTCTTGTAGGTTAAAGTTATTGAAACTAATGAGGAAAAAATATTAAGTCCTATTTAAAAAAATCAGGTTCACGATCCAAATATTCCTACTGAATACTGCTTAATTCAAAATTTAGAGGAATAAAACTAATTATCTTTCCTATCAAATTATGAAGTATGTCAGGTTTGTTAATAAATATGGGGTTTTACAGTTGATTTTGATGTAGTGCAATGCCATGAAAAACTCAGCTGAATGAATACCAGTTAGAGAAATATTTACTGTGCATATAGCAAGAGGTCTCCTACTCTATCACACTTTAATTATTGTAATAAACTGTGGCAAGGGAGAGCTGCTGATGCCTGGTCTGTGTTCAGTTGCACTGTAAACCGTTTTTATTATTATTAATACTCACCAAGGGAAAGTGAAATAGCTTGTTTCAGTCTGAATATCTTAGAATATTAATATGGACAGTCTAAGTACAACATGATTTATTTTGAGAACTTAGAATGGAAGAAAAATTTCACAAACTTGTGAATCAGGCCATCTGAATCAGTGGATGTCCATTTCTAGTCTAAATTAATCTTTTTTAATAAAGATCATTAGTATCACAACAACTAGATAACAACATAACAGTTTAACCTCAGCATAAACGAAATGTTAAATCAAGCACCTAGACTCCCAAGAACTAACACACAACTATTTATTCCATTCTTTCACCTTAGTATTTGAGGACCCATAAAGAGAGAATTTCAATCCTAGATTGATACCGCACAACTCTGCACCGTTAAAAATTGCTACTTTGTGCCATGGAAAAATGGAGAATTCCAACTTTCACTTAGGATTCTGCTCTCTGGAACCAAAAGGACTGGAGAAAGTTCAGTTATACTGATTGTATTATTTTGCTTTTCACAGTACAGCAGTACACCTTTCTCCCACAATTGCAAGTTAACCTAAAGTAAATTCCTTTCTCTTCATTCTACTCTAGATAATCCTATTAATGAATTTATATTTATAGAAAAATTCTATGAATTTTTACATCTAAGAATGTTACGAAAATCTGAGTCCCAAACAGAGTTTGCATGAAAAGCAGTAATTTTCCAAAGCCTTCATTTATTATCAATATGCAAGCCTAGAAGGTACACAAGTCTACTCTCTATTGGTTTCAATTATCCTAGTTATAACCAGCAAAAGGAACATTAGACAAGTTAAAATTTTAACTCAAAGTCTCTTAAGAGCTTTTTGGAAATGAGAGGTAGAAAAAAGGCTCATGACATACCGTGAAAGGATATTAAAATTCCTTACTGACTCAGGAGCCATGGACATCAACTAACTATGAACTGTGCTGAAATTAGACAAAAGCTGATACCCAACTGTCCATTAGAATAAAATTAAAAAGTCCTGCTTTCATTAAGGGCCAGGAAAATGTTGATATATTTGAACAGGTTTTTTAAAAATGAAAGATTTTTTTTAATATCCACAGCTATATTCTAGGATAAAATTTAACTCAGTATGTCTCAGCTATTCCATTACAAAAGTTTAAAATATTTATATTCAGTATGAAAATATCAGAAAGATGAAGTAGAACACCACCATCATGATCAAACCAGTACTTGGGATTTTTTTTAGCTTTTGCACAGAAACAACAAAACAAAAGCATGTCCTTTAGACAAAAGCAAGTAACTCAAATATTTACCGATTCCATAGCTGAAAGTTGTTGCTAGCAGAGCATGTATTAAATCCAACAGAGGTGTGTCCCAAAGCAGCTGTGTATTCTGAAAGAGAAGTCTAAAATTAGTTCATGTAAATATTAAAATACATAGTTAACTTTTAACTTAAAAGCATACCAGGCATTCAAAGGAAATGTACTAAGTCAATACACCTGATGAGATGACATTATCTGTGTCTACTCCTATGATTTTCTGATCTAACAGCCCTTTGTCAGGATAGGAACAAGAAATGGGTTTCATGGCAGTCCTAAAAGGACATCAACAACTAATTTTTAAAAGATAGCTGAAAGTAGCTTTCAGGTACTACACATGTTCAAGTCTTAAATTTTTGGGGGGTTGACTAACACACTTTCCTATTTATAAAAAAACATTCTCTTCCCTATTACTGTGACAAACTCAAGTAAATACCAAGAAAACTGACCATAAAAGTGGAAAATATGAAACTGACTGAATGCTGTCAACTCCAAAAATACATTTGCTCTGACCTCTTTCAAATATAATCATCTTAAGCATTACCTATAATAGTAGGTAAATTCAGACAGAAATGTGATGTTTTTAAGGTTGGTATCCTTTTAATTTGCCTTACTCTGACAGTAGCAAGTTGTTGATTAGAAACACTTGGCCTTTTATTAATTTTATTCTTGCGGCAATCACTTAAGGATATTTTTCAAGTGAAATTCTAAAATTGTAGCTTTTCAGGTGCTGGCTATTGATTGCCAACAGTTTCCTTAACATCCCAGTACAAGAGGAACTACAATGATAGATCGGATGACAAAGTTAGTGAGAAAAATGGTGGCATAGACTTGCCACACTAAGTCAAAAATCAAAAGTGTTCGATTACTATTTCTTTCTGTTTCTTCTCAATTCTTTCCTAACTGGAGGAAATGGATATCTAATATCACAATAAACTATCCAAACAACATCCGGTAATCTGCTCTATGTTAGCATGTTCTTATTACTGCAGAGAATCTGCCACTTCAACGGAAAAGAAAAAAGTCTAAGGGAAAATGCATACATATCTATTGAATGTATACTACATAAAATAATCCCCTGCAAACTATAATCGTAACTCAAAGATGTTTCTATTATTGACTACCAGAAACTTTTGGTTCAGTGCAAAGAATTGTTAAAAAAAGAACTAAACAGAAGCCATTACGCATTCATACCCCTAACATGTACATTTGACCATCTGGAACAATTCTCAGGTCACTCAGAAGACTAGCTGTCCTAAAAATCAGATTTAAAAGCATCTTCAGATCAAGGCAGGTTGCTCTGAAGCCTGGGTATCACTACACATCTTGAATATGCAGTTGTGAGCATAATTCAGAAAGAATAGTTGAAGCATATAAAATAATCTGAATCAAATTTATATCATCTAAATAGTAAGGGAAGAATAGTGGTATCAAGAACAAATTGTTCTGTATGAGGAGTCTCAGATGTTTTCAGTAGCCACAGTGGAAGAAACTAGACAACCCTTATTACTAGGGCTCCCATTCTACTAACCAGCCAGTCACCTTAGAACAGTGGTTTTCAATCTGGGGCCCTCACGTCCATTCAATATTTTTAGGGGTCCACAAATGAAAAAAGGTTGAAAACCACTGCCTTGGAAGATATTTCCTAGAATCAGCTGAAGAAAACCTTCCAGGAGACTGCACACAGTAACCAAAAACCTTAATTTCTAAGGCTCATCTTCCATTGCTTCCTTTAGAGAGTCTATTTTGAAATGCACTGACAGCAAGGAAGAGTCTGTCACACATTACCCTACCAATTAAAAGGCCTAATCAAACACGACTTTTTAAAGAAAAGGCATTTATTTGTTGGAAACATTCAGACTATAATTATTCTAAGTCTTGTGTAAAGAGTACCAGATACATACATATGAGAACTCAAGATGATTGTTTGGGCACTCTTAAGTGACTCCTAAAACATGTATTTGCCACTACAAAGACTTATGAATACTTTCCTGTTGAAACTCTAGGGCCTCTAGATACACAGCAGAACAACAAAATAAATATTATGCCAGGGAACCATTTACCAATCTTCTCCAAAACTTGCAGTTTGTTTTGGTCAAGGTCCCTGAAGCTCAGCACATGCCTAGAAAAAGGTGACTTGAGGACATTTTCCTATAAAAATCATGTTGTTCATTTCACCAGAGAAAATCTTTGGTCCCCCTTTTAAGAGGTTACATCCCCTTCGCAATGTTGAGAGTTGACTGCCACTACTCTCTTCTATTGGTTCCAATTCTAGACTATCCCCTCTCAACTAAAACATGGGACATGAGAATTATGCCTCACTGATTCCTTTTAAATTACTCTGAGCAACTACAATGCAAACAGGATTTTTAAATCATTTTTTGCAGAATACCATCTCTTTACCTAAGTTGTTTTTACTGACTGATGCCCTTAGAGTCAATCCTCTTTCCTCTCCTGACTCTGGATTGTCTCAGAAGTGCTTGTTCTGGGGACATGATGACCATAATCTCTATTCTTGCCAAGGAGTAATGCAGAATTGGAGAAATCGGAAAGTTCCCCATCAATGCAACTGCCCTCCTCTAAGAAGAAAAGCTTTTACGCTTTATCTAGAATACAAAGATGGAGATGGAATGACAAAGAACTTTAAAGAATCCAGGCACAAATAAAGCCCCAACTCTTAAGTCTTAACTGAGAAAAATACACAATTCAAGCTACAGAATGGGAAAACACAAACACTAACTTCCTAACCACAACAACATAAGCAAGTCATTTAACCAAGCATACATGGCATGTGATAATGGAACAGGTACTATAAACTAGGACTTAAGCAGATGATTCCACAAAGTCCAAAAAGGTGGGTGACCTTTGCATCATACGCCCCATAAGAGGAAACAGTATGCACAGCCCACAATGCAGCAGATCACCAACAGCTCTATTTGTGACCAAAGGCCAGCCGGGCCACCAGAGAAAGAAAACCAATCAAGATACCTCCCCACATCAGTTTCCAGGATAAACAGCACTGCTCAGGCAGTGTCTATGACCCAGTTCAGACTGTTTGTTCTAAGGGTATGTGCATGCAGTTCCACTGAGTTCAGTGGAGTTGCACCCACTTTCTCTGACTCTGATCTTAGCCCTGTATTGGCAGACTCCTACAAGTCTCTGAAAGCTATGGCCTGGTGTTACTCAGCCCACACAGAAAAGGCGAAAGAATGAATGCCACTAACCACAATCTCTAATACAGAAACATTTGAGATTTCTTGTCCATTTTTATTCCAGCACGATGTCCCTTCCAATCTCATATACTTCAAGATTCCCATCTCTCATGTTCATCCCTAGCCTCTTCAAAATAACAGCCATTCTTCTCCCAACCACCCTTGCTCCCCATATCCCCCTGCACAACAGAGAATACTGCTCGTATCCAGTAAAGGGGTCAGAATGGGAAAGCCTCTCTGCTTCAGGCAAGTGATCCCTGTTTTCTAATCCTGTCCCACCCTGTCATCTCCCTCTATGATCCAAATCCCCTTGCCAACCTTTTCCATCAAGAGACAATTTCTGCTCTGAGTGCCAGGTTTCTTGTGCTCTGCTTCTCTATGAAGCAGCCATTGTACCCCTTGACCTGTACTTCCATGATTTGATAGTTTGGGGGATCTCTCCATGTACAAATTATGAATTCCAGTTGGATTTGATTAACTTTGTATGTTTATGCCTTGTGGCTGTCTTTTTCTGTAGTCTTGCATCATGCTACTTGTGATAAGGAAAGGGAGGGGAGGGACACCTGGCTGTGTGCCTCTGAACAAGATGGTTAAGAACCATCAACAAGGGAATGAACCTTGCCCTGGCAGAACAATGGGGTAGTTACAGTCTGGGTAAAACCAGTTTAAGTCTGGACTCCATGTGGGTGGTGACCCAGGCCAGATCTATACTGCAGACCTATACTAGTATAACTACATTGCTCAGGGGTGTGAAAAATCCACACTCCAGAGCTAGGTAGTTATATTGACCTAATCTCCTGTGTAGACAGTGCTAAGTCGGGGGAGAGATTCTCCCATGGACACAGCTTCCACCTCTCAGGGAAGTGAATTAGCTATACCAATGGGAGAAGTTCACTTGTTGGCATCGGAGTGTCTTCACTTACATGCTGCAACTGTGCCAATGCAGTGTTTTAAGTGTAGACTTGATCCAAATAACAGACCATCAGATAGGGAACTTTGATCACCTGGGGGGTGGGGGAGAGACCTTGAGGCTGACCAGGAAGGTCACATAGCAAAGTGGACTGGAAATCTATAAAAGGACCATGTCTGCTCACAGCAGCTCTCTCACCAACCAGAACAAAAAGAAGCCTGTGCTGGAAAAGTGAATCCTGGAGAACCAGGAACCCACTGACCAAATTCCAAAGAATGATCAGGAATGGTGATGAAACTAGAAAGGAATTGCATACAAAAGTTTCTGGTTTTGCATGGATCTGTATATTGTGCACTGTCTGAAAGTAGAATGACTGGATAAGAAATCCCTTTGCAAAATATTTTCTTCAACTGTCACTTATTTCTGAGGGGTTAAACTATAAACCAGAGTACTCAGGAAGGTGCAGCTCTTAAGAAAGGTATTCCTAAACTATTGTGGATTCTTAGGGGGGAGAGGAGGGGGTGTTGGAGGGTTCAGCAATGGTCTGAGGACCTACAGTGGTGGATCATAGGGTCTCACTTCTGAGAAGGGGTGCCAGATACAGTCCAGGCCCAAAGAGTGAGCCTAGAGCCAGAGACAGTTCCTGGAGCATACTCAGACTCTAGGAAGCTTAAAACACATAGGCCCAACATGTGGGTCCAAACACAGCAGCCTACTGAGCATCCAGCAGGTGGATCTCCAACAGGGCTGTGACATTGCTACAGATGTTTTTAAATTATTATGAACAACCAATTCCTGAACACATTACTTTTGAAATGTTACATGCAGGGAGACAGCAGCTGCTTTACTCTGGTGGAATTAGAGATGGTGCCCCCTAAGGTACTTCTGCACAGAAAACCTTCATATCCATTTATTCAAAACCTAATTAAAATAAACCAGATAAGGTTATAATGTGTTACATACAATGCAAAGAAGATAATATGATTAGTTAAATAAAGCTTAGCCTTTGCTAATTTTACAATTCAATTAGGTGAGAAAGCTAATTATGTCTAGCATTATAAATTATTTTTTGTGCCACTTACCCATTTTACCTGCTTTCAGACTAGTCTATCAGGTATACTAGTTCTGCTAAGCTTGTTAACACAAGTCCTGACCTGCAATATTAGCATACTTCCCCTCCAACTGCCAATAATGAACAAGATATGATATTAATAGCTGCATTTTTCATAAGAATACAGAAAAAATTCTTTTTTGGGTTGGAAAGAAATACAGGCAACATACAGATTATTCAAATCCAGAGGCAATCACTTGCCTTCTATTTAACCAATCAAAGGTAAGCAAAGGTTTCAAATACTGAAGAAACTGGGAGATGCTCATTTGGCTTCATTATTCCATTTTTTTAAAATTTCCATCGATTTCAGAGGATAACATTTCCATGAAGTTTTCACCCAAACAACTACCTTTCAAGCACTTGGGAACAAATCATTTTGAAGACACCAAGACATTTCTGCTCTGTTAACACCTGGTTACTGTCTAACTATATTTGTACACCACAGTTCAAAAACTGTGGCCGCCTGGACCATTGCTCACATCCCAGACCGCTGTTTTGTTACATGGTGCTGACTTATAAGCCATCTGCTTTCAGGTCTCTAAGCTCTTTATGGTAAATCAGCTGCAAACTAAGATAAAACTGCATAGCTGCCTCTCCTAGGGGTCTCTGCTATCAAGAGGAGTGGTGCTAACAGTCACCAGCTGGAAAGCAATGTACAAAGGAAAGGGGAAAACTGACAAGGAAATATGCCGGGAGACAGGACCTGGTACCTGGGGAGGTATGTGCAGGGTACAGAAGAAAAGAACACCATGGAGCAGATGAACATTTTCAGGGAAGCAGGAGGCAGCGATTAACAGATGGAGAGTAGAGACAGAGAAAGCAAAAGGAAACTGATGAACATCTTTCAAAAAAGGCAAAACATAATTAAAGACACTCAAAAATACTCTTACTGTTTCTCTTACATGTAAGCAATTCTTGTACTGTCAGAGGGATGCTGTGCAATTGTGAATGAGAAATGTGGCAGGAAGATTATGAATGTCTTGCATTTAAATGACACCTTTTACCAGTAACAATGGTATGGTTAATTGTTTCCATGACAAGATTTACAACTGTTCTATTCTGAAGCTATCCACTTACAAAAAAGTGAACAAATAAAGACTGCCTCTAGCACAAAAATCAAAGCTGAACTTCATCTATCCCATCATGGTCCTGTTTATTCTAGTGCCAGGTAATCATTGCAGTGATTTATCAATCAAATTGCTGCTGGAAGTCAAAACAAATGCTGTCCAATGAAACAAGAAAAAGCAATTTTGGTAACAGATTTTGTCTGACATTCTCTTTCCCAGAAGAGATATTTCTATAAGATTTGATTTAATGCTAAAGTAACATGTTTAAGTTACCTCTAGCATAAGCCTATAATTGATAACATTTATGTAATTACTGTGCATAAGCACCCAGGACTTGAGTAGTATTAACAACATAGGATTCTAACTAAAATTGTTAGAAAAAAATCCAGCAAAAGATATTCTGAAGTAATTCAATAGGTTTCTATTTACCAGGGATAGGCAAAGAATTACTTCAGTGCAGGAGTGTCACACATACAGTCCACAAGCCGGATTTAGCCTTCTAGATACATTTATGTAGCTCATGTTATATTCAGACTGTGCTGAAACCAAATTTATATTTTTTTAAAAGTTCCTGTACCTCATGGCTGTGAACTATTAAAATGAGATGCATAAATGAATGGTGAAATCAACATGCACCTACCTGAGAACATTTTAGAGGTTACTGTTATAGAAGTCTACAAAACAGTTTATCTGTTGGAAGCTTTAAGAGTTTTCCCTCACTCTTCCTCATTTTTATTTTACTGCAAATCTAGTATTTCATTAGCTAAGATGACTTAATTCCCTTCTTTCTGTAAGTGTGCACTGCTGATTGTCAAGCAGTAACATGTATGATACTGAACTGTATTTTAAAAGATTCCTGTTACAAAGCAGCAGGGAGATCATTTTGCAACATGACATGAAAATGGTGGACTTTTAAAATTTCTTTGCAACAAAATGGTGGTATTAATATAAGATAACTAAGTATTCAAGGAGGTTCTGGCATGAAACGGGTCAAGAATCCTTTGTGAATTGTTATGATCCTTTAAATCATATTAAGGTTAAATAAGTGGAGAAACCTAGGTAAGTAAAAATATAAAATTAATTAATTAATGGTCTGGCCTCTCCAAGTTCTCCTATCTCAACTCTCCAGCAGAAGAAAATTAGTACAATATGCATTGTCACCAGCCTTTACCCTGATTCATCCTGCTGCATTCACTGCACAAATGAGTGCTACCCAGGTGTACAGTGCACGGATTGGCTTTTTCTTGGCTTTTCTTTTAAGAAGTCAGATTAGGCAATTTAGTGGCACTCTCATGCTTCCTTAAAAAAAACATAACTTACATCTTTACTGAATCCAAATTAAATGCTTAGTGCTTTTCATCTTCAAAGCATTTCACAACCAAAATATGTGAATTTGGCAAAAAATAAACTTTTACTACTTTTCCATATTGAAATTAAGTATGGACTGCTTATATCACTTAAGTCAGACCATTAAAATCTGAAATAGAGATGGCTGACTGGTTCCAACAGCTAGTGAGATGGTGACATGATACAGACTGATGACACTGGGTAAAAAGTATCAAACAAAAGAGTTCTACAACTGCATCACGGATAGGGAACTTCAGCCATGAAGAAGGGTGCCTGAGACAAATGACCTTAGGAGTCAAAACCTATAAACACTTCCAAGAATTCTGAATCTGACAGACCGGTAACACAAACAAATACTTTTCTTTACAATGCACAGTTTCTTTTCTATAGTGGTGTGGAGGAACCAAAGGCCCAAATCCGGCTTCAAACAAACAAAATGTCAAGAGCCCACAGCAACCTACAACAAGCTAGTGTGTCAGGACAGAAAGATAAAATGACTTGTGGTGAATGGATTTAAAAAGTAAATACCAAGACCATGTCCCTTTAACAGCTAAGCAGCAAATAAAGTCATTTTGATTTAGCAGGCAGTAACTTCCATTAATTAAGGTTTTATGGTGAAACAAAAGTAAGTCGGATACCAATGAAAACAACACTGGGTTTACCTGCTTTGTTTAGAGTTACAGAGGCTTTTCATTTAGAAGTCTATTCTGGGAGAAGCATGTTTTTTCTAATACCAGCAGAGGCAGCGCACTCATCTGCCTTCCTGCAACACAGAAATTTTAGGGGAAAGAAGGGCTTTCAATAAAGGCTCTGAGGGCTTCAGTAAAAAGGACACACTCCTGGGAATATACAAGAGACTAATGACCTTTTTCTTCAAAGATAAGTTCCATTACCTCATCAGATGAGAAACTCATAGATAGTTTAGTGGATTTCAGGAAAAAAAATGTTTAGAAATAGTCCGTAGCGCATTCAACAAGCCTACCAGAGAGAAGTCAAACAAAATAATTTGTGTAGCTTTACATGATACCACATAAACTGAATGCTGCCAAGCCTTCATATTCCTCACAAGGTTGAAAAAGGAGACTCTTTGTAATATATAACATGTCAAAAGGCAAGAATTTGAGAAAAAGGTTGACGGAGAAAGCTATGCAATGAAAGCATTAAATATTCCTTTTACCTAGAAGTTACAAGCCTCCTGGGAATATTTCTAGACACTCATCTTCTGGGACAACAGAGATTACATTCCTGTCTGGTTATGGCAGCAAAATTAGTTCTCTCACAAAGGGCAGAAAGACAAACCCTGACTTACACAGAATGAATTAAAAGGTCTCAGAATCTATAATTGTTACAAAAAATTCAACCAGTGGCTTCATCTACACTACAATTAAGCTGTTAAAAATTTCAGGCCCACTTTCTGTAACAGATATGAAAACAAGTTTGTCACATCTACATTGGCAATTAAACCCTTTTTCAGCCCCCATTCTTCGGTTGAAACATTGCTCACAATCATTGTTAGGCATACATTAATTTTACAAAGTAAACCAGAACAGCAAGTGAAGGGACAACAGCAATTTTTAAATTCCCTGGTGACCTCATAGAAAGCAAACCCCAAAAAACTAACCAATTTTAATCATACACATGCTTTCTAATTGAAAATTCTTGTGTCACGTCATAAGCATTTTCACAGTTGTCTCACTATGCTCATCTTTGATAAGGGTCTGCTAAGTATTCCAGTTTTTTTAAATAATAATTGTGCCAATGCTGCTTGCTTGCTTTTTAAAAAATCTCAGGCAGCTATGAATGATCTAATATATAAAACGCACTTAACTGTGGAATCGATGGACAAACAGACACTTCACCAGCTGTCGTCAAGCTACCTAGGTGCACTCAGCTTTTCCCAATTACTGAAGCAACTGAAAACTGGAATATACAAAGCATCCTACTTTCTGTGACTAACAACATGGAAAGGCTGTAAATGGAGAGAACTCTTGGATTTTCAGAAATAAAGGCAACTTCGATTTACTAGGTTTAAGGATCTCTGTAAATGGCCATGATATCCTTGGTCTGAAGCTGAAGTATTTTTAAGTCCTTCCTATATGTGTTTTTTCTTTAGATTTATGTCACTGTTAAAAGATGTCTACTCAGAGATCCAGTTGCTTTTATCACAAAATAAAAATATAGAAATAAATCTTTCAGCTTCCTCAAAAAACCAACAGAATTCCCCCTCCCTCCCGAGCCACAGAGTCCCATCCTCAATTCACTTCTCCCACCCCAAAAGCACGAAGGGATGATTATTTTATCTGAGGTATTTCTAGAGCTCCAATGAACAAGGTAGGAGTAGTCAAGTTGTCCTACATCAAATCTGAAACTAGCTCCAATGTGTTCTGTGGCTGTAATATTTTACTTAGACTTGCAACTTTACATATGTTAATATGCATTTAGCACACAATTTCTGCAGATCTGACCATCTGTGAATAAGGTTTCATGACACTTGAGATTGAAGAATCTCACAAAATTGTAGAAAATGATTGTTGCCCACATAATAGATGTTTCTAAAATTCACAAATATACTTTCAGATTCTCTCTGTTTGCAAATGTTTGTACACTTCCACCTTTATTTTCTATTATGTTAAGATTCCAGCAGTCCATATAGAAAGGGGATTATTCATTTCAGTAGGTCAAGGAAACATAAGAAAACCATTCACACAGATTACAAATTAAATTTTTAATGTTGCCACAAGAAAGTTACCAGCACTACCTACCTACTGCAACAATGCAAACAACTGAACTTTTCAAAATTACAGAAGACCTCAACTTCATTATTTTTATATGGTGGCTGTTTTCTCTAAATCAAAAAATGTTCATTCTCTATCCCTATGAATACACCAGAATTACTAATCCCTAAAGTTACATAACTTCTCATTGTTCCACCCTAGAAAAATCTGTGAAAGTACTTTGAAAAGTACTTGGCAGGTAAAAAATAAAATGGAGATGTCAGAACAGTCCCAGCACTGCGCGCACACAGAAAGCTTCATGCCACTTGTTTTAGTAGCTGTTTTTTCCTGTTGGATGTGAGGTGACAGAAAGAAATGAAGCAAATCTGAACAGTTTCTATTGCACCTAAGATGTTTTCCACTTTACGTGCACAATTACAATTTTATAGAAACAGATGTTTTCTTCCTTATCTGTTCCTTCATCCTGGATCGTCCCTTTGACCTGGCTGATTAGTGGAAAATGTTCAATGTAGTGCCTGCAATTTCTTTTACCAGCCTTGGACTATAAATTATAATTTGCCCTTCTGGGCTAGCAAATGTAGACAAGATTTGTTCCGTCACTACAGAGTACATGTTGTTTTTGTTTGATTTATTTTGCATAAGTAAGAAATCACCACAGGTTCTAAGCAGGCACCTCCACCTTCCAAAAATTCCTAAACCTCCATCCTCCTAAAATCCAAGTCCATCGACAAGTTACTGAAATGGAAAGAGAAACCAGCACAAACTACATTGGGAAAAATCTTCCCTTGTAGCAGCATTACTTATATCAAAAGACCAAACACTTTTCTAGATGGGAAATAAAAACAAGGCTCATGGGGACAGAATAGTTATGATCTACTCTAGAGCATGAGCCAAAAAAAACAGGAAACCAAAGACCTTTTGGCCATGGCACCTCAAATAATCCTATAGATCAGGGGTCCCAAAACTGTGAGGCCGGGATGCAGAAGAACATGGGGGGGGGGCCTGGGGCCAGCCCTCATGGGGGCAGGGAGGGGAGTACCTACTGCAGCTCTGACCTAGGCCCTGCTCAGCTCTCAACCACAGACCCTGGTTCTGACCATGGCCCTGCTCCCAGCCCCAGCTATTAGCTATTAGCCCACAACCTGATCAGTTTGGGGACCATCGCTCTAGGTTTATGAAAGAACTCATCTGTCAACCTCGCTCTCAGAGGGGTGGATTAACTACAAGGACAAAAAGACTCTTCCTTTATTACAGCAAGTGTCTACACCACAGCACTATAGCGGCACTGTAGCTATGACACTAGAATATCTGTAGCGTAGACAAGCCTTGAGTATCGAAACTTCTGGTGTCCCCAGACAAATTTTGATGGTCTTTTCTTGTCAATTAAGCATGTTGTCTCTTGAGCCATTTTTACACAAATATGGAATCCCATAATGCCATTTTCAGTGCTTCTTATCAAAGAACTGGAGTTTTAGAACTTGCATGTGGAAGAAGAGAAAATGGGGGGAAAAGTAGATTTCACAACTCAAACACCTGCCTGAACCCAACCAGAATTAGCAGCAAGTCTCCTCTCTTCACATCCTACAGCCGAACAACGGAATCTGGAAAATGGAACTAGACATACATATAGGACCCCAGAATCCAGGTCATGCTTATAGGATAAAGCACTGTATTTTGGAAAACAATTATTCAGAAAAGGGCATACAGGTCATTATGGACAACCAACTGAGCAGGAGCTTACAATGCATTGTGGAAACTGAGATTTGGATATATAAGCAGAGAAATATTGCGTAGAAGTAAGCAGTGTGCTATATATGGCATCAATGATAGGTATCAACACTTTAACAGGTGGTTGACAAATTGGAAAACGTTTAGAAAAAACAAAGTATAATCTGAGGTAAAGAAAAACCACCATGCAGTAAGACTAAAGAAGCTCAATCCCTTTAGTTTAACAAAAAGAGTAAGAGAAGACTTGAACACAGTCTCCAAATCTGTATGGGGAAAAGAAATCTGATAGACTAGGGCTCTTGACACTAGCAAACAAAGGCACAAAAAAGATCCAATGGCTGTAAACTGAAGCTACACACTTTCATGCTAGAAATAACAGGCACATTTTTAACAGTGACCTGGAGACGTGGTAGATTCTCACTATTTGAAGTCTTTAAAATCAAGATTGGATGTCTTTTCAAAAATATTTGCTATTGCACAACCAGAAGTTATGGGCCTGGTGCAGTAACCACTTACCAAAGTTCTCTGGCCTGCATTATGCAGGAAGTCAAACTAGAAAATCATTCCAGTTCCTTCTGCCTTAAAAAAAATACTATGTATTTGTGGAATCCAAATGATCAGTAGTTTTAACCGTAAAGCTGGCTACCTGGAAGATCTCTCCTGCTGATGTCCCAGCCCAAGAGCATCGTGGAATGCCCTTTTTAACTGAACCGGAGGGCTATCAGCCTTTTTATGAGCTAAACAAATACAACTATCCTAAAACTGATTGGGAGAAGAAAAAAATAGGTCCAAGTCTCTGAACTGTCCCCAGCCCAGCCCCTACACTCTTTTATAGCTCTTTAATAGCCCAGTAAAGACAATCTGAATGCCCTCTTGATACAGACAGGTGATCAGTGTTTTTAGGTTGCCGATAACAGTTTTGTTCCAGCTTGACGGTCTCTTTTTCAGAGAAATAAGACTTCCTAAAAATAAGTTTGAATTGGGACAATGGTGTACAGATCCCACCCATTGATTGTAAATACCTTCCCTATGAACTCCTAAGAAGCCTCTACTTTCAAGCATTTCCCTCAAATCCCCTTCTCTTGTAATCTTTATCCCTGTCCAACAGCATGAACAAGTGCCTTCTCCAATTAACAGCTGCTGTGTGTTGCAGGACAAGCTGGATGGCAAAAAAAGTGAACTGACAAGGAATATGGAATTTAGATATGGTGTGAGTGGATACTGCCATTTTATTTTAAGTTATGAATCTAAAAAAATTTACCGCTAGCCTCTCTCCTTCCACATCAAGGTAAAAAGAATTTTAGAAAAGAAAAAGAATTTCAAAAAAGAAAAAGCTGTCCATTTTAGAGGTCCTAGAAAAAATATCTGTGACCATGCAAATCAATGGCAACTTACAGAAAGACCCTTCATATTGACAGAACATACCCCATAATTTCTCTTTTTGAAAGTCAAAATATGTTAAGAATGTCTACACACTTCTTTTGAATACACAGAAAAAAGTTAAGGCACTGTGGTACAGTTGTCTCTGGAGCCTCAGATAAACTAAGTCATATGTCTTTCTAGAGGAAAAAGGCATAATAAACTCACCCCAAATGTGCCCGAACATCCTTACCATCTCCCGGACCTTCAAATGGTGGTATACAATACGCTCAGTTAGGTAAAAAAAATTAAATTATAACCACGCTTATAATTAGACACATGTGAATAAGTTCCACAACAAAAGCTTAGCACACAAAACTTCACGATACAAATTTTGAGACCAGTTACACAGCTGCAGGGTCAGAGTTCACTTAGAAAGGTAGATGTGCTGATTATTAAAATAATTTAAAATTAACTGACTGCATCATCATCATCTACTCACCCAGGGAAATATTTCCAAACCTTTTGGCAAACTGGAGTCTCATATTTTAAGTGTTATGTTAGACCATACAGGTCTGATTCATAAATGGCTAAGAAAAAGAATACTTCTGATGTACCAAAAGACATGAGCAAGTTTTAACAATTGCATTTTTCAAGTCTCATTATGTTTCTACATACAATAGCTGGCCATAAAATCACTCAAACTATAGAGCAGAGACAGACCTTATATGAGCTGTCCCAATAGATTTTATACATGGAATCTTCTCCCATTGTCTAGACAACTGCTTAGTAGATGTCAGGATAAAAAAATATTCTTTGAAACATAAATTGAAAGCACCTACAGCTTACACAAAAGTTATTTCTTCCTTTATCAGTACAGAGCAAGTTTAAATAGCCACTGCAATTGTTACAGAATTTGCTTCCTCCTATTTTCCATTCATACTCCTGAACACTATCCTTTTAACAGTTCCATATTATCAAGGCCAACAACTATAACATTATTGCACAATATCATTAATTTCAAAGAGTGGGGCTTCGCCCACATCATTCCACACAAGAAAACCTCAGCCACAAGGAATCTCTTCCTAGTTATATGAAAGAAAATACATGTTCTAGCTCTCATAGCTTTATTTTACTGCAGCAGCACCCGGAGGTCCCAAACAAGGTAAGGGCTCCAATGTGCTATGCCCTCTACCAACACATAAGGAAGAAACCATTCATGTTTCAAATGGCTTTGTCTATTCAGACTGTAAGCGAAGTGTGGCAGGGGAAAGGGAAGCAGAAAGAAATCAGTAACTTGCTCAAGGCCAGAGCAGGCCCGCAGCAGGGCTGGCATTAGAACCCAGGTTCTCATTGTCTCTTCAGTGCCCTGTCCATTAGTACATGCAACCTCCTAGGCTATTTTAAAATAATTTCTCATGTTGTAAGCTGTAAATTCATATTTATGCAAATATGAGATGAGCTTCACTCTGCTGGTGGTTAAAAAATATTCCTTTATTATCCTATGCATCCTACTAATGCAGCCCAATATGCCGTTAGCCTTCTTGGGCCCTTATTGCCAAGAAGGCTAACTGCATATTGGGCTGCATTAGTAGAAGCATTGTCAGCAGATCAAGGGAAGTGATTATTCCCCTCTATTTGGCACCTGTGAGGCCGCATTTGGAGTAGTGTGTCCAGTTTTGGGCACCCCACTACAAAAAGGATGTGGAGAAGTTGGAGAGAATCCAGTGGAGAGCAACAAAAATTAGTAGGGGGCTGGAGCACATGACTTATGAGAGGCTAAGGGTACTAGGCTTGTTTAGTCTGCAGTAGAGAAGAATGAGGGGGGATCTGATCACTGCCTTTAAGTACCTGAAAGGGGGTTCCATGGAGGATGGACCTAGGCTATTCTGAGTGGTAGCGGATGACAGAACTAGGAGCAACGGTCTCAAGTTGCAATGGGGGAGGTCTAGGTTGGATATAAGAAAAAGTTTTTCACTAGGAGGGTGGTGAAGCACTGAAATGGGTTTCCTAGGGAGGTGGTGAACTCTCCATCCTTAGAGGTTTTTAAGTCCTGGCTTCACAAAGCCCTGGCTGGGATGATTTAGTTGAGGTTGGTCCTGCTTTGAGCAGGGGGTTGGACTAGATGACCTCCTGAGGTCCCTACCAACCCTCATCTTCTATGATTCTATATCTTGTTTCAGTTGCTTGACATGAAAATTCAGGAAATAAAAAAATTATGGTTTGAGTAAACAACTGCAAGTATGGATCACAAAAAGCTTTCAGTTTTAAGCATGAAATCCCCCTGATATCTGTATTTCCATAACAGCCAAAGCGCCTTCTGAATGGCTTATATTGGATAAGGAATTTGTGACTGAGCCATAATACTGATTAGCACCACAAGGAGATATCAGTGAGAGAAGCAGGAGCTATCACAGGTGTTTTTTACATAAAGCTAGCTAATATAAAATCCTAACAGAGACAAGGCAATGCAATTTTTATCTTCTGTAGTTACATAAACCGAAGGTAGGGTGGTAACAGAGGATCAAGACTAGCTACATCGAAGTAAAAAACTATGGTGTCATCTCCACTAGGATTCTACATTGAGATTAGCTAATTTGAGATTTGCTATCTCTGTTTAAAAAAAAACAAAACAAAACACTTTTTTGCAATGAAGACAAAGCCACACATTAGTGTAACTGCCATTAGTAGCAGTAAATGTTGATACCAAAGCTACCCAATACTATAAACTGACTCGGTCAGGCATTGTCTACATTAGACTTTCTTAAAATTTCTCATCGCAGGTCCACCAATGACAGCAAGTGGGAAATCTACTTCTGACCTATCATCAGCATTTTTACCACTATACTGTCTAAGTCAAGGTAGTTAAAAACACCAGTGACCACCTGTGTCCTATCTAAAGTAGCATGCTCATAGTTTCTGTCACAAATAAAAAACTTTAGAAATAACCTAGTGGATACATTTTTCTTGTTTTGTAGAAATTAATAAAAGAAACCATCACTTTACACAGATTTTATAAATCTAGTGCTGCTGAAGTATGGTATTACAATCTATTTGAGACCAAAATTGGTATGAGTGTAGCAAGCTGTTCTGCTAATTAAGAAGATCATGCTATGAAAAGGTAATAGTAAGATCTTCAAGAGCTCTGTCACATAGTTTGTAGGCTAGCTGCCAACTGAGGCACACTATCTTCTTCCCCTCAAAAACAGACGCGCCAAACTGCAACCAAATGATCGTTTGTACATTAATGTCCGTAGCACAACAAGCCAGACCTGACATGGGCAAAGCACATTTAAAGTTCAGTTTTGGGTAGAAAATATGGAAGAGATCAAAATTATCCTTACAGCTAGTTACAATTAAATGCTATCATGTGCTTAGAAACTGACTAAAAATCCTATTGCTCCCCAAGTTCATACAGACTAACAGAATGTCTAACTTGATAACACCGCTAACCAGTTTTAAATTGACCGACCTCCACAATTTCTGCCATTCTTTCCATACTTCTCCCCTCAATCTTTTTTCTTTTGAGAATGGAAATAGGACAAGTTTGTATGGGAAAGTCACAGAACAGTGATCTCTTCATAGAGTATTGCCTTGCAATACCATTCTCTCTCTTCTGAAGAAAAGATTCACTGTTGATTTTAAAGAATCTATCTACTGTAACAGCAACATACGTAGTCTCTTTTAGCCCAAAACACAGAATAGAATACTCTCCTCCTGACTTGCACATACGTACCATTAACATTAAAAGTAGAAACATTTCTAGGATAGACCATATCCCTCTATTCCAAACTATGTACTGCAAAACAGAGAGTTAAAGGTAGCCTTCAAATCAGGAGCTCGAATAAGATGGGTAAAAGTCACCAGTGTCCAGTGAACATGGCTATTAAAATGACAGCTTGTTTATCTGTCAGACTTGAAAGCAAATTTAATTCTGAGAATTTCCCAATTATGTGATACAAGGTTTTAAAAATTGTTTTTCTCTTACCAACAGTCAGTTTTCAATGGAGTTCCAGTCAGAACCAAATACACTCATTTGGCCCAGCCAAGCTATTCCACTATTTTGTTTGCTTACTGAATAAACAAATTCTTATAAAATACTCTGTTAAAAGGATCTACTCAGTGAGTTTCACAATAATTAGCTTGCTCACAGCATCTGTTAATTTATGTAAGCAACTATGGTTACACTGATGCATGCTTGGTGGAAAAAAAAACTGCCTCACGGATTGGCTACTTAAGTTGCATTCTTTATGGTCTTTCCCCCAACCTGAGTTGGCTGTCTCCTCAAATAAACTGCCATTTATAGTCATTTCTATCCTAAACATAGAAGACATTTTTTTAAAATAAGTTTTTAAAAGACTGCCCAGTTAAGCCACACTGACATCCCTTTCTTTGAAATACTGCCAGAACAGAGCAGAGCAACCACCACCTATGTTTGCACCAAGATAAAACAGTGCAATATACTATGGTCTGCATATTTTTTCTATACTGCATTCTGGTCTATAAGAGCCTTGTTCTTAATATCAGGGAACAGTTCATCTTAACACCAAATCAAAATTAGTTCCTGAACATTTTAAGCTGTTACATTTTTTTAAAATTATTTTTCTGTGTAGTAAAATCTATTAGGTATATATGACTTCTTGTTTTGAACATGTCAAATTGAGGCAATTTATGTTACCTGAATTTTTAAGAAAATTTTGATAAAACTAAACATTCCACTTTTGTAAGAATTATAGGGTGCATTTTAAGAAGTGAAAAATCTGACACCTTAAAAGGAGCTGATTTTGAGAAAGTGTTCTCATCTGTCTTCTTAAAATCAGCCCCATTTAACGACTCTCAAAATTTGACAGACAACCACTGACGCACTCCAAATCTTGGTCACTTCTGAAAATAAAAGTCATAACATCTGATACAGGAAATATACAGAGCAATCCTAGCATGAGAGTTTAAAAGAACAATATGAGTGAAGTCTTATATTTAGACATTTTCTAAAGTCAGGACTCTGGCTTGGGGCCACAGATTCTAAAAATCAACCTTTGTCTTTTGTAGTAATCAAAAAAGCATTTTTTGTCAATACTATGCATTGAAAGGTATGTAAACAAGCAATGGTCACTGAGATGGATGACATCTATTTAACACAGAACAGGATTCAAAGAGGTTAAAACTTCTAATCTATCTTGTCTGTCACAAACAATTACATCAGCACCTCCCCCTTCCACTGTGTGAGAGTACAGTAGGGAATTTCCACATCCTAACTGTGCTGTTTCATTTGGTCCAAGGAGGTGACAAAACTATTCCATGTACACATACATAATTCATTGCATTACAGATATTACAGACAGCCTAATGAACTCTTCCTCCCATTCTCACATACCTGAAGAAAAAAAAACACTAATAAAATGGTGCTACATATGCAGAGGAAATAAACATGACTCAACCCTAACTCCACTCCCATTCCCCCAGACCTTCCCTAATTTCCTTGAATATATGATCACAATTTGTTTTTACGCTAACTGTACAAAACTAATTATTTTACGAATACTTCAGAATAGATTCCAATCTTACTGAATTCTCATCATAAACAATTGAAGCAATAACTGTGACAGAGTTATGTATGTTTATAGGTAATTCTTTTTTTTGTCTTAATGCCTAAAATTCTTTTTACAATTGGATCACTAACCATCCAGTTTAATAGTTACTTAGGCACCCCCTTCATTCTATCAGTATATCATACACAAGTTTTGTTGAACATGTGAATGAAAATGAAACTTGGCTTATGGTGTCTGGTTTTGGAAGCCAATGATAAATTCATGCTACTGAATTAAAGGCTTATGGTTCTTTCCAAATAGTGCATAGACGAAAAGAAGATGAGGTCATACTTTCCATTACTATTACCCAAACTCCTCCAGTGGAGAACAGTGCCTTCTAGGGAGGACTTGCAAGCTGTGGAGTATACTGCATGGTGTATTGCAAGGATACATGCCTCTGCCCTCTTCAAGGACCCTGTGAGTTGATTTAAATAGTATCAGTGGCTGAGAGGCAGACAGCAGCCATGTTTCAACTAGCCACATGCAAAGGTAGTAAAATCAGTCCTTATGTCTCCCTGAGTATCCAGGAAGAAATAAGAAAATACAGTACTCTTTCTCCAAGTGGTTGTTGTTTTGCTTTCATGTGAATGGTGAAGTACACAGTTCTCTCATAATCTAGAAGTACAGGGGAATGGGAAGGACAAGAGGGGGTAGATCCAGGAGAGACAGGAAGAAAAGTTCTCCAACACCCACATTAATTTACCTTAGTATTTCTGTTAAGGGTTAACAGAGTGTCCTAAGCTAAGCAAGGCAAGGAGTCATTACCCAGTGTTAATGTCTTGCCTTTATTTTTCTGTATGTTTAGCATGCTTACCCTCTCAAGGGCCTGTGCAATTCAGAAAAACATACAACAACCCTAAATTGATGTGTAAAGCACATTAAAAGAGAAGCTGCCCATTTTTACAACCACAAGAGAAGAGGCCCTCCCCACTCTACCATCCCCCTCATGAGAGATCCAAATAAACCCATGTCTGGCAGCGCGCTCTGAAGATCACACTCTGTGCCTACTCCAACTCACTCCATGCCCACCCACTGATATTGTAATATTGTAGACCTTTCAGGGGAGGGTACCTCCCAAATAAGTCATATTGTTGCCTCTGGGTTGGCTGACTGTCCTGACAGCAGAAGCCATGAAATGACTTTGCTACTGCCAGCTGCAGTGGCCACGCAATCTCCACATCTGCTTTTTCCAGGCTTGGGGGTTCATTGTTGGAAGTAAATCAGATGGAAAGGTAAGAAGAGCTCAGGAGAATGGCAGCTGTGGTAGAAAAGAGACTGTGGGAGGGATGTCAACTGTGAGAGGAGCAAAATGGAACCAAAATCCTTTTGAGGTAGTTGGAAAATAAAGACTAGGCATGACCTCCACAAGCCCCATTTTGTTGTTAGATGAAATGAAACATTTCCTCTTTCATAAGCATGATTTTCTGCTTCGGCATCACTCTGTTAGACGTTTCAAAATGCACTGTTCTGAGAGGCAAAGGTTACTCTGGTACAGAAGATTTTATCCAATAGTAACAATACCCAAATGAAGACAAATGATTTATTATGAGAGAAGTCAGTTTTTATTAGATTGGCATAGTAAATGTTTTGTCTTACTTCTGGGTTTCAGAAAGTTAGAATCTTAAATGGGAGCACAGGTCAGAAAAGAACATTACTAGTTAAGCTATTAAATTATTAATTTAAATAAAATTTGATGTTTCAAATTCTGATGTAAAAATAAATGCTACAAAAATTCCAGAGATTTAGCCAGCACTTGTGACCAAACTGTAGCACGAAAACAGAACTGCTTGAAACTTAGATTTCGCAAATGTGCTCAAGTAATCTAGGTCTTTTACAGTTTTATAAATTAAATACACCTTCCTCAAATAATCATGATTCCCTCACAGTAAACTCTAGCATGATTAACAGAGGTCCATTATAAAAGCAATCTATAACCTAGCTCTTGTTAGCAGTCAGTGCTACATTGGACTGGGTTTCTATAGCAACCAGGGAGAAAATATAAAGCCAACTACAGTTAAATGAAAATTATTCTCCATGACAATACATGCAAATGCAGGAACATTTGCAAGGCATTTCAGGATAAAACGCTTAACTACATACGATGACAAAAATAAGCAAAAGACTAGGTAAAACAGTTTATATATTACCCAATGATTGTGGACAACAGTGGCATTTTCAAGTTCTTACCTATTTGGAATAAAATTCTAAAAGCTGTCAGATCAGAACTGAGAGGAGAACAAAAATATTCAAAACTGACGAACACTCAGACAAAGACCACACCTTTTGAAAGAGGAGGGTTTTTTACAAGTTATAAAGATGCATAATTTGGGTGTGTTGTTATCCTATAATTTTCATGACTTTCCATCACAGAAGAAAACCATTTTGGATTTGAGAGGTAGAGCCACTCCGAATATTCAGACAGATTTGGCTGAACTGGAATAATGACTTGTTTTAAGTAGTTACAACTCACAGTGGACAGTTTTAGTTTTTTTTAATGTTCTACCCAACAGCATTCATGGTGTTCAGATTAAAAACTAGAAAACATCTTTATATTTTAGTAAAATAACCATCACAGGTCAGAGGAAAGTGTTGCCAAATATTTGTACGAGACCCCATCGAAGAAAGGCTTGAAGGGAAATTCTCCCTCTTCCCCCAACATTATAGCTTAGGCCAACCAACAATCTCTCTCTAAGTGAGGAATGTAGTTTGTGAACTATGAACAAACCAAGATGTACTTTGTACAAAGTTTACTCACAGCTGGAATTTGAGTCTTGTACTAGAGACAGCCATTTTCCTGAAGTAATTCATTTGTTGCACACCCGAAATAGGGAAGGCCAATATAAGATTATAGATGACTAGAACCCACTTTATGGTTTCTCTTACACTGGACTGCTACACTAAAGGGCCTCTTTGTAGACAGTCTAAAAGGGCAGTTGTAATTAAGCAATTCCCACAAATACATTTCCCAATTAGTTTATCTTGCCAAGTCCTCCTTCCCCTCTGAAATGCCAGACTACACTGTTCAGAAACATGGAAGCAGGTTTTGGGCAGAAAAGTAGGGAGAACACATTAAACCCTCCTTCCAATCAATTCCAGCTACCTCTGTGTGTATTTTGGCTGGCAGCTTTGAACCATACCATGTATGCTATGATGCTTCCAGTAACCTCTCCATCTGCCCAGCTGCAGCCCACCCCCCAAACAATACTTAAATCTTCAGGACTTTATTGTACAGAGAAAACCACAATTCACTCCACCCTGTACATAAAACTGCTCATAGACTAGCCCTAAAGCAAGTTATCTTCCTTGGTGTTTTACTTAAGCACAGTGAATGTAATAATACCCTGTAGGGAAATAGAAATCTGTCTGCAGTATCTTTTTTTTATATTTTCACCTCTATGGAAAAAGCATTTGTCAGGCATATTTAAGTGCCAATATCCAAGTAGTGTTAAAAGCTATCAGAGGGAGTGACAGCAGTTTTGCAGTACAAAGGAGGTTACCTACAAACACTAAATTCACAGACTAGTTGCATATTCCAGTCATGCTCCACCCACATTCCCCCAGGATTATTTGCTGCAGGACCCACGGCAGCACTGCAGATATTTCAATGAATCTAGTCATAGAAAACAGTACAGTCCATAATATCTGGTAGCTAAAATCTCCCTCCACAATTTCCTCTGCAAAAAAGGACCTGTAGAACCTCTCTATCTGATGCAGTGGAAGTAAGAGCTACCAGAGATTATATACAGCAAGACAGAAAAAAATCCAACTGCAAACTTATTATTAGCAGTTTGCTAGAACTATTTAAAAACTCTCCAGTAATTGCCATGGTTTGTATTCTGCTGAGACTACTTTCTGCAGTGCTACAGGAGGTACAAAAGTGTTTTGCTTTTTAAAAATGTATTTATAAATATGTAAAAAAAGCAAAGATCTTGCAATGGCAAGGATTTAAATTTAATGCATGATCACAGCCTATGCACTTTTAAACCTGCCCCACAATTCCAATCCCCAAGCAGGAGAATCCCAATAGGCCAAGTGGTCATTTAACAAGTGAACAGTCTCTTTGATCAGCTCAAACTTCCTGAAAGTTAGTGGAAGTGAGCAGACCTAGCCGCCTCTCAACACAGGATGCCTTTTCATAGTACTTGAGCCTCTGCAGGGAGCAAACTCTCATACTTACAATATTGGGGTGCAACCTGCTATAAAAAAAAGTTATCCTACCACGCATTGGCTAACACATGGTAACATGATAAAATCCCAGTGGAGACAGGCAGTTTTCACATTTGTTAGCAGGTTGAGGTAAAACGCAAAGGAAGCCAGGGGTAATGGGAAAAAAAACCAAAAAACAACTCTCCAGAAACAAGCACCTCCGTAACAGTAACATCCAGTGTTCTGGGCAGAGCAACACAAACCACACCATCCAGAATGCTGTGTCTGCCACGCACACCACACCATTCTTCTGTTACACCCTGAAGAATTAGCAAGAAATGGACAAGATTCTACCTCTCTGAAGTGACTGGAGAGCAGAGTTCTTGCTAATTTCAACCAGCATGCCTAATGCTTCATAATAAAGGCAGTGGAAGTACAACTGGTACTGTGTTCACACTCATCTTTTTTTTTTTTTTTTAAATAAAAGGAAGAGGTTCTCATCAGCAGCTCCAGCAGCGAGAGTGCTAGTGCAGTCAGGGTTTCAGGTGTTATCAGTATCTCTCTACACTAGCACTTGCAATATTGCTGCTACTGATTTTTTTTTTTTTTTTTTTTTTTTTTTTAATGCGCCTGGTGGAGATAAGGCTAAACTCGTAGCAGCAGAAATGCATACAACCACAAACAGGTTTGTAGTTGTGTTGCCCAAACATGGTAAGGTTTTAAAATCTTTGTTGGTCCTTATTTTGGAGAAAAAGATGCATTTCTCTTCATCAAATAACTTAATATTTTTTCTTGGGGTAGAAGTCAAATTTAGAGCTATTCAATTCTAAAAGCATCCCTTTAAGCAGGCACAAGCGTTCCAGTTAAATTTCAACAAATGCAGTTTGGTAACCTGTCAAAATATAATTCTGCACTCAATTTTAGGTATCACGTAGACAAAGATTATAGTACCACCATAGTTGTACTCTCCCAACCAAACCAAGACTATACAGGGCAGTGCTGATGTTTCATTTCTTTTTATTTTTTTGGAACTTAAGACATGACAGAGCTGAAATGTCCATATGACATTAAAAGAGCACATATAAATCCCAGTAAGATAACATCTGATGAAAATTACTTAAGGTACCATTTAGAAATACATCATTTTCACATGTTTCCTATGAGCTCTAAGCTTGCCCATCCAAATGTTAGAAGTTTAATTTAAGAGACTGCTGTCAATGTGAGTTAACTTTATGTGACACACCAAACTTTGTGCAAGACACTTTTCTTCCAAAAAATTCAGATCTATCAAAGCTAAAATAATTAGAATATTTACCCTATTTACTGCATTATGCCTAAAAACAATTCTAGCAGAGTAGCATCCAAGTAACTGTTGTCACTAATTACATGAGATCTGAGATTGAAAAATCCACTTGCTTACTTGCTCATATCAGATAAGAAACTTACCCTGCCCAGAGTGGGAACTTAGTCCATCAACTTTTGTAAAATTTAAGCCTTCATTTTTTAAACTGCCTGGCCCTTCAAACTGCAAGAAGTCAATGTGAAAAATGTACTGCAGTCTTCAAGGATCTGCAGATGCCTCTTCTACTACTCAAACTAGTCAGTTTCACTTCTACTACTTACTCCAGTAGCAATGAAAACTAGAATCATATTAACAGCATTCTGTTGCTTGAGAAAACAGAGCAGTGGTTCTCAACCTGTGACCCAATCAGTACACAGCTGCAGCCCATGTGACATCCTCAGGGCTATATAGACAGCGTATCTATTTTGTGGATGCGACCCACATAACACATAGAGAGCTGCATACATGGCCCACAAGGGTAAACAGGTTGAGAACTACTAAGGTAGAATGTGGTACTAGAGCAAGACTGTCAAACAGGACCAAGGCAGCCTGAAACTATGTTTAGGAGCAGAGGTAGAGCAAGGTGGGAGCTCATGCCTAATTGGACCCAGGAAATTAAGCCAGCTCCACCAAACACACCCCACTACCCAGTGGGCACCATACCACCCAGCTGGGAATCAAAGCAGAGGTGCTTCTTACTAGTCTCTGTCACCTCGTAGCACAGCTGTAGCTGTGCTCCAGTTTGAGAAGGGATGATCACCAAATGGTGGTGCATGGCAGGGAGGGGAAAAGATGGGGAATCTAAAAAAGGAAAGGCAAAGAATTAAAGGGGAATGAGAATTCCAAATTGGGGGGTTGCGGGGGGGAACACAACAGGGAAAATCCCAAAGGAAGGGGAAAGAGGTAACATTCTAAGTGTTGGGGGACTGGTTATAGTGGGGAATGCATGGTGGGGGGAGCTAATGGCAGAAGGGAGGACACCTCAATGCATTTTCTTTTTTTTAAAAACATTTAACTTAGAGGCACACCACCGCACTCGGAAAAGACCACAAAATTTACCTTTCGCCTGTTACCTTTTTCTCTTGGATCAGGACTCTAAGCGAAATGGTAACTGGACCCTCATCAAGAATCAGTTTAACACCTCTGTAACAGAGCTGATCAAAAGGGAGGATGAGCCAAAAAACAGGTTGGAGCTATGGTAGAGGACCTCCCACTCCACACATCAGAAGGGGCTCGGGGATTGGGATGTTCAAAGGAAATTCCTTCTTACTTCCTGCACCAGGCAGTAGTGGGGCTTTCAACTTTATCAGAGATCTGGAAAGGCTGAGAAGGATCCAGAGGCAACACCAAGCAAGATGGCTGCTGCAACAGGAAAAGCAGATGGAGATTTTCAGCAGGGCACTGCATCTGCATCTCAATGAGTACCCCGTTCCCAGCTGGGATCTGGCAAATTTTCAAGCCCCACTTAAAGTGAATAATAATTATTCAGATTCAATGCAAGCCATCTGCACCTGTGGGACACAGCGATATTCTGCAGGGGAAGGTAAATGTAAATACTAATCTGAGTTTTGGCCAGTGTCAGCTCACTTAAGTAAGAGAGGTGTCAAAGAGAAATTCATGCCACAAGCTGAGCTTTGTATCTATGTCCTTCCTAGATGGTGAAAGCAAGCGGGAAAGCAATGGATCAATAGATATTTTTAAAACCTCTCAAGATGGACAAAATGCCTATTTGCTTTGAAGAAAAGATAACTATCCTCTTTGCTCATGAAACCATTATATAATAATGATTTGGCCAGTTACTGTCCACTATGAAATTGGAAAGGGTTCAGAAACAAGCTACAAAAGATGATTTTAGGTTTTGAAAACATGCGTTACAGGAAGAGGCTTAAGCAGCTCAAATTATTTGGTTTATCCAAGAAGAGGTTAAGAGACGACAATCACAGACCACAAGTATCCACACTGGAAAAAGATTTCAAATAGTAGTATGCCTCCTTATTCCAGCAGAAAAAGGCATGACAAGATCCAAAGGCTGGAAAGCTGATTCTACACAACCTCAGAAAAGAAATAAAATGCACACTTCTAACAGTGAGGGTAGTTAACAGGATTGGTCCCTTCTAGCCTTAAAATCTATTAATGTATTACACCAGTCTTACATTTTCGAGAAACATTATTGAAAAGGAGGTGGCAAGACAATTAGGTGTCTAAATGCCTCAGATCCCCATGCTTCTTGTCATTCCGATTGGAGAACTGAGTGTGGCACAAAAATTGTATCGGCCAATGATCACTTCTAGTGACAGGTGAAGATCAAGAATAAGGCCATGTCTATACTACCACTTATGGCAGCAACATGTGTGTCGCTCAGGTGTGAAAAATACAGCCTGAGTGACATCAGTGACTGTGTGCACAGCACTATGCCCGTGGAAGAGCCTCTCCTGCCAACCTAACTATCACTCCTCATTGAAGTGATTTCATGATGTTGATGGGAGAGAGCTTTATGTTCTCTTCTCTCATAAAATATGGGATAGCTGTGGACAACCACTCTACTATTCCTAAAGATTCATATTCAAGACGTATATGGAGCTTTTGGGGGCAGAGGGGGGTTTAGAGATATGACAGTATGTAAAGAAACCCATCTTTATATCCGTCTTAGGCAACTGGAAAAATAGGGTTAAGCACCTTAGTCAATGTTTAGTTGAGATGGGTTATGGATGGGGGCAAAATAGCTAAAGTTCAATCCAGAAAAAAAATTATGAGACAAAAAACGAGGAGGGTTGTGGGAAGCAGCCAAAGAATACTGCAGATGTAAGATGGTGTTCAACAACCAAGGTGACTTGAATTGTTTTTAAATTGCCTTAACACAGCAGTGACCAGGATGACTTTCCCATCTGCACCTGCTCAGTAAGCAACTATCTTTTCCCTCAGATGCAGACCTTGCTACTTATCCAAACATTTGTCTTCCGAACAGCAATGCTTTCTACACAAGGCTATAATGTAGTCTATTTGAAAACTGAAACAGGAGCGAAATGCAGCAGTCTGCTTAGTAAAGAGTGCATCTTTTGAGTATACCATTACTCCACAATCTGTATTGACCAGCTATTGGTTTGCACATGGAGACCGGTACTACATTGGACCCTGTAAAATACTTGAGCACAGCTATTATCCCCTTGGTATATAAGGCAGGCAATCTGCCAGCAGGACCTTCTCCAGAAGGGGTTTTTGGCTGTAACTTGCTTCTACCTTGATCTAAAAAAGTCTGAATCAGTTCACCTTTAGGGCATACTGTAAAAACATCTATTTGCTAGCATTTTGGGGCATGTCTACACAGAAGTTGCACTGGTACAACCTGTGTGCATAGATCAAGCCTTCTTGTGGGCATTAAGGTATAAGTGTGACAGGATTTTTTTGTTGCTTTGAACTGACAATTTAAGTTAATTGCACTTTATGCGAGGACTCTTATGCTACTCAGAAGTTATTTCTATATAATTTGTTATTTTAAACCACCACAATGGCCCCTAGAATGGAGTACAAGTTCTCATTACTCAATAAAATAAGTTCTCTCACACTTGCTTTCACAATTTCTTCAGTAACTTATTCAAAGACGTGTATTGTAGAGCATCGTTTCTCAACCTCTGGTAAGCGTACCCACAGGCAGCAGGTATGCAGCAAAAACTCAGTGAAAAGAGGCGAGTGGCAGCCGCTGACTTCTGGGGAAGGCAGGTGGCAGCCACCTGCTTCCCACCTGGTCCCAGCTCCCAGGTGGGAGGCAGGCGGCCCACACAGTGTGCTTTGCCCCAGGCCCGCACCCACCTGGGGACATCCATGGCGAGCGCTGCTATCCACTCTGGTTGGCTTCTTGTGCCTGCTCATACGTCAAAAGCTCCCGCCTGTGTGAAAGCATCACATGACCCTGCCATCAGGCCACAGTGATTGGCTGGCGTTGACCTCTGCTCCTATATGGAGGAAGGGGAGGAGGAAGGAGGGGAGAAACAGCAGGGGTTTTATGATCTGCTACAGCCACAGAGAACTCAGAACTCTCCTGCTTTATGAGAAATACAGTCATCCAGCAGTAAAGGGGAAAAAGACTATTTTTCAGAGTGGAAAATTGAGTGTTGGGGTACTTATTAAAATTTTCACAAGTTAGGGGGTACTTGCTACTTAAAAGGTTGAGAAACACTGCTGTAGAGCATCAATATTTTCTGAAAATCTGTACTCTAATCATAAATTTCAATGTAATTTATTCAAGATATAACACAAGATATTTTCAAAACAAGTAACTTTTCAATCTCCTGTTGCACAGGCTGTCAAATCGCATTTAGGGACAATTTGCTACCTTTGGACTGTGATTAATTTCTTAAAAGGGTAATGATCTCTTACCCCCTGCCTCAGACCTAGTAAGTACTCCATTTAGACTAATCCACACAGCACTTATGATTAATGATAAAGATTTTCCAGCCTCATGCTGCTCTAAATGAAAAACCATTGTAGATTTTTTCTAAATATGATTATACTGGAAAAAGTCAGTCAACACTATACAAAACGTGAGAATCAGCTTCTCTATCTAACATACCTTCCAAGTTCTTTTTCCCCATTACCTACATGCATTTAAACGTCCCACTGCAGCTCCCTAAAGAAGCTAACACCATGGGTCCAAAGTCTGAAAACTGCTATAAACAAGAATCACCTTAGCACTTTCTATTCATGGAGCAAGTCAAAGACTAACTGAAAAGAGATGCATTCCCATTCCTAATCAGGTGCGAAGAAAAGCAGGGATAGCAGATATTTACCAGAGGTAGTTTTTACCAGGTAAAAATCATGGTTTTTAACCACCATGGGAAAAGCCAATTTTTCCCAGTTCTAGGCATTTTCTATTTTAAACATTGTTTCATTAATGCACACCACATTACACTTAGTCTAAGTTACATATTCAAATTGTGGTTACATAAGGCAGTAGATTTGAATATTAATTTAGGGTTGTTCAAATAAATAAAACTGTAGTAGGCGTAATAATACTAATACACCTAATATAATACTAAACATTAGAATGTCTGTGTACATTTGGTTCTGTATTTTCTCTAGGCAGTTGTGTGTCATGACACATTTCAGTTTTCAATACTATATACACATTATATATACTACAAAATTGTCAAATTGCTAAATATTGTTCATTAATTTTCATTAGGATATTCTAATAATCGTTTTCCCAGTTTCAATGGGGTTTTAAACCAGTATTTACAAGTGCTGTGTCCTAAACTAGTTTTTCCCAGAAAATTGCCAACCCTGGTGAAAAGGTCAGGTTCCTCCACTCCATATTGGGATAACTTCTATTTATAACACCAATGTCTTCTTCTCCCCCACCCTCCTTCCAAGGTCACATTTACTAGAAAACCATTTTAACCAATATAAAAAAGCAGGTATGTGCAAGGCTGCTGAACTCAAAAAAGTTGTGTGTTTTTCAACGTTTTCATAAAATATTGCATTATTAGTAAACCAAATATTACTTCATTTAAAGAGTGGAAAACTACTGATTTTATATGAAGAGGTGATCTTATTTTAAAATACTGAACGGGCACAGTTTGGCTTCCTTAGAATATGGGAAAAGACCGCCTATAGATTTCTGGAGGATAAATAATTCACTGCATAAATGCCAAGAGCAGTATTGCCAACTAGTCTTACATTTATCCATATAGCAGGGACAATGCAGACAGTAATATATGCTTCATATCACCACTCTGACAGTGACTTCAACCCTGAGCTAGGGAAAAAAACAAAATGTATTTCTAGCTACAAGAACTAATTCACTCTCAGCTCTTGCTCACCCATGGGATTATGGGCAATTGCACACTTCATTTACATGGGATAGCATCTGCTAAATTCTGAACCTAAACTCGCTGCATTTTTGGCCTCTGCTCACACTTGTTATTGCACTGAGTAGAACAATTAAAGACTTAGTCACATGAGCTTATGGAGATGGATCAGGACTAAATAGAAATGGATCCACTTCTCAAAGGAGAACTGCTTAGAGTCTGTACTTTTGTATTATCATACCTGTGAGGATCAACAAAAACCCAGACCGCTGTTTCTTAGGAACGAGAGCTGGTGAATCAATTGTAGCACAAAGCACAGAGAGGGAATATAGTGCCTAAATAAGGCCAGAGGCTTCCTCAACTGACTGCATATACTGCATGATTCATCCCAATCTATTTCACCATATGGTGTTGGACAACAGTGCTCTTTTAGGAGCTCAAAGGGTCAACATCTTAGAACAGACATCAACTAACTATCCTCATTAAAAAGAATATGAGCAATTTATGTCCTAAAAATTTGGAAGGGCACATGACAAAGTAGATTGGTGACACATACTGAGCCCAATATGGAAGAGTACGGTAAACATAAGATTCTGGTCTAGTTACTTATGAGGGTCAACATTTTCAAAGGTTAGGAAACCCCAGGACTCATTTGTCACCCTCTCTCAAATTAGCTGAGCTGGATGTAAATGTTCAACCATCCCCACTTTTGAGATTATTGGATAGCTTCTCCTCACCCATTTCCAAAATCTCTGGGAAACCCTCAGAGAATAGAAGAGGCAGGAAATCAGATTAAATAATACTGGGATTCTTGGTAATAGAAGCTCCTGATACCAGTGACAGAAGTCCCCTCTCATTCCCAAATTACTCATCTTGGTTATTAAAAAGAACTCAAACACAGACAAGCATCCTAAGGACTCATGCAAAGGGAAAAGACTCTGAAGATGCTACTGTAGAAGTCTTAATGGATCTCAATGATTGAAGAAGAATCCTGATAGCCGTCAGATCCAAGTAAAATCTTTTTTGTGTGAGGACTGTTACTCTCAGAGCCACTGAACTTAACACCATCTTTAAAAATAGTTTGCTCAAATAAATGAAGAAACAGTGTTCCATCCTACTTGCAGGATAAAACTAGAGCAGATTTGGAGACCGCTCACACAGGCAGTGGAAGCTGCACAGACTGAAGTCATGTGCTTGCCTTTTTCAGCAGAGTCCATGTTTTGGAGAGGTTTTCCTGTTCTATTGGCATTTAAGTGACTTTTTTGTTTTTTTGTAAAGATTCACTGCATGGATTACAGGTTGGCACCACTCACAACTGGGTCACAACTGAATAGTAAGGGTGAACTGATCTATTACTAGGCAATAAGCTTCAATATCCTGAAATTAAGATTACAACTATCTTAATTACATAAGTAGATACTTGAAAATGCTGTAATTTTCTCAAGGAATATTATAAAAGCTTGAAAATACAGGGTGTGTTAAAGTCAAACAGCATTAACTCTGACCTCAGGCATTAATAACTTTCCATCCTAGGAACCCACTGCATATTGAAATGAAAAACAGACATTTTATTAAGCCTATGGCTGTATAAATCCACTTTGTGTACTGTGCCTGTGGTGTCAAGTAATTCGAGTATATGTGATTTCTCACTACCCTGCCCCCTTGGCACACAAGTTATATAATATTTGGCTCAGACCTTCAGAGGGTTACAGCCTCAGATACAGTAATTACATGCTCATGCTCAGTCTTGTAGTTTAAGAACATATTTAAAGCCATCATATAAATTCACCCCTGTAATATTTCAAACAGATTGATTCAAATTAAGTGAAAATAGAGATAGGTAAAAAAAATCAAGTTTATAATAAAACACTAACCTCAGCCTTAACTAGGGAGAAACCAATCTCTCTCCTTAATCTCATCCAACAGGTGTAATAGCTGTAATTCGCATACATGGTAGCAGAACAAGCAAGTGACTTTTACTGCATTCTCACTAGCTAATTAAAATGAAGAAAAAAAGCAGCCAATGAATACGCAATTAAAATAGCTACCATCTAAATATTTCCAAACATATTGGATTTGCTTTTGTAGGATGTATTGGTAACTGTCAGGCATTTGCAGTGCAATCCATCACCATAGTATTTCAGTACCAAGGGACAATTCTCATCTATATTGCAGTCCATCATGGAATACCTGAAATTCAACTAGTCCACACAGAAGAGAAGTAAATAGGTTTAAATAACAGAAAACTGTCACCTGAGAGTATAAAAAATACCGATGGAGCCAGAGTCTCCTTCAACTTTTGCCTCCTTTGAAAAATGTTTCCACAGTAATTAGAACGTCCCATTTTTAGTGAGCCATCGGATTAAGAGGAATGCCCCATCCCTAAAGTAAGCTTTATTTTCAAACCCAGGAGAATATATATGTAGTGTAGCTTTTAAATAGTACAGATTCTTCACTTTACAGTAATGCTGAAAACGCAGCTTTTCCTAATTTACTTCAGTTATTCAGTGGCTCTTAAGTATTCATATAATGTACATCATTGTATGAGTCAAAAGGTGGATGGGCAGTCAGTAACGCCTAGCAGTCTCAAATTATCCTGTTGTATTCCCGTGCATGTAAACTTTTGGCTCGCTTTTTTGACGACATAAAGGCAGACAAAAAACATATATTTTAAGCTTGCATCTGAAAACCATAATCTATGTCTTAAAGGAAACAAAATGGACTAAAACCAGAAAAAGTATCAATCTTAGTGCTCTTTTTTCCAATATATTTCCAGAAAAAAATCATCATTGTTCATTCATGTTGTAATTACACAGTTAAAGTAATCACCACCAGTTGTAAGCAGACCATCTGGTTTACTGAGGGAGGAAACGTTGGTGCAGCATGATCAATGTGACTAGTCTACACTGACCATAGAGAAATACATTTGCCTGCCCTACTGAACAGCAGAAGGGTACTACAAAATGAAACTCTTAGGAGGAGGGAAACTACAAAAGAATTCGTCCACTTCATTTTATATTCTACTTACATTCTAAACAGCTAAATTTGATCCTATTCTCATATTATATAAAGATGCTTCTAAAACTAAATAGGTTTCCTGCCACAAAGTCACAAAGACCAACCCCATAACATCACTGCAAATTTCTATTTCCTTCTCACCAATGCCCTCACCCCAAAACCAACATATGGACAACCTGTCAGAGTAAAAATACAAGAAATTGGGTCATTACTACATTATGCACCTCTTCCTATTTTCATAAATGGAAAATATAAGTATATGAATATCAAGTTTGAGGTTCACAACTGGACATTTCTAATGTCACTGCCATCAAAAACTCAAATCCCCTTGGAGACAGGAAAAATTCAGTTGATCATTTTGGTCACATTTAGATAATAAATGGAGATAGGGACAACAATTTAGATGTTTTTTAAAACAGTTTCAGAACAGAATGAGCACTTGAGTGAATTAGTTACCAACATGCCACGGCAGCCAGTATTTAGATGCCTAGACCTCCTACAGCACTCACCACTAAGAGTGATCAGCATCTGTGTGGCCCCAGATAGGTAGAGTTATGCAGAACCTCCCACCCAAAAATACAGATTGATCTATAGAAAGATCTACAGAACAAAACAGGTCACTTCACTTCAACACTGATGTCTCAGAAGCGTTTCAAACAATATGCTTAAGAATTTCTCTATTCAGACCTGGAGAGGGAAGCAAACATGGATCATATTTCACTTCTTCTGCAGCAATTATATACATTTATATTGTGGCCCATCATGAACATTCAAAGGGTCCCACTGTACACCTTTTATTTGGTGACTCTTCTCCCACTTTAAAGGAAGAGAATCAACTGTTCTCTTTAAATAAGATAATGGCAAAAAAAGATCTAGGCTCTGATAGAACAACCTTTAAATACCATGGCACTTATATTTTTAAAACTTTTTAAAACACAGAACGGGTGTTAAGCTCCCCTGTTGATGATTCTAAGGGTTTTCTCAGAAGAGGAAGAACATGAGTGAATATGACTATATACAAAAGTGTGTCAAATTGACTAAACAAGCTAGAAAAACACAGAAAAACATGTAACCTACCATCTTCCTTCAGTTCTAGTAATCTTATAAGTTTCTAGTAACTATAGCAGTTACTGAATATTCAGAAATATGATTTTCAAGTTCACAGTGTCCCTTTAACATCTTTTCCTAACTAACAAAACTATCTTATCTATGCACAGTTTCTGCAGTTATCTCAGATTAATTTTGCTTTAAGGATTCTGATTGGGATCTGTTTTCACTGTCTATAAGGCCAGGTTCTTGGTGGTAAGTGAGCACTCTGCACACAAAACCACAGAAAGGGGGAGGGAGTCCTTTCCTGCAACTAGATATCAAAACAGATCTACAACCTTAGAGTAGAAGCCAATCTGTAAACACACCAGCTCTTGTGTCTCAATGAACAGGCTGATTTTCAGTCCACACACACACACCCCTCACAAGACAGCTGCTCTCTCTGGGAAAGGGCAGAGGGCACTGGAGGGCTCAGCTCCTCCAAGCTTCTTGGAGGGGGAAGAGACAGGATTTGCCTTTATAAACATGCAATCAATCTAGTGAACTGAGGGGGGTGTAAATTCTGGACTAGAGAAGTGCAGCTGTTTTTTGCTAAGGGGCAAGGGTGGGGTGGAGTGCAACCCTCCCCCCCTCCACACCAAGGCTTCTCCAAGGAGAAAAATACCGAGCAATTTAGAGATTAAACAGGAAAATAAATAAATAAATGCAGATCAGCCAGCCTTGCTGGCTTCAGGCAGATCAGCTTCCCTCTCTGCACGCACAGCACAGAGCTAACGCCTACCCAGGGATGATGAAATGGGAAACGGAAATTACCATTTCAGACAACTTTTCATATTGTTCCTTCTAGCAAGTGCTGCTGCCCCTCCCCCCTCCAGGCAGGCACCCCATCCCCTTCCTAGAGGTGCCGCCCCCAGAGGGGCTGCCCCTCCCCCTCCCCCACAGAAAGGCTGCCCCAGAAGGCACCCTATTTTCCCCAGCCCCCGCAGGCTCCCCTCCCCCTCACCTAGCCCCCCCCAGGAAACCCCCCCTAGAGGGGCTGCCCCTTCCCCTTCCCCTCCCCCACAGAAAGGCTGCCCCAGAAGACACCCCATTTTCCCTAGCCCACGCAGGGCCCCCTCCCCGAGCCCCCCCAGGAAGGCCCCCCAGAGGGGCTGCCCCTTCCCCTCCCCCACAGAGCAGCTGTCCCAAAAGGCACCCCCTTCCCCCGCAGGCTCCCCTCCCCTCACCGAGCCCCCCCGGAAGGCCCCCCACAGAGGGGCTGCCCCACAAGGGGCCCCCTTCCCCGCCGGCTCCCCCGTTCCCCCCGCGGGGCTCCCCCCCTTCAGCCCGCCCCGCTCCGGCTCCTCACCCGAGGCGCGCGCTGGGCCCGCGGGGCTCGGCCCCTCCTCACACGCCGTGCCCCGGCTGCAGCCTCCCGTCCCGGGCGAGCGAGGCCTCCGGCTCCGCCAGCCCCGCCGCATAGAGGAGGCGGCGGGCGGGGAAGGGGGGCTCGGGACCCGCCCGGCGGCGGCTCCGGCGCGGGCAAGCGCAGGCGGCTCGGTCGGGACGCGGCGGCGGCCCGCTCTAGTGCTCGGGGCTGCGGCTGTCGCGGCGGCGCCTCCTGGGCCTGCGCTCCATGGCCCGCCAAGCTCCTTCCTCCCTCGGCGGCGGCTGCGGCCCCCGGCTCGCCAGCGCTGCCTCAGCCTGCCTCGCTCGCTCCCGCCCGCCCGCCGCTGAGACGCGCCTGCCCATTGGCCCGCCGCACCGGTCCGCCCCATTGGCTGACTCCGGCAGGGGAACGCGCCGGACGGGGTGACACAGGCACGCCGCGCGCGGCGTCAGCGAGGGCGACCGTCCCCTCAGCGCGCAGGCGCGGGGCGGGCCCCGGCGTGGGGCGGGGGTGGCGGCGAGGTGGGCGCGTCGGATTGGGAGGGGGGTTGGGCGTGACGTGGAGGCGCCCGAATGGCTGTCGCGGGAGGGTCACGTGAGGGGCCGTTTCCGGGCTCGGGCCCTGCGCTGGGCCCAGCCGCTGAGGGCTCTCAGCCGCCGCGCCGCGGGCGGGTTCGCCGGGGAGGGCGGCCAGGCCCGGGCGGCCGCGGGCCCCTCGCGCTTGGGGCGTCGCCCGCCGCCGGCTCTGGCGGCTGCCTGGACCCCCTCGCGCGGCGGCGGGGCGCCCGTTAGCGCCTCCGAGCTCACCGGGCCCGCCGCTGGCGGAGGGAGCTGGGCCTCGGACGGCCCCCAGCGAAGGGCGGAATCCCGGGGCCGCGGAGCCAGGAGACGTGGGCAGCCCGGCCCGGGAGCAGGTGAGCGGCGAGCGCAGGGCGGACTCCAGCACCGCCCGAGGAGCGGGCCGGGAGCCGGCCGGTGCGGGGAGGGCTCCCCTTGACAGTAGAGGGGGCCTGCGCCAGAGCCCGGGTGGGGGAGGTCGTGCATTAGACGCAGGATTTGTCCTAAAAGGGGTTTATGGGGGGAACAGAACTCCTTCCCTGAAGGAAAACCAACCGAAATCCTCTGGCCGCTGCGGGTTTTGTGCTGCTGGTGGGTTGGCCCCTGGTTCACAGGCGCTAGCAGAATTGTGTGAACAAAGCCTAGGGCTTGGGACTTGGCGCTCAGCCACTGGAAGGAGAGGGGACTTCCTGGAGTTGCTTGCATTTTCCTTGATTTTGTAGTGACTGCAGAATTGCCCTTGAGCCTTGTTGATGTAACCCCAAGAAGAAAAGAGTAACTGGCTCTTTAAGGGGGAGCAGGCTTCAGCATATGTATGACTTGTAATTTAAACTGCCTCCCAGCTGGGTTGAACGGGGAGGTATGGGGGCTATGTAAAGAGAGTACAGGGACTGGAGACCAAGTGCCCAAGAGTCAGTGAGGAAAGGGGTAGTTGAGAGCTGCCTGACAGCAGAGAAGGGCAGCTGAGAGCTGCCTGAGGAGGAAAGAAGAGATCCAGGAAGAACCCAGAGCAAGCAGTTGAGTGCTGGTCCAGAGCACCATGGGGAAGAGCAAAAGATTGAGGGTGAAGACTGGCTAGTGCTGGGGAACACCTGCTACATTGAGCTCATGCAGAGGCTGCTAGGAAGAAGTGGAAGAACCAGACTGGTTAGGAGAAGGTGAGCCCAATTCAAGAGGGCCGATGCTGAGGATGGATCCCAGGAGCACGAGGAATAGGTCTTTCTTGCTGGGAGGCGTGGGTGAGTGGAACATTGTGAGAAGCTCCCTTGCAGCAGGCCTCAGTGGAGGGCTACAGGAAGCCAAAACTAGAACAAGGTTTAGTCCCAGAAAGTGTATTCACTGGACAGGGGTAGGATGTGCAGGCAGGCCTGGCACAGTGAAATGCTGGGAGGATTTATCCTGTAGGAGACCTGACTTGGGGCTACCAGAGAAGAGTCAGGGAAAGGAAACAAATCTGGGAGCTGTCAGGTAGATGGCCTGGAGCGTGGTGCCCTGAAACAAGGTAGAAAGAGTCTGGGGACAGCCTGGAATGGGAGTCATGGGAGGGTGAACTGGAAATGATAGCCTGGGAGAGAGCATTGAAAACTGCTGTGATGATACCTGTTGTAGTTGGGGGTTTGGAAGAATGGTTTTATCGTTAGGATTCTATGGACTACAGAACAAGAAATTACTCCTAAAGTGAGCTTTTTGAATTGGACACTGAGCAGCTGTATTCCCTTTATGACTGGACCAAGAGGAAACTGAGTCGAGAGCACTTGTTCTGTGGCTTTCTGCTGGGATCTGCCTATTTCCATTTTTTTAATCCAAATGTTGAGACATCAGGACTCATTCTGAGTTCTTGTTTGATCATATTCCATAGTCGAGGCCCAGCAACAGAAAAGGTTACTGCTCTCCTATGAGGGTGTTGGGGACTTTTTGAGCTATTCTGCTTCTGTCGCAGCTGTCATGGTGGCATATGAAATGATGCATCAGCACAAGCAACCCAGAGCTCTTTGGTAGCTATAGCAAACTTTAAACGTATCAGCCATTGCCAGTTCCCAAATGTCTCCCTCGTTGAAAGTGTGTGTTAAATTAGTTTTCTAATGTTTTTATGAATTACATTTCTTCCAAAGTTCATTTCCCTTTGTTTTTTTCTTGCACATATAACTGTCACAGCAGAGGGAAACTGAACCTATATTTCACCCTTGTAGTCCAGCAAAGGCTCCAGCTCCTCACCGGTTCTCTCTTGGTCAGAAACCCAGGTCTCTCTGTCCTGAATACGGTTTTCCAGGCTTAGCTCCGTGCCTACACTGAGTTCCCCAGCAAGTCAGACTGCCTGAGCAGCTCTGCGGTCCTTTCTCTACAGAAGCTATAAACAGCATAATTATCTGAGTTTTAAGGTACCACACAGTTTTTTCCTAAGCAAGCACATTTATTCTTGATACTTTCACCTTATGAGAAAACACATTAAAATAAAAAAACCTACACACATGGTAATAAGCTCACTAGAGATCAGCCCAAGTATAACAAGGGCTCTGGTAGGAGTCAGTCCCTCAAATCCTATACAAGGGTTTTTCTGTGGTTATGAGTTCATGATACCTTTAGCTCAGAATAAGAACCCTCATGAATCTGTGAGACATTCTCCTTCCCACCCCACCCCCTTTATCCAAGAGGGGCTTCTGATCCAGGGACCCTGGTAACAGACAATGGTTTTTTTCTCAGGATGTAGCATCAAAAGTTTGGGTCCAGGAATTGGGAATCTGCCTTTTCCGCTTCCCAAGTATTAGCTAGAAAACCCACTCAACTGAGAGTTGATTCTTGTCTGGCACTTTGTTTACATTACATATAATACATAACCATTTGCATTTTCAATACAATGAACTCATAAAATACTTAAACTTAGTTCAGTAAGTTTGGTCCAGGAAATTGCCACATCTGTCACAATCTTTCTCTAGCTTCCTTTGTTTTTATTTTTCAGTTTTCACTACATTTGCTACACCTAGTATTATCGGCAAAATTTGTTTGTACAGTCTTCTGCTTGCTCCTTCCAGATCATTCATGAAAATAAATAAGGATAGTCCTCACACATGTCCCTGGGGATAGGAATTGTACTAGTCATCTCCCTCCAAATCCATGTTAACATGTTTGGACCTGATTCTGCAAGCACTACACAGGCAGTGAACTTGTTACTGTGAGAGATCTAATTTAAACCAAGGGGACTAATCCCAGTAATAATATTAAGCATGTGTCTGCAGGATCTGTGTGCTAGAAATTACCTTCTGTTTATCTCTAGCTGGGGCACAAAAATATGCATTTCTCCCCAGATCTCCACCTCAGGCCAGCAGTGTGAGGGAGTAAGAGAATACATCCTAGCAAGCACCTGCACCTCAAACCAGCTGTAGAGGGTAAACTTCTACCATCACATCAACTTATTTGCTACAGGGGGAGCCACGCTGATTTGTTGTTGGGATTCTCCCAAGACCTCTGCCACTTGGTTCCCCAAGAACTCTAGCTGGGTCTACGCTGACGGTGGCAAATTCGCTGCCATCCGTTCGATGTCTCAGGATTGACTGAGCGGTATGTGTAGACCCGCTCAGTCGATCCAGCAATCAACGTAGGAAAACCACCCTGGTAAGTGGCGTAGCGCTGCATCGAAGGAAACGCTGTTCCCTTCAGCGCAATGCAGTGTGGACGGCGTGCGGAGCAGACGCAGTGAAGTCGATGGGAGATACGCAAGTGATTTACGTCACTTCTGTATCTCCCGTTGACTGCCACTGAATCCGGAAGGTAAGTGTAGACTGGGCATCAGTTTGACTCTGGCCTTGTCACTCAAGTTCTTTTATTTGGCATGCAGTAAAGCTACACTGAGTTGATTTCTCCCAGCATAGGGTGGGTATAAGGCATAACGCATCCATAGTTACACAGCAAACCTCTTCCTTCATTTACATTTAGACATCACTTTGCAATTACTATGCTGTTCATTATGTCACACGTTTTGGGATTGGCTTTGTCTCCCTGTAGGAAGAGAGCTCAGCAGGGAGAGTTCAACAAAATTCTTTTGTTATATGTGTGGGGCATGTTCATGTCTGAGAGCAAGAGACTTGGCTTCCACACCTAAGGTGCCAGGGAATGCATTCAATGTGTTACAGCCCCTGTGCACTGACAAAGGCAAAGCGGCTGTAAGACGACACCCCCCCACCCCTCCCGCAAAAATATTCCTGGTATAAGGCCTCTGATGGGTACAGAATCAGTGCAGCTTTGCCCCTTCTCCAAAGGAACCAGTGAGATGGGTGGGACCAAGGCATTCCTAAATGCTGGCTGTTTCCCAGGTGTTATAACCCTTAGGGATTTTTCATAGCCAAAGCATAAATTGGGGTTGCTCTTACCTGTGTCAGAAGCCAGACTGGCCCCTAGGAGGCAAGAATGGGGATGATGCTTCTACTGGGTTCTGTAGGGATGGGTTAGAGCCCAGCTGTCTGACTGCATTGTTAATAAGTATCTCTCAACAGAAGTGCATGATGCTACAGGCTGCAGCTGTGCCACTGTAGTGTAGATACTTCCTCCACGATTGGAAAGGGTTTATCATCAAGGTAGGTAATCCACCTCTTTGAGACGAATTCTTCCGTCGACCTAGCTGTGTCTACACCAGGAGTTACACTGATTAACTACAGCACCCAGGCACAATTTTTCACAGCCTTGAGTGATGTAACTAGGTTGACCTAGTACTGCTTACCTTCTTAAGACAGTCCCCTGCCTTACCTAAGAAAAAAGGACAAAACCTTTCTTCCATCCCTCCTCCACAAGACCTAATGAAACTCAAAAGAAACACACTTGCTTCTCCTCCTCCCACTAGCTTCTCTTCTATACATTCCACTGTGAAATGCAGCATGCAAGTTAGATGCCTTTTTCTGCTGCCTTTGGGCTGGCCTACACTGCAAAACTAATCAGTTTAACTACTTTGCTCAGGGCTGTGAAAAATGCCACATCCTCTGTGATGAAATTAAGTTGTCCAAAGTCTTGGTGTGGACATTGCTAGCTTGACAGAAGAATTCTTCCCTCAACCTAGCCACTGCCTATTGGGGAGGTGAATTTACTACAGTCACAGAAGAACCCTTTCCATCACTGTAATAAGAGTCGATGCTACCGCAGCACAACTGAGTCATGGTTTCATGTCTAGTATAGTCACGCCCTAATATGTAGAGTGAGCAAGAGGAGGAATGTTGTTCCTTTTTTTAAAAATTCATTTGCTCAATATACTTGGCTATAACAATTTCCCTGAAAGACATTAATGTCTTCCAATATAATGCAGGATCTCTGATGTGGAAGTTAAAACCTCCTTCTGGTTGGCCCCAACCTTTTTATTTGAATACCACATATGAAAGCATGAACTGTCATGAACTGGAAAAGAATTAAAGGTGTCCTGTTTTTTTTTAAAAAAAAGAAAAAAATGGGGTTTTTGTTTTTTTCTAAAGGGTGAATTTTTTTGATGTATAAGATCATCTGCATTTTTAATCTGTGTGGGTTTTTGCATTAGAACTTTTGATTTTGTCTCTAGTCTCCTTTAGACTCTGTGGATGACAAGAGAACTGCTAGAATTATGACATCACAGATACCCAATAGGTAAAATGTGATCTACGAAAAAAGACTGTTCTGTTTTTTTGCTTACCTTTGTTCCTTCCTCTTTAACTGAAACATTTAGAAGAAAAAAAAAACCCCTTTTTATTAAGGGTTCAGCTCTCTTCCCTTCAGTTAAGGCCAGAGAAAGCCCACAATGCATATCTGAAAATCTCCACTAAAAATGGAAGCAAAGAAAAATCCTCTTTGGGAAAAATATATATTCAGGCTACTTTGTACAAAAAAGGGAAGCAAAAAAGGACACAAATTCACTCGTTTCCTTTTGCAGGCACTCTTTAAAGAGGAAAGATTCTAGGTTAGTCTTCATAGATGCTCACTCTCACATTAGCTGGAGTCTTTCTTAAAGCCCCAGCTCCTGGAGCCATAGAGATTATGTGAGAATGTTTTATTTTTTTTTAAAAAAAGCAGCTTCTAGCTAGAAAATGTGGCTCAAGTACATTGTAAAGATTCAAAAAACAGAAGGCAAATTTTTTAAAATACCTTTTTTTAAAATTTCATGCTCCTGGGTGGCCTCGCTTTATGATTTCGGAATGCCTGAGGCTGGGAATACTGAATCTTTAGTATATATACATACACCCGTTGTTTCACTTTTTAAGTCAGTGATCACAATGTAGATTAGCAAGAAATCTTTCAAGATGCCTGTGTTCTTCCTTATGGGTCTAATTCTTGAGGATACTCAGTCATATTTTTAACCAAAGTGATCTGATTTCCAGAAAAAAACGTAACCTGGGCAAACTCCTCAGTCCTGTAGTGAATGGGTATGGAGTTCTAACTCCAAGGCACCCCTCTTCCCTTGGCCCAAGCCTTCCTGCCTCCTGCTGAGATCCTGCAGTCTCCAGCATTCACTATCTTCCTCTGAACACTAGTGCAAGGGTGGGGACAGAGCTGAGCTGGAATTAATCCTGTTTACCAAAGATCAGATAAAACCCCTGCACGCTGTCACAATCTATTTCTGTTAAATAATAAATATGCACTGACAAATAACTTCATGAACGCAGTATTAAATTTGCCCAGTGGAATCTCCTGCCCTTCCAGAATGTCAATTTCATCAAAATTTCTGAAAACCAGGAAATGAGTTCAAGTAAATGCCCAAGCAGCCTTAACTCTGCCCCCCTAAAGCTGGCAGTAGCCACTGAATTCTTTGCATGCACCCCAGCTGCACTCACTGTGGAAGGGTATTGAATGGTGCAGGGCTCAGCTGGACCACTCAGCAGACCTGTGATTGTTATATGGAGAGGAGCCCTCTCCTTGACCCCTGTATGTGTGATTGAAGAAAAGGGGTGCATGTGTACCTTGGGAGATCTAGTACGCCTCATTCCAGCCTTGTGTTGTGAGGGCGATGCCAGTAGTAGGGCACATGGGGACCGTCAGCAGTGAGGTGGGAGGGGAGCGTGGTCTGTGGGGTTTATGAATGGTAGTGAAAGCAGAATGTAATGTTAAATGGCATTGTGCATCTGATGGTAAAAGGGTTGTAACATTTCTGTGGAGTAGGCAAAGTGTTTGCAGGTCGGGCAAACGTTGGTAGGTCCTGTTCAGTAGTATGCGCTCTGCCTCTTTGAGCAATGCCCCACTATGCCCAAAGTTAAGGTTGCAGGGTGTGTTAACTCTTGGGTGCCTGGTTTTCAGAAGTTTGAGGTTTGCTGGATGTGATGATCTGGAAAAGTCTGAGAAACCACCTTGCAACTTTACCTCTGCATCCTTGAATTTTTTGTCAGTGAATTGCCTAATTTTCAGAACAAAAAGAGATAAGTTCTTGGTAGGAGTTGGCAGTCATTAAAGCAGCATGAGAGAGAGTGGAAGCCAGCTATCTGATCATTAGACACCAGTAAGTTCCTCTGGAGAAAGTTGAATGGGGATATGCAGCTAATTAGCTGATTGGGCTGATGAACCAATGAGCATCAGCTAAGGCGGATAAAGGAAGAAACAGAAAAGAAGCAAGGCCACGCTGTGAGGATCTTGACTAGGTGAGGCCATGGTGTGTTGAGAGTGCAAGTAAGGGAAAGGTCAGCTCTTCCCTTCTCTCCTGGCACTATGGGAATGGGCAAGAAACCCTGTAAATTCTTTGCTGCATGAGACGGTTGGTGAGTGGAATGTAAATACATTCATACGTAGTTCGAAGTTACATAACAGGACCTGAGAGGCGTTTCGGAGGCATCAGAGGACCAGGATGGAGTGTGCTGGTTGCAGGCTGCTGTAGCTATTCCTATTGCCTTCTCTCCTTGTACACTTCGCTATAGCGGAATGAGAATACTGGCTGTGCTCTGCAGCTTTGCCAGGGGAGGGAGAAAAGGGAACTGCTAACAGGCCAGTGACAGAAACCTCATCCATGGTCTGTCCCAAATGCTTGCCAGTTTATTACATTGTGGCTACAGTGCCTTTAAGCATGGGAGAGAAGACTGGTGTCTCTCTTCTCTGTCACAAACGCTGTTCTGTCCTGCATGCCCTGCAACAAATAACCCTGCAGCCGTTTCCATCGCACCCACTTCTTCTGGTCCCATTAAGCTATCAGCACTTGGGAAGCCAGGTGTGCCAAAAAAAATGCTAGAATCAGTTAACTTTAAGAAAAGCTGTTTGTTTGGGTTTTTTCCCCCAGGCAGCTGTATTGTAGGAGGCTCTTTCAGCCAAATTTAAGACATGCCTCTTTTAGAGCACTTAAAGATTCCTCCTTTAAACAGAAGAGTCTCCGTGATCGTAACTGTAGGGAAGCTGGCTCTCCACTATAACATGAAATTAATCATCAACTACTTTTCTGTAGCCAAATCCCCAGCCCAGGATAATCCTGGGAGCACAGGTGGCTCTGAGAGGTTTTAAGTGACCCATGCATCTCAAGGTGATGGTCTCAGCTGAATTTGATGAATACAGCCTGAAACAATAGCTCTGAGATGTGTGAACTGCTCCATTCACCTCATGGGTGTTCGCATCTCCCTCCTCTGTGCTTGAAAGCCTGTTACATGCATCGAATGTGTTTTGTCTCAACTCCTCATCTAGAGAGCTTGCATTTCCCATGTTAATGGCTCACATGGGGGGCAGAGAGAAGTGCTCCCCCAGATCTCAGCAAATTCATAGGGGCAGGGAGAGGAGCTCAGATCCCAATTCCCACCTAAGGAGAAGGGAGAGCTCCTCCCCCCACCCCAATTACTCCTGTCTACCCAGGAAGCATTTCAGGTATGTCATTGTAGCTTAGTTTCAGAATAGTCTGAGTGCCTTCGGAGAGTTCTGCAGTAGTAAGTTATGTTAACACAAAATAAAAAAATCCCTATGACATGCTTTCTCCCTCCCTCTCGATTTCTGCCCACGGTTGAATTCAAATGTACAGTGCCTGGGGTTGTGCAACTTTGATGGCCTCAACACATCCCCTAGAGCCACCTGGGTCCTGTGAGTCATGTCTGGCTAGTAAACATCTTGAACACTCTGTCTGCACAAATAGAGTGTCATCCATTGATGTGTGAGTGTTAAGCACACACCTATCTAGAGAGCCAACTCTTTTGCAAATACCCTTTTAATGTTGCTCCCACAAAGGCTTTGTGTGTACCATGCACTAGCCTGGGTAAATCTTAGTAAAAACCAATGGGGCCATGATCAGAGCCATGGTTTGATACCTATGACTGCAAAAAGGATTTATAGAGAGTCAACCTTAAAAGCTGGGGGGCTGCTGGGGGCAGAGGGTCTGTCTCAGGAACTCTGTTCAAATGACCCCAAATTTGGATCACTAACCGTATCCAATGTTCCCATGAAGCAAACCGAATTTCAAGGCAATGTGAATAACCATGCAAATTTCAGAACCGCACTTAGAAAGTTGATCTTTAAACAGAAAGCTGTTCTTAATGTTAATGGTACTCCAATATAATTTGCCTCTTAGGCTGAGTCTACACTGATGGCGGCAAATTCGCTGCCGTCAGATCGATTGCTCTGGATTGACTGAGCAGTCTGTGTAGACCTGATCAGTCAATCCAGCAATCGATGCAGGAAAACCACCCCGATAAGTGGCATAGCATTGCGTCAAACAGTGTGGACAGCGCACAGAGCGGATGCAGCGAAGTCGACGGGAGATACACAGGTGATTTACGGCACTTGTGTATCTCCCATCGACTGCCGCTGAATCCAAAAGGTAAGTGTAGACCGGGCCTTAGTTATGTATTGGTTATTAAATCCATTCTTACCACTTCTATAGTGTGCTCATTTCTCTTACACTAAGAGAATACATTTCTATTTGTTTGGTTTTTCCTTGCTTATATGCAGCTTTTTTTTATTTATACAGTCTGACAAAAAATTATTTTAAAACTGGCCATTCTGTGGAGACAGCTTTGTGACCCTTCAATCCTTATTGTTACTCTTTTTCTTTGCATAACTCTGGATGTAGAATTGGCATCAATCACAAAACCGCTTATTACAAAAGGTAAGCAGCTATATCTGTCTAAGTACTTATACAGGGCCCTTTGCAGCACTGTCTGACTAGCTCACAAACATTTATTCAACACCCTTCTGGTGTAGAGAATTATTAGTATTACCCAAACTTTAGAGATTAAGAATGGAGGTACAGAGATCTTGTCTACACTAGCAGACTTTATTTCTGTAATTCTTTGCCAATACTAGGTGAACTGGCAGTGACTGCAACATAGACTTGTTTTTACTATTGTATCATACAGTGATCAGCACTGGGTGTGAATCATGATGACTAGTGAAGAAAAGGCCCATGATGACTGTAGGAGTGGTAAAAGTATAACATCAAAAGGGCCAAGAAAGTGAAAGTTGAGCAACTGACAGCAGAGGAGATTTTTACTTTTAGTTTAAAACTGTTTAGATTTTGTTAGCAACTATTTAATGTCCATGCCTAATTAACGCTAGCTGAAAGCAGGATGGCTGCTCTGGAAGAAACCTGGAGAGAGGTTTTGGGTCAGAAGTGTAGGCTAAAAATGTGATTGTGCTGCTGTGAACAAGAGAAACTGTAATGACAGAATGTACCTGTGTCCATACCTTACACACTGTTGCAATGATCTTTGTATAAAGTGTGCCTTGGGAAATATAATTTGAAAACTAAATTTGCTGGTCAATATTGTCCTGATAAAATACATGTGGCAACAGTGTATGTGAAGTTATAAGATTCCACTATATGTTGATCTTAACACATGTTCCAAACTTAAGTTGGTAAACGGGCCTGTCTCAAACAAAGGAATGTGTGCTCTGCTTTGTTTGCTGCTTAACTGCAAATTGAGTCATCGAGCAGGAAAGGATACAAAAGAAGGAAAACGCGGCAGAGAACATCCTTTCCTAAAGACTCTGTCTCCTCAATCTCAGCTGGAAATATTTTCCAAGATGGGCACTGACACTATTAAAAAGGAGGGACAAACACCCCTCCTCCTGCTTTCTGTCCATTGATTCACTGCACCAGAAGGGACAAAGGAAGCAGCTATTGAATTGGAGAAGGGATCCTGATCTAAGAAGTTTGGTCAGTAAGACTGCTGAGTGCAACTGGTGAGAGAACCTTGCTTTAAATTTAACATAGTTTAAGTTAGGCACTAGTTGCATTTTAGCTTTACTTTTCTTGTAATCATTTCTGACTAATGCCTCATTATGTGTACTCACTTAAAATCTCTCCCTTTGTAGTTAATAAACGTGTTTTATTGTTTTATCTAATTCAGTGGCTTTAAATTGCAGTGTCTATGAAACACCGTTTGGGGTAACAAGGTATGTGCGTGTTATTTATTTTAAAGAAATACAGACTCTACATGAATTTGTATTGTCCAGGAGAAGGTTGGGCAGTACAAGACATACCTTTATGGGGGAAAATCTAAGATTGGGGATGTGTTGGGGTCACTCTGCAGGATAACCAAGGTTGGTGAGCGCCAAGGTGTGGCTCTCTGGCTGCAGCTCACAGACATCACTGGGATTGATTTACATGCTGGAGGCTGTTTGTGAACAGTCCAGATTGGAGGCTACAGCAGCAAAGCATTGTAAAGGATGGCCTCGGGTAGAGGGCAGGGGCAACACAGCTACTCATCAATCTGGATTGTACCTTGGTATGTCACAGCTGTTTCCTGCTCTTTGATTCCTTCTTTGCTCAGACATAGGACTTTGCACATTCTTTGTAAATAAACAAAACTGCATCAAATAAAGACCTGGCTATCCACCAGCTTCTACTAGAAGACCCACAAGGCCCCAAATGTTGACTAACATCTAGGGTTGACAGAGGCAACAGCACCATCACAGGGGACGCTAATTGTCCCTTTTCTCATCAGGCCTAAAAGAGAGGCCAAGGAGTGAGTAGGCTGTGGACACTGAGCTTTCTCCCATGTCCCTCTCTTACAGGTGGTCTCTCTGGATCTGGGCTGAGGCACATGGACCAAGGGAAATTAGTACTGCTTCCTGTGGTGCACCTGTTCAGTAGATAAATGGGAGATTTCAGTCTCCAGTCCAGCACCTTTCACCAGTAGCGAATACACTTATTTTTATGCTCAGTGTTATTCAATGATGTCATAGCTGGCGCATATCCCAGCCTGGCCAAACCTGGATCAGATTATATCCATCTTCTCAGAGTATTGGATACACTCCCAAAGGAAACTGTGTTACCAATCCAAGGGCAGGGAATGAAGTCACCTTTTCCAAGGTTACATGTCATACATGGAAGGAGAAAAAGTACTTGCACATTTTTAATCTATGCAATACATCATCAGAGCTATGAATTCTAGAGTTACAATTAAGATATTTTGGCTCCTGAATACATCTTATCAGGCTAATAATAATATATCTTGGATATTCATCTGGGACATGTTAGCCAAGGTGTCTTGCATCTACAGCTAGTTTTACCCTACTTCGTGCTAAGCATTACAAAAGGGAGTATCCTATTTCTTTACACTGGCTTCTTATGTACCTTGTCCCATCTGATGATGGGGGATACTTCTCTGACAGAGTTTGATTTAGGCAGGGGAGTAGGAGTTCAAGCATCACAACTCAATTACATGTTAAGTTTGTAAATAAATAGTCACTGAAGTGTAAAATTTGGTTTCAAATCTCTCTGGACATGCAGACCTGGGCATCAGAACTAAAATCTTTTGGCGTGGGAGGGTCCAACTTTGGCCCATTCTGTGGGTTTGTCTATGCTTTGAGCTGGAAGTGCGATTTCCAACTCAAGAAGACATGCTCATGCCAGTTCTCGTGGAGCTGGTATGTTAAACATAGCATAGCCGTGGTAGCAGGGGGAGCTATCTATCCCAAGGATGTACTAGCTTCTCTGATGGGCACACACGTGGGGTGACGAGGCCCTCCTGCTGCTTGCTCTGACACATCTACATTCTTATTTTAATGTACTAGCGCCATGAGAACTAGCATGAATGTCTTCTCAAGCTAGGAATCACACCCCTAGTTCCAAGTGTAGACATAGTCTGTGTGATGAGCCAAATTATGCTGCACTATGGTTGCAGGGAGTCAGAGAGAATAGTTGTTTCTCAACTTTGGCACCAAATCCTAGTGTAGACACAGCCTTAGCTAAACTGCTTCAAATTTGTGTATAGACAAGTCCTAATGAAACTGGTGGAAACCCCTGATGTAGATGCTCTTAAACTTGCTTAATCCTTCATTGTATCAGTTTAGTTGAAGTCAGTAATATCTAAAAACAAAAGTTGCCCTAGTTTACTTAATCTATTTTAAGATCAGTTTAGTTAAACAGTGTAACTTCTGTTTGTAGCCTAGGCCTAACTTACCAACACAAATTGATGTAAGCAAGGTTTTAAAATGGTTTTAAGTGAGTCTGCATTAGCAGGTTGCACCACTTGATTGTGTCTTGTGTTGTTTTGTTTTAAATTAGTTTAGTTAAATGACTGCACTTTTCCAATGCAGATAATGCCTGGGGAAGGGCCCCATCACCCCCCGTGCCTTCAGTGTCCCCTCTCCGTTCACTTTTCTTTCCATTTAGCTGATACCCCCCCCAGCTAAACCCACTTTCCCCACTTCCCCCCAAAAATGGAACTAACATGCCATTTGCCACCAGTGCATAGTTTGCTCTTCTTGTAGGTTCTCCTTCCCCTATTTAAATGAGAAGGTCTGTTATTGTATCTGTACAGGGCCTTGCACATTGGGGTCCTACTCATGGGTGGTCATTAGGCACCACCATAATAAACATGATTAATTAAAAGGGTTTTTTTTAAATGGAATTAGCTAACATGACTAGCACTTGGTAGAGATACCATTTAAAACCTTTTAAATTCATGTTAACTCGTCATGCTGTACCCGAGGGCAGCTTAACACATTGGCTAATTGACTCCAGTAGAATGCCTGGTCCTGAGGAGAAGGAAGAGCACTATGGAGGGCATGTTCTGTGAGATCCTATAAACCAGTGCTGCATCGGACCGCAAATGGGCTTGGAGGGCCAATGTGACCAAGAGCGTGAGAAAGATACAGCACAGGCAAAAGGCCTAGGAATCCCAGCAGGACAAGGAGCAGGAAATACACCACGACATAATGGGTCTTCTCAGGCAGCAAACCCAAACAGGTCCAAAAATCCCAGCCTCACCAGCTTTTGCATCCCTTGTGGAACTTAACGGTTGCTGCTCTCTACACCCCCAAAATATCACCTAGCATAATAGACTATCTTTTTCACCCCCTGACTTCATAACACAGGATAACAAGGGAAACCACAATTTCACAGACGCTGACCTATGAAAGCCGCAGACGGGTACGTGTAGCCACAACGGATTGCACTCAACTACCTTTCTGTTTACACAAATGGACAAAAATGTTTACTTCCTATTCATTCATTCATTCTAAAAGTTCCAGCCCATTATGTGATGTTAAAAGTTTGTAGAACATTGTATGTGTTTGTTTTCACTTTGTGTGCACTGAATCTTTGCACTCAAAGTTGCATTTGTGGAGTCTTCAAGTATCTTTAGCAGAATACACAGCAGAAGCCAAGAAATCAGAGTTCTTATACATGCACACCAAGCGCCACACAAGTCTTGCTGCCAGAAAAACACTAAGCCATGTTTGTAAATGAACAGCAAGCACCATCCAATTCATAGTGGCAGGCAAAGTACCAGGCCCAGCAGTATTTATAATTTGCAGCAGGCACAACAGAACAGATGCCAGCAAACAAAAACTCAAAAATACCTGGTTTAAATGATGCAAGAGAAAACGCTGCTTTGGCTGATTGAAAATTAACTTTTAAAGCCTCCCTCAAATGCATAGCTCCATGTTCCAACAGCCCTGGTATTTAGCTGTTCAGATTCAGCAGAAAGATGGTAAACCTTGCCCCTCCATCCTGGCAGTAGCTTTTCCCTCTTTACCTCACCTATATTATGCAGTATACAACATCCAGCTATAACCATGAAGATTTTTTCTGTCAGAGAGTTACTCCAGTGATTTAACATCCCCATCAAAAGCTTCAATCTACCAAAACTCATTCAACAGTCATTCTGCACCTAGTGAGTCAGTAGTAGAATCTTTCCTTGGTGCTGTCAAGGTGGGCAGCATACAGCTTCACGTGCCAAAAAGTCAGCTGGGTCCGAGAATCACTGCTGACATTTCCACATTACCAGTATTAATCTGCCATTCAGGAAAGCATGTCCCTGCTTGCAACTCTCTGAACAGTCCTGTAATTTTAAGGTTGTGAGCATCATGCACCTTCCCTGACCAACCATAATTAAGATCAGTGAAGCCTCCCCAGGGATCCAATAGCTCTTGCATAGCTGTGGGAAAGTAGACCTTTCTGTTGCTGTAGTCTAGCTAGGTTGGCTGGAGCCAAGATTGGGATATACATTCTATCTGTTGTCCCACCAGTTTGGGAACCCCATTTTTGCAAATCCATCCATTTCCTCCATATTGCTGGGAGTCACAGTCCTGCACAGCAGGAGACTATTAATTGACTTACACACTTGGATGACAATGGTCCCCCCTCTGGATTTTCTAATTTAAAAATAATTTCCCACTGACAAGGAGCACTCCAGTGCTGCACGCTTCCAGGACATGATCACTACTGATGTCTCCACTGTCAATTCAGCTCTTGTTCTGGTGTCCCTGCACTGGAGTGCTTGGGCTAGCGTGACACACAGATCTAGGAACGTGGCCATTCACATCCAAAAGTGCTACAGCCACTGCTCGTTGTCCCAAATCTGCATCATGTGCAATCCCACCAGTCATTGCTTGTTTCTTGGGCCCAGAAGCAGGGCTCGAGAGTCTGCAGCTGCTCCATGAATGTCACAGACAACCTGGAATTTTTTTTTGCTATGTCCATCAGCAAACTCTCCTAAAAGATATCCTCATCTTCCTTTCCACATAAAAAATTATAAAACGTTTGCAAAATTAAGGCCTCATGTTAGTAAACACCAAAATTAAGGTTGCCTGTGCAATCTTAAATCAGCCAGAGGTTATGTCATAGTCTGGAATTACGCAATCTACTATCATTTTCTACTATACCCCCTGCCTAGTGTGCTTCAAGACAGTTCCCTGCAGTCTAATAGCAGGGGCTGGTCTCTAAAGATGCTTGTTGTCACAGGTGAAGTTGCACCAGAACTAAAACAAGGGGGCAGATTTTTAAGAAAACCCTCAATGCAGATGATAGACCTCCATTATGTAAACATTTCTGTTATGATGGCATGCCCTGGAACCATATCTCATATACAAGGCAGCTTGTTGGCATGAGGGGCAGTTATTTTACTATTGCTCAGGAGGTCCAGCTGGAATGCAAACAAAATTAACATCCTATGCGGACAAGGGTGATCCAGTAGATATAATATACTTGGACTTTTAGAAAGCCTTTGACACTGTCCTTCACCAAAGGCTCTTAAGCAAACTAAGCAGTCATGGGATAAGACTGAAGGTCCTTTCATGGATGAGTAATTGGTTTAAAAACAAGAAACAAAAGGTAGAAATAAATGGTCAATTTTCAGAATGAAGAGAAGTAGACAGCAGTATTCCCTTGTCATCTGTATTGGGACCAGTGCTGTTGAACATATTCAGAAATGATCTGGAAAAAGGTGTAAACACTGAGGTGGCAAAGTTTGCAGAGGATACAAAATTACTTAAAATAGGTAAGTATAAATCGAACTGAAGAGTTACAAAGGGATCTCACAAAACTGGGTGACTGGGCAACAAACTAACAGATTGCATTTATCAGCACTGAATTTCAAGTAATGCACATTGGAAAACATAATCTGAACTATGCATCCAAAATGATGGGGTCTAAATTAACTGCTAGCGCTCAAAAAAGAGATCTTGGAGTCTGTGTGGATAGTTCTCTGAAAACATCCCCTCAATGTGTAGCAGCAGTCAAAAAAGCTAACAGCGTTAGGAACCATTGGCAAAGAGATAGATAATAAAACAGAAAATATCATAATGCCACTATATCAATCCATGGTACACCCACACCTTGAATACTGCGTTCAGTTCTGGTTACCCTGTCATAAAAAAAAAAAAAAGATATATTAGAACTGGAAAAACTAAAGAAAAGGGCAACAAAAACAACTGGGGTATGGAGGAGGATGGCCTCCTCATCTTGGAAGAGAGACAACTAAGGGGGATATGACAGAGGTCTACACAGTCATGAATAGCATGGCGCAAACGAACAAGAAAGTGTTATTTACCCCATCACGTAACACAGGGCCCAGGGGTCACCCAATGCAATTACTAGGCAGCAGGTGTAAAACAAACACCAGGAAGTATTTCTTCAAAACAGCGCCCCGTCAACCTGTGGAACTCCTTGCCAGGGGACGTGGTGAAGACCGAGACTATAACTGGGTTCAAAAAAGCACCAGCGAAGTCGGTGGCCGCTCGCTCCATCAGGGGCTGTCAGGCGGGGGGCAGGGCCGCAGCCCAGGCTCCAGGTGTCCCTTACCCGCACATGCTGGGACAGCCGATGGGACGCTCGGGCCAGGTTCATTCCTGCTGGCAGCGGCGGCTGCGGGGAGCCTGGGCCACTGCTCGGCCTGTCCTGGGTCCAGCCCCATGCAGGAAAAGCCATTTCCCGAGCCTGGGACAGCCCGAGTTGCCAGTGCGGGGTGGGGGCCAAGGCCTGAGGGGCAGGGTCCCGCCCGGGGCCGGCGGGGGCGGTCTGTGAGGGGCCCCTCCCCCCGGGTGGGATGGCGGCCATCTTGGAGACTGGCAGGCTGCGCGCCGCCGAGCCGGGCAGCTTTCAAGATGGCTGACTCCGCCTTCTCCGGGCACTTCCGGTTTCTCTCAGGCGGCGGAGTCCGGTGGCCGCCGGGGCGCTCGCGCGGCCCGTCGCCTTGGGGCCCTGTCTCCTCGTCCCGCCCGGGGTCTCCGGGGCCGGCGCGCCCTCGCCTCTCGCTGCCGCCATGACGCTGCTCCAGCTGCTGCTTCGCGGGCCCCGCTGGTGGCGGCTGGGCCTCGGGCGGGCCCCCGCTCGGAGCTGGGCCCGGGCCCGGGGCGGCGAGGCGCTCCGGGTGAGTGGCCGTGGCGGGGCGGAGCCGGGCCCTGCGCCGCGCCGGCGGAGCGGAGCGAAGCGCGGGCCGGGCCGGGCCGGGGAAGCGGCGAGACCCCCCGGCCCTGTACAGTCGGGGCGGGAGAGCGGGCCCGGCCCTGTGGAGCGGGCTCGGAGAGCGGCGGGGAACACGGGCCTGGCTCGGACAGGCCCGAGTCGTCGCTCCGGGGGGCGGGCCGGGCCGGGCCTGCCGGGCGGGCGGGGCGGGGCAGGAAATCCGTCCCTTCTGCCGCCCCGACCCAGCGCCGCGAGTATGTACAGCACCGGGCACGGCGGGCTCCCGCCGCCTCAGCGCATCCAACTGCGCCTGGGAGCCGGACCGTCAATGGTACGGGGGCTGGTGGCCTGCTGTACTCCGCACCTGGGCGTGGGGGGAGAAATCCCCATCTCCCCGATCGTCCGGCCCTGGAGAAATCACCTCTCCGCAGCTCGCAGGGAGGGGCGAGTTGGATGATGGAGAAACCCTGCCGCTCTGCTAGTATTAGCGGAGTCTCTCTGGTACTGATCCCCCGCCTTAGTTCCAGTCTCCCTTAGGAACCTGGAAGCTTTTAGTCATTCGTTTGTTTTTAAAGCCTGAGCCATTTCCATTTGACAAACATTGATTCATTTCCTCGCCCATGTTTTTATTGGAAGATACCCCAGCATAGCCGTGCTGCCCGATATTTCCTTGTTTGTGCGCCAGACTTGTGGATAGGATGTGCTGATATTTGTGGTTTATATTATCTGTGCTGCAGGAGAGGATAAAACTTCAGGAGGTCCTGCAAGCTACGTGTTAGATGCATGCTATAGGCTGTATTCAAAATGTTATTTAATGTTTTAGTTACCCTTTTTAGTGGGCGTTATAGGGTCAAAATCCTAACAATCAGAATAGCACATCAATTTACAATAAAGATGCTAACGTATGTCTAGGGGATAGATTAGCTTTATATTTGTCTTCACAGGAGCATTTATGTAAATGAAGGAGGCACATGAGTTCCTTGTGCATCCTCCTTTAAATTCTTTTTTCACCTTTAACTTTTTAACATCTTTAGGGTTATTCCTCACACAATTTTTGTCCTGATTTAACTATATCTATTTCCAAACAGGTATGGTTTAAATTGGCAAAAACCTTGTGTGGATGCATTTATACTTTATTATAGTATTTATATCAATATAGCTTGCTGACATTACATCCACCTTTGGGGGTTATTCATTTAAGCTATATCTCTTTCTGAACAGATACAGTTTTTGAACTGATTTAACTACACAGGCCAGCCTTTAAAGAAAATAAAATAAGTTTGTTAAAATAAGACTTAACCTGACACAAGCAAGGAAGTTCTGACTTAAATGTTGTTTAACTAAATTGCTCTTCTCTGCTGAAATTCTGTGTATCTGAGACTTCCTGCAATACCACAACACAGTAAGTGAAAAACTGAGGCTATCGCTACAGTAGGAGTGCTTTACTGGCATAGGACTACTGGTATATACACTTGTTGTGTGTACACGTTTGTACAGCTAAGCTGTGCTTTGTACTGGGTCAGTAAAATCACCCCTCACAAGAAAGACAAGCTATGTCAGTGAAAGCACAGTTTTGCTGTATAATAGTCTTTTTACAGGGGCTTCAGCCAACATAGATCTAGCAATCAGGGATCACACCTCTTCATACCCCTGACGGACATAACTCTACTGGCAGAAGCTTCTACTGTAAACCTGGCTTGAGTAGCAGGTTTATTGTAGGAATCTTTGCTTCTGTCAGTTTAAATTAGGCATTAAAAATTATTTAACAGCTTTGTTTCTTCACTGCAGTGAGAGTACTGTTTGTCACAGTAGGCCAGGTCAACCAGTGACTAATATGACTGAAATTTGATCTACAGTTCAAGCCAATTCTAGCATCCATGCAACTTCATTCTCCAAGTTAATCAGGACTATGGGGATTACTTATTATCTGGTGTGAAGAGTAGGTGTATAGTCTCATTACTGTGGAATCTGTTAGGTTACTACTTTGCCCTCCTTTTTCATCTGAGAAAATCAAAGCACTTTACCAACATTAATGAATGTTGCTTCTCCATATCTCTGACATATTAGCTTCAGTGTATACTACTTGGCGAATAAACCTAGGCATAGGAAGAAGGGCGTGACCTCCAAACCTTTTAGGCACACATTTTGAGCAGGTTTGCTCTCCTAAAATAAATGACTTGCCCATAGTCACATGGCAAGTCTGCAGCAGAGCCAGGATTGATACACAGGTCTTCAGACTTTGTCTTGTGACCAAATCACAAAACTACCCTTCCTACTGAGGAAATCTACTTTGATTGCCCACTGATTCCATGCTGCGTTATGCAATTTCTGCTACAGTCTTTTTTTTTTCCCTCCTCAGACACTTCTGTCTCGAACACTTTCCCCCACATTTCAAGGACTCAGCGGACTCTTAGTGAAGCAATATGTAATTCGGGATCCAGTGAGACTCTGGAAACTCTTAGGTGAGTGCCCTAGTACAAACAGCTGCATTTCTGATGGGCCATCCACTTTGGCAAGGACATTTTCTTTAAAACTAAAGACATTAATTTGTGGTCTACTGAAAAATGAATTGCCTGTAGGTTTTTTTTTTGGTTTTTTTTTGGCTCGTGATAAGCAGTGCACCATCACAGTCAGACTCAGCATAATGAGCTACCTTCCCTGAACTCTGAAACCATTCATTTAACTTGAAGAGGTTTTACATTTTGGTTTACAGTTAAGATCTTGCATTATTTTTAAACGGATTTGCTTTTGTGCCTTATTGGTGAATGTTAATAGGAGATCTTGGTGCAGCTTTGAACAATAGATATTGTAAATGTGCTGAAAACTGTTCTAAAAATACTAATAATTGAATAAGATAAACCGCATGAAGTTAGTAGGACTCTGTTAAAGATAATAAGCGTAAAAATGGATTTTCTTTGTCTTCACTAGCATTTATGCCAGCAAAACAATTATAACTTTTGTGAAAAAACACAGCCCTGAGAGAGAGAAGTTTTACCAGCATAAGAGTTAATGTGAGCAGCGCTATGTCGACAAAGATGCTCTCCCACTGACATAGCTATCGCCGCTTATTTAGGTGGTTCTATTATGTTGACAGGAGAGCCCTCTCCCATCAACATAACATGGCTACACAAGTCCTCTTACAGCAGCACAGATATACTGATACAACTATGCCACTGTAAATTTTAAGTGTAGAGTAGCCCTTTGATAGCTGTCCCTTGTTATAATTCCCTCTCCTGCTTTCATCAAAAGACTCTGATCAAATTAACTGCTGCCGATGTAACCATTATGCATAAGGCGCGCAAAATCTTAGGGGTTTTTGTTTTGTTTTAAATTCACAGCAGCATCACAGGTAAGCATTTGAATTTCACACAATATGCATGACCACTGAAGTGTGTCTCTCCCTCTCCTCCCAAACTGTTGAAGTTTTCTCAAAAACAGAAGGTGGAAGAGGGCACCCTTGTTTCTGCCTCCCCACTGACACTGCAGTTGCTTCTAGGGGTTTGGCAGGCCTGATCCATCCTGGGAGAGGGGGGGTGGGCTAGTCCTATTCCAGGGAATTGGTCTGAAACCAGTGAGTCTGTCTTATCTCCCCACCATAATTCCTCCTGTCAGGGCAAGGCTCCCCTTCCCCCCACTTGCTCGTGCTCCAGCTGGCAGATCCTGGTCTTAGCTTCTCACTAGCTGGGGCTGCGGTGTCTCCCCTGGGACTGCCATGGAGTGGGTTGGGCTGGGGATTTTCATTGCTGTGTATTGTCAATGTCACCATTCCCCACCCCTCCCCCCAGTGCTGGCTCGCTGGAAAGGAAGCAGCAGCAGTGGCCTGGACTGGAACTGATTGTGGAGCAAACCAGGCCCCAGTCCCTGTCCTAGTGTGGGCTGACCGGCTGGTGCCGTATGGTGAGATTACCCCTCCCTGGCCTGATCAGCCAGCTTAACCCAATACCACGATTTTTCCAAGAGCAGGGAGGTAAAAGTGGGAATGCCCGCCTATGCTTTCCTGCTGCTGGAAAAATCGCCTTATTGGGCTAAATTAATGGTTTCTGTACAATACATTAAATCATGATTTACACAGGGCAGTTGTTTTGGAGTTGATGAGCACGAGCCTGTTTGTTGAGCTGCAGTGTGTTAAACCTCTGTGTTTGTGTTGTGGTTAAAATCTCGCTTTGAAATGATTGGAGGGCACATCCAGACAGCCTGCACAAATGGAAGTGAACTCGCCAGTCAGGGGTAACTTCTGTCAAGTGGTCTAATTTCTAGGCTTGCTTGCTTTTCCATGGAGAGTACAAGCAATAGTGTCAAGTAATTTATTTTCATTTCTGAGCTGTTTGTTGCTCCCTGGAAGGAAAAGGGAAGCTCTCCCCTCAGAGTCTTTACTACTAGTGATCACAGTGGCAGCTGCTGCATTCCCAGGGGTTTTTTTGGTGATGTGTATATATTGACTGATTCGTGTTCTTCGGGTGCAACACATACAACATTTCTGTTAGTATATGTTCACACCAGTATTATTGGGATACTGAAAGTAGTACATTGATATACTCCACATTTTCTATTACTCTATAGGAAAGTTTAATAACCTAGGAATTCTCTCCAAAAGAAATTGTTGGCATCTTAGAATAATTTCTAAATTTAGCTGTATTTTGACTGGATTGCTGGGGAAAAATTTTTATTTTAGAAATAACATTCAAAGTTTCCTCAGTCTTGATCACATTCCTGCTCTGAGGTGTGCACCCAATTTGCATTGAAGTTGATTGGGAATTACACGTGTGTAGATGAGGGCAGAATTTAACCCTTGGCAAGTCAAAGCTTGTATGTCTCATTTCTCTTCCTAGTTCCCAGAACAAAGTGCTTCAGTTACTAACCTTTTACCTGTATTTGTTTGTAGGTGGCACTTACTATTTTAGTGCCCAACGACCTCGGTGGAATGGTAAGAAGAGTAACGGATCCGAAGAGAAGCGTCCAGATGATGAGGAAGGTATGTATGAAGTTTTGATACAGATGATACTTAATGAAATTAAGGTTCCAAATTGGAGTGGGGGCTGTGAGGGACGGGTAGAGAAGGGGGTGAGGGAGGAGGGGAGGAGAGAGAGAGAGAGAGAGAGAGAAAACAAGATCCATGTTAATGCCAAATAATGGTAGGTATTGCTCTGCATACTGGAGCCATCACTGTAAAGCAATCATAGGCTTGGTAATCATAGTCTGCTGAGTCTAATACATACATATCTGAGCTTTGTTCAAAGGTTTTTATTTCTCTTTTGTCTCTCAGTTGCCTTTTGTAAAGTATATCTAGGCTTGGCAGACTTTTTAAATAATTTTGACAGGTATTGTTTGTTAAGCTTTTTTCAATGTTTGTTTAAATTTTCACAGTTGTGCAAACTTATGTGTTGTAAGCATTTTAAAAAAGTCAATTTTTAGCTTTTCACAGTTGTGGTCAAGAAAATTTAATAGTAGATGCTGAGATTAAAAAAGTTAACATTTTATAACTATTAAAACACAAATTGTCAACGTCACATTCCAAAAGTAAATATCCTTAAATCACACTCTAATTAAAGTTCTGAAGCAGCATTTTTCTTTCTTCACCTATCTGTAAATTTTGATTATCAACAAAAATATTTGAGTTGTTACCTGTGTTACTATAAGATCACCTAACAAAAATGAAATGTGCTTCTTGACTTTCATTTATCTTGTACATAGGAAATGAATTAGTCAATTTTACTTTCATGTTAAGCCTTGTCAAACACAAGCTGTATGAATTTCACTAAATCTGTTCAGAAACCTCTGTAATTGATTTGGTACACTGAGTTAAGCTGAGCAGACACAAGCACTCCAAGCGTTGAACTGTCGACAAGGCCTTAGTAATTTTTAATAGATTTAATGTTCTGATGTTCCTAGGATACTGCAGTGTTTTGGGCTGCAAACACCTCAGAAGGATGTTATTCCTTTAAAACAGTTTTAATTTAAATTAAAAAAATCATGGAGATTTTCTACTGATACTAGGTTTTCTAATAGCTTGCTTTCACAGCACATCTCTTGAGTCTAAACTGAACTGACAGTGTCCCTTCATGGTGTTAGCAGCTCTCCTATAGTGGATAGGCAACAGCTGTATTCCCTTTTTTTACAAGTGTAATTTGACTCTGGTTTTTAAAAAGTAAGCAAGTTGCCTTCCCCCTTCCCTTCTATCCCAAATATGAGGAACTGGAAAAGTTCCCAGTCTGTGACTAAGCTTGCAGTTGAACTCTGTGTGGTGTGAATTTACAGCTAGAAAGTCCCCTAGCTGGTGGCATGTACTGTATTCTGTCTTAAGGATTTATTTTTAAAGATGTAAGAAATGCACCAGGTGAAAAGCTTCATGCTCTTTCATGTATACAGTGGTGTCTGCTGAAACGTGACAGAGGCCTGTAAGGCAAGAGCTGACATCTGAGAATTTCTTCATCTCAGTTGATGCCTGTCGGTCTGAATAAAGGGCGATGAAGACTTGCATCTTCTCTGGTGCCATTGTTTGTTTCCTGGAACCTTGGGTGAAAGATAAATCGCTAGACAAAGAAGGCTCCAGCTGATCTTTGCACAATATAATTGCAGTCTGACAGTGGCATTATACCTACTGTTTTATTATAATGGATTTTATTATACATTTTCACTTAAATACAAAGATTGAGACACTACAAAAGGCTTGACGTTATTTTTTTGTGGTTCCAAACATAATGGTGGGACCCCTCAGGTTACATCTGGCCAACAAAATGCCATGCATGCTTTCCAACCAATGCATGGTGGTAATCTACAGCCTTTGTAGGGCAGGAATGATGGTCTTGTCAGTTCAGGCAGACAAACTTAGGCCACTGCTGAAATCATATGCAAGGAACAGCGAGAGAATGTACAGTGGGATGCTAGTACAAATACCACAAGGTCTTTATTGAGTATTCTTTTTCGAAGCCTGGGATTTCTGCTTCCTGGAAGACCACACAGAATGCTTGTGACCAGAGATCCTACAAGAAGTATTGTGGCTGTTAACATTTGTAAACAGTAACCTGCTGTGTTCATGGCCCTTCTTCACTGATTAATGGATGATTTAACTATGGGAGGTGGAATCCTCCTCCGTGTCTCTAGTAGAAAGACTGTCTCTGCAGTAATTATTAAAAAGAACTCTTTGGACTGTCACTACAGCCGTTGCAAGCTTTTAATCACAGAGTTCAGATTTGGGGTTAATGGCAAATCATTTCTTCATGAAGGCTTTCTGAGACTAAAGAGCTGGAAGTGTTCCCACAGTGGTTGTCTGCAAGTGCCTCTTCCAGCTACTATCACTTATTGGTTGAATGGTTATTGTGGGCAATTTATGTTGTAACATGGATGCTGCATTTTCTGACAAACAGAAGTAGCAGAATGATAGAGGTACAGAAATCAGGAAGTTTGAATTGCATAGCTGTGTCTGCTGTCCTGAATATGCAATAGTGTATTTCCTCCAGTCTTATAAGGCATTGTCATCTGAAAGTGGTCAGCTACGGTTTTGAGGGTGGGAGTGCTTCCGGTTTGCATTAATGCAGAAAAGTCTATCATTCCAAGATAGCTGATGGCCAGTTCTGATTTCAAAATAATCTTTTTAAGTGACATTTTCAAGGTTATGGCCGCTTCTCAGAAGCGAAGACAGAGAGATGAGGAAAGCCTATATTCTGGTCAAAGAAAATATTGGATGCATCTGTTTTGATTTCATCTGAAACTAGGAGGGAAAAGTGCTTTAATAGCATTTCCCTATGGGATTGCTTTTCCACCTGAGATCGCATTGAAGATCATCTTCACAGCACTGAGACTCTTTTTGTACTGGGTTCACCTCTCCCAAAATTGTTTCAATTGTTTTTAGAAAGGAAAGTCCTTGCTTATTGATATACCTGTAATTCTAATTTAATGTAGCAGACTATTGCCTGACGTTAAGGTTTCTATCATCCTTGGCTAATACTGTTCTCTTTTTAATAAGACATTGCTGGATGTTAGATTATAGCTTTGTGATATATTTACTTATTCTAGTGTAGCTGGAGCTGGCTGATAACATGGGTGGGAATATGGCATGAAAGAACGAAAGGGGATGGTCTGTACACAGATCCTGAGCTGTCACTTCTGAAAGTATGGCTTTATCTAAAAAGCTGTATTATTTCTATTTAGTCACAAACCTTTCCTGTTGGAAACAGAAGAGAGCTAAGGAGAAGTGAAAAATTATGCTGAATATCTGAAGAACAGTGGACACCCTGAGATCTGATGACTGGGTTATATTTTTGTTTCTTGATTTTTGTTGTGTTGTGAGGGTCTAATTGGTGGCTAGTGATAAATGCCAGTGTAGAAGTCTTTGTTACAAATTTGCAAATGACCCTAATCTGGTCTGCAGCAGGCACACACTAAAAATTCACTGGAGAAGAGTTAATTTATTTCCGTGTGTAGAATGGTATTTATGTATGTCATGATCCAGTGGTGTTAAATTGTTTATCAAGAATATCCAGATCTGACCATAGAGACGGGGAGATGACTGTCTTTTTTTTAATCACATGTTGGTCAGCAACTGAAATCAGATATTAACCCTGACTGTCCTTTGTCGGCTGCAATCTTCTGAATCTGCCAAAGAAGTCTGGAAAATACCAGGGTTCTAAAATAGCAGGTTAGATGCAAATAGTAAGAGACACATGTCATTGATTCTCTTGGTGGTTCTCTAGCTTTCTAATGGCATTATAAAGTTATTTACCTGACCAGGTGTTTTTGGCATTGTAAGATGTAAAGTGATCAGGTTGTTGAAACAAATCCACCTGTGGTATCTACAGAACTTTCAGTAGGCTATTAAAAACATTTTTTTACACCACGTATAATTAAACTATGCAAATCGCTGTTGCAGGATATAATTGAGACTAATAGTTTCGCAAGATGTAGTGTAGATTAGATGCCTCTGTAAAATTTGTGTAATTATTATCATCAGTCTATGTAATGCAAATGTTGTCAGCCTTTGTGGTTTAGGACATGAGTTGATCAAGAGTTGGTCCGGAAATTATTTGCCCTGTATTATTGCACAACTGGCCAAGAGCATTGTGGTGGGTTTTACTTATTCTCTTAGAATTTCCCGCATAGTATTAGCCAGCAGCAAGCAAACTAGCTGGTCCACTGGCTTGTGTCAGTATAGAAAAATGGAGTATATGGATGGGGTTACAATAGTCAGTCTTTGGTTTATTCCAGCAGTGATGCTCCAGTGGTTTTGTTTGATCTATACGTGCATTCGGCTACACAACTGAAATAGTTGCTCAGTTTTGAGTGGGCTGGGGTTCTTGATGAATTGGCTTTTCACTAACTCGTTAATGGATTTTGACTTTATAAAGCCTTCTGGACTAGGATTAGATTTAAATAAAAACAACATGCTGATCAAAGCTTTCTCAAAGGTGTTGGCGATTATCTGGTATGGAGATGAGAATTTAATTTCTTAGAGTAGCTTCCAAAAGTGTATTTTTGGCTCTTTGTGCTGCTAAATGTCCTCCTTTTACTGAGCTGACAGTTTAAGTGAAAAACATGATCCTTCCAAGTATCCACTGCATACTCTGTGCACAGTTTCTCTGCCTAGGCTGAGGGGGCAGTGGGGAACAGCTGAATATGGCAGCAGCTAAAACGAGGCCAAGTGTGGAAAGCAGCAGTGATACAAGCAAATATCTGATAGCTAATAGAATGTAAACTTTGCCTCCTTCCGAGTGGCTGTTAATTTGGATCTGGCTGCGTGTACTTTTATAAACAGGCTTTTGAACTGGTGCTGTTTAACGGGTGCGGAAGAGGAGGAGGGCTTGTGGTCTGACAAGATCTGGGAGCGAGCAAAGTCCTGGATTGTAGTGGGACCTTGAACAAGTCATGTGACCTTGGACCTCATTCAGCTCAGCTGGAAAACTGACCTTACAAGACCCCCCAGCAAACTAGATGCTACCTCTGAGTATAGCTTTCCTAGAGAAATCAAATATAGAATTCATACCAAACTGTAGCTGATCAGTCTTTGGTGTGTGGTATAATTGTCTGTTCTCTGGATCACAGAGCTTAATCATTATATACAATTGTCTCTCCTCTCATACCTCTCTTCTTTTTTGTAAAGAGGAAAAGAAACGCAAGGAGTGGGAAGATGAGCTATATCGTGAGCGTTTGCGGACGCTCTTCTTCCTAGGTGTCCTCATAAGCCTGCTAAACGCACTGAACCCCAGCGGGGGCAACATTTCCTGGAATGACTTTGTGAATGAGATGGTGGCGAAGGGGGAGGTCGAGAGAATACAGGTGGTTCCAGAGGGTGATGTTGTGGAAATCTTTCTGCACTCAGGAGCAGTTGTATTTGGACGGCCTGTGAGTGTCTTTGTATAATTAGAATGAATAATCCCAGATTAAGTTGTTGGGAAGACTTTCTTAAATGCATTTTTATCAAAGCCTTAGCTGCTGTTTTGCTCGTTACTGATTTTCTTCTCTTTCTGTTTGAAGTTCTCTGTGACTCTTGTCAGTTATACCAACTGGGAAATGAATGTGTCTTTTTTTAATTTGTTTTGTTTTTATAAAGAATATTGCCTGAGTCTTTCTCCCACTGGATGGGGGAAAGTCAGAAAATACATCGCGGATTTTGGAAAACTTGGAATTTTTAAAATTATCTCTAATATCAGCACAATTTAAAATGATTCCTGGAGCTAGGAATTGGTTGTAATTTTTTACCACTGGGTGAGTTAGGAAAAACATAATATTTGGAGCAAACTGTGTGGAAGCTTTTCCAGATGTTTGACAAGCCCTAAGAGCACACATCTTTTTGTTCCTTTTAAAAACAAAAAGAAGTTTGAGTGCACATTAGGACACAGGCTACTGGACTTGCTTTCAAGAGTCAGCAGTGCATTGAGAAACAGAAACTGGCTGGACAATAAATTATTTCTCTAGTTAACGGCCCATTATTTAGTTGGGTGGCTTCTGATCCCTTCATAAACTTGTCACTGAAATTCATTACTGTCTATGGTGTGCAGATGGGATCTAAGAAATCTATGTTAAGCACAAGAAATTCGATTCCCATGGATTTCTGAGATCTTCGTGTGTGGCACAAGTGTGTGATTATAGGCTCAAGGTCTCAGTAAATGTGGGCTTTCAAAGGAATAAATCCATTCTCCAACTTGCGTACAAAGTCTTTTCATCTCCCTCTCTGCAAAAACTAACCTCTTTGCTCCATTTCAGCAGATTTTGTCCTTAAAAATTCACAGGGATGTCATTAAAAAAGTGTTGGTTCTCCTTTAATCCTCAGTCCTGGTCCCATAGCCACTTTCTTGCACACTATGGGAGTTGCTGGCAAGAGAGTGACCCATAATTTAGAGAGGCCTTTAGTCTAACTATCCATTGTAGATAGGTGACCTGGTTTCTGCTGCATCCTTACTCTGCATGTGGTTCTCTTGATTTCATGTCCACAGAGGCTTTCCACGATGTACAAGATGCAGATGGCAAATATTGACAAGTTTGAAGAGAAGCTGCGAGCAGTGGAGGAGGAGCTGAATATTGATGTGAAGGACAGGATCCCAGTCTCCTACAAACGCACAGGCTTTTTCAGAAAGTATGATATTAACTGATCACTTATTTGTACTGTGGTAGTGACTAGGGGTCCCAGTCAGAGATCAGGGCCTTGCAATGCTAGGCACTATATAGACACATCATAGCTCGCAGATGGCCTTCAGAAGCAGCCCCATCTTTAGAAGACATCTTAAAACTTAGGCCAGGTCTACACTACCATTTTTTGTTATCATAACTATGTCGGTGAGCGGTGTGAAGAAACATCCGCCTAGTCGACATAGCTATGCTGGCAAAACTTTGTAGTGTGCTGACAGAGTGCTTTTGTCACTTAGCTTATGTCGTTCAGGGAGATGGAGCTGCTGTGCCTGCAGAAAAACTTTCTATTGGCAGAATAGGGAATACAATCTTCACATCTGAGAAAAACCTGTTATCAGTCGCTATGGAGTTTTGTAACAGTAGTTTACTTAATTGAGCACTTTGTCTTTGGTCAATTATTTTAGTGCAAACCATGATAAAACCCATAACACTGTGGGCTCCACAAACATGACATTGTCCTGTAGCTTAAATGACCCATTGGAGAGAATGTTAGAGCCATAAAGAGCCTTCCCCATTTTATAATCCTTTAAACTTGAGGCTAGTTTATTTTGAGGTGAGCCAGGTTATAAAAATAAATCCTTAGCTTTAACCCACTACAACGGGAGCTGCAGTTCAGACATAACAGGCTCTGACACTGACTCAGATTTACAGCCACATGCTGAAGAGAACAGCTTTAATGATAAGACACAAAATGTCAATGAGAAGCGAATGTGCCTATTAAATTTATAGACTTTTTGTTATCCAAAACCAAGATCCTTTGTCAAAACAATTCAACAAAGGTTAATGCTTTTAATTTTAATAGGGGCATCCAGTGGGCAAGTGAGAAAGGAACAAAAGGAGGAAATATCTGTCAACAGATGTGAGAGGGCTGGCTCGAATTTATTTTGTATTTTCAAACACTAGCACCAACGTTTTGTGGTCTGTTTTCTGCTGCTGTAGTTTATTTGCCCTTCTATTACACCTGGCAGCTTTTGCAAAGTGAGATGTATGCAATCCAGAGTGCAAAACACTAATAAAGCCCACTCATTGGGGATTTGAATGAGTCCAGAAGCATATCTGTCCTTGAAGGCAGATACTGTGTTGTAGAGGGAAGCATTCCATAAGTAGGTATGGAGACTCCACCATAGGGAGTATACTTAAATGCTTATTCTTACTAATCCACCAGCAAAGACACGTAATGTAGCAACTCTCTATCTGCCAACTCAAAAATCCCCTCTCCAAAAAGAAGGCATGACGTTTCAAACAACCTTGCTAGTTCAGGGGAACCATTGCTGTCTCTCAGCATTCCTGAGCCATGTACTTGCAACATAGCATCATGGTGGCAGCATTAAGAGGATGTGCAAGGAGGGTCTGGTTTCTGTGGTTGGTGGAGCAAAGGGGATCAGACATCTTTTGCTTAGCAATCATGGTTGGCTATGGTATGTAACTTCCTTTCCTGGAAGTTTCACCATGGATGCAAATAATACATTTTATGAATGTATTCGAAAATGATTCAGATAAAAGAGAAACCTGAGTATGGTTTCATGTTGTGCTGCCAGGTCCTAGAGCTGGCACTGTGCTTGAATAAATGTTCTATGATGCAGCAGTTGGTTTTTTAGCTTTTGATCATAAGGCCTGAGAGCTTTACTTGAAATTTGTAGAATTACAGTTTTTTTCCCAGGCTTTTGTATACCAGCCCCAGGCTGTTTGTATTTCTGGCTCTTCTTTATCTTTCAGACCCCGAGTTCTGCTCTGAAAAGAGACTTTTTAAACATGATATTGTGGGGCTTTATATTCACAGTGGCTTCAAGACCTAAAGCCTGAGCTGGTAAAGTGCTGAGTGCTGGCAACTCAAATTTGCTTCTTTCAGAGAACAGGACATTTGTACCCTGCAGGATCAAGCCCCTTTGTTCACTCAGTTGGCAAGTTAAATATGACTTATTCTTAACTGCCAGCAGTGCAAGCTAAGTCTTGGATCCACAAACCCAGCTGCGGTCTTTCTGCCTCTTATTTCTCTATGTATGGTACTTGTATGGCCCCCTCCATTACCATACTACCTCAGTGCCATACAACTGTTACTGGATTCATTCTCTCAACACTCTTGAGAGGTAGGATAGGGCTATTGCTCCCATGTTACAGGTGGCAAACTGAGGCACAGCGAGACTAAGTGACTTGCTCACGGTCACACGGGCAAGAACAGGGACTTGAACTGGGGTCTCATAAGTCTTAAACTATTGCCCAGACTACTGGACCATCCTTCCTCCTCTTGCCAAAAAGATTCTGCAATGGAATTTAATGGAGAATTTTGTCGCTGATGCGGGAGGCAGAACAAACTCTGGCTTATGTGCCTGGAGATGCATTGGAGCTGTAGTGTTTGGACTATATCCTTGTCCCCCACTCTGAGCAGCAGCACAAACAGGCCAGAAAGCTGTCCTAACAGGGCATCTGGGAATTAGCATAGCAACCAGCATTACCACGGTATCTTCTTCTGGCATAAGAGACAAGACCAGCGCGCCTTGCATTCCAGCAATCTCTGGCTCTGTAATGTCCCCTGGGGGGCCATTGCCAGCCAGCATAGATTAGAGCAGCCCTGAGGTGACTCATTTACATGGAGAGCCAAATTGGCCCTTGGCTGCCACCTTTGCCTGGTCCCCATTAGATTCTGAGCTGATCAGGTGTAGCCAATCCACGAAGATTTAGCCCATTTGTGTTATGAGCAGATGTGACTCTGAAAGAGATAGTAGGCCGGTGCCAATTGTATGTATCTTTATCTGTTTAACTTTCTGCTTATGTGTAGTTGTTGGGTGTGTTCTGTGCTAAATTAATAGTTTTCAAAATGTACTACTTTCTCAGTCACGCCTCTGCCCATAGCAGCACTTCTAGCCTAACTGCCAGGACCTTTAAAATCTGGAGAACAGTTGGGTAACATTTGCTAAATTAATAAGTTTTATAGCCAATTGCTTAAATGTGTACCTGACTAGCTGTCCTCTTTTCAGTGCCCTTTATGCCCTGGCAATGGCAGCAGTGGGTGTAGGCATATTGTGGTACATCTTCCGCCTTGCTGGGACGGCAGTAAGGGAAGGAGGATTCAGCGCCTTTGTAAGTAGTTTAGATCCTGTTTTCATAGTTGTTTTAAAGCTCTTCGTTAGTCTGAATTTGTGCTGATGTGATTTCCTGCTCTTTCCCCCGGTAAAGTCAACAGAGGATGAGAATTAACTGATGCCAGACACTGTGCGGTCCTGTCATATTTTGCATCTTTTCCTGATCAGCTGACTAGAGTGTACAGTAACTGGTTTCATTTGAGGCCCTCTCTTTCTATGATTGCAAGAAGGGCTGAGCTCAGTGAATTTCCAATGCAGTTTGCTATGCTATTTTCAAAATTTGCTAACGAGTTGCAGATGCAAATGGTATATTTCGTTTTCTTCCTGCCAACAAGCTTCCCATACAGCCATAAGTAGGCATCCCAGGGTTTTGCAGAATAACATCTCCATTTTTAAGATATGCTCCAAGTCTGGATTTCATTATGGGCTGGTCTTCCCTCGTCTCCCCATGCCCCACTTGCAACATCAATTAAATCCCTTTTTCTCAATCAGCTGATGCAACTTGCATAAAGTTATTCAGAATGTGGGATCTGTAACTGAGGGGGCTCCTGGGTGAAAGGAATGGAGAGTTTAAATCCCCCATTAAGGTGTTTCCCAATAGTTCTCTCCTGTGCAATCTTCATCTGGCTCGGGTGACTTTTTTTGGTTAAGCAAAGTGTAACTGCTTGGATGGAAAGAAGTGCTTTAGAAAATGGTGAGTGTAGGGGGGCTTTAAGGACTAGATCATTTCTTTGTGGAGGGGTCATAATTAGCCCCTCCATGTTTAACTCTCTTCACTTAGAGAAGCCTGCAGGTGTGAGGGCCTGAACAGCTTTAAACTTTTTTCCTTTTAATAAATAAATAAATAAATTCTTGGTGGCTGTTTTCAGTAGAGCATAATAAGCAGTTACAGGAAGTGTGTTTAACTAAATTGTTGTTTTGACTGTCTTTGTTAACATGCCCCAGGAGGCTAAAATGTGAAGCCTGTTCTATTTGAGAGCCTATAGTTCCATTCCTGGACTGTCTTGAAACAGCAACTGTGGCAGCAGTGCAAGATGATGTATGGGGGGGTGTTTATAACAGAGTGTTGATGATAGGTAACCATCAATTCATATTATTTTTCCAAACTGAACCAGTAGTAACTGACCCAGCCATTCTAAGGACTAGGGTCAATAAGAATTAAAGAGCTGGAGGTCTTGAAAAACCCTACAGACTTGGGCAGTTGCACAGATTTTGAATTAAATGCCCTCTGTTGTTTTATGGAGAATTGCTGCAGGTTTCCTGTCTGCCCATTCCTCATAAAATGTTGGTTAATTAAGTTGTTGAGTCACAGTACCAAGCCCCATCATCCCCAGGGGGGGAACCTTCGGGCCTAGAATCAACCTGCTATAACAATGAGAGAGGTGGTGGGCATTGCAGTGCACTTCATGTGGGAAGTTCACGCTCCTTCCATTAAAAAAAATAAGCGTAGTCTGCAGCCTGATCTCGTACTGCCTCTCCCTCCTCCCCCCATCCCTTGTCAGGACTATGCCCTCACAATTCACTGTGTGCTCTCCACTTAGAACCAGCTGAAAATGGCTCGCTTTACCATTGTGGAAGGGAAGTCTAGGAAAGGGATCAGCTTCAAGGATGTAGCGGGAATGCATGAGGCCAAAATGGAGGTCAAGGAATTTGTGGATTATCTGAAGGTAAGAACCTCAAATATGCTTGGTACAGACAGAGGTGGATGTGGAGGGAGCAAATCTACCAGATAGCCCCTGTGAGTGTGGTGTGATTCCAGCAATTAATGCGTTTCTTATCTGCATAAAACTGTTACATGAACTAGAGACGAGGAGGTGGAGATTCCCTCCACTAAAAGAGAGAGTGTTCAACTCAAGGGCAGATTGGTTTGTGCTAGGGATGTAAATATCGATTACAAAAGGTAACTGTTTAAACTATTAAAATTTTATTGGTTAACCGGTTATAATTGGTTGTATTGTGTGATTCCCCTTCCACACCCTGCCACCTCCCCATAGTCCCCGGATAGTACCCCCAGTCTGGCTCCGTGGGGGACCCCACCCCCACCCCGGGTTGGACCCATGGTCCTTAGTGTTCTGCAGCCAGTCATGCCTGCTGTGGCCGCACCAAGGCCTCAGCCTTGCCAGTCAGCAACAGCAGCGTGGCCACCGTGGCCCAAGCTGTCACCATGGAGGTAGAGAGTCCTTGCCACTGGTTAACTGATAATTGTTAGTCTTAATGGTAAGACGAATACTTAATGGTTAACCGTTAAGTGCTTTACATCCCTAGCTTGTGCCCTCCTGTCCCTTGTGAATAAGATGCCCAGTGCCTGCAGTGCTTCAAGTGCACTGTAATCCCTTCTCTGTCTTTCCTCCACCCCAAAAGAGATGAACAAAATAAGAATGCTCTTGTGTTTAGCCTGGAGAGCAGGGTGCATTCCTCTGCTTCATCCTGACGTTATTGAGCGCCTCCATTTTAATGAGCTGTCTTCCGAGGCTTTGGTCAGTGACAGCAAAGGTCAGTCTCTGCGTTGTGTGGTTCCTGAGGGAAAAAGGACAGAGTGCTGATCTCATGAATTAAGAGCCAGCAGATGCTGCTGTTACATGTGTTGGGAAAAGCATCTGGTGAACTTCTGCTCAACTCTTTTCTTCTGGAAACACTGCTCCTGAGCCCGGATACCTGATGGAATTGTGTTGTATCTCTAGAACCCAGAGCGCTACCTCCAGCTTGGGGCCAAAGTGCCCAAAGGTGCCTTATTGCTTGGACCACCAGGCTGTGGAAAGACCTTGTTGGCAAAGGCAGTGGCTACAGAAGCACAAGTGCCGTTCCTAGCAATGGCCGGCTCTGAGTTTGTGGAGGTGATAGGAGGTAAGTCCTAGGAAGAAAAGAGAAGAAAATGTAACTCAGTCTGTGGTAGCTCACATAAGGTTCCTGCCACCTAGAGTAAGTGTTGCCTATAACAAAGAACTGAATTTGTGATTGTCTTTGCATGGGGAGTGGTTTGAACAGGACTGAGCATTTCTGCAGAGAGTATCAAATGCTTTGTCACCAGTTCACAGTGCCATTAGTACAGCTATGAGAATGTAAACTCCTTCCCTCTCTTCCAGTCACCTGTTTAGAAGAAAGTTCTTTGACCTGTTGTCTACAGCAAATCTGCATCAGAGGGTGATTTCCTCCAACTCTTCCATAATGTTTCTTGCTACCTGGTGGAGAAACTCCCATGCAACTTTGTTTCTGGGAGTACCCACCCCTGGCATAGGCCCAAAGAGTGTTTACTCTATGACCATCCATTCATTGACTTCCCTCTCCTTACATTTTCTCTCTTGTCTTGTCTTTCAAAAACCTAAAGCACTCCCATGGAAGCTGCCCTCTTTGTACTTCTCAGTGGATTCCCAGGGCATGAGCAGAACACTCTTTCCAAGGGGGATGCTGGAAGGGAAGATAGCCTGTGCTGTACTTTAAGAACTGGAGGCAGCTACATGCAGTTCGCTAACATAGCTGAGCATTTAAATTCCTAACCCTGGGAAAGAAGCAGGTGTGCCTATTCGGAGCTGGGAGTGGAGCTTTTCTTAGAGCAGCTGTGCAGACTGATTGACATATGGAGTTCAGCTGAAGAGGCCAGTAGATGTACTCAGGATACCTGGGTTATAGTCCCTAACCTAAAAGGCAATCTTGAGCAATTCATTTTGTTTCTCTGTGCCTCTTTCCCTTTCCAGCCTTTGTCTGTTTTGCCTGCTTAAGTTGTAAACTCATCAAGGTGCAGGGACTGTCACCTCCTCTGTGTGTTCAGGGCCTGGGCATTTTCTCAGTTGGGGCTCCTGGGTACGACTGTATTACAGATAACACACACGCCAAGTAAGGATTGATTCTTGTAACTCTCTCCATCTTACTCCTTGTCCTTCTCCAGGCCTCGGAGCTGCTCGTGTACGGAGCCTCTTCAAAGAAGCCAGGGCTCGTGCCCCGTGTATTGTGTATATTGATGAAATAGATGCTGTGGGTAAGAAACGCTCAACCAACATTTCTGGCTTCTCCAACACTGAGGAAGAGCAGACCTTAAACCAGCTGCTAGTGGAAATGGATGGTAAGTATTCCTCTCACCCAGCCCAGGATGAGGCCCTTTCTGTCATCATAAGGACTCAGCTTCTTAAACTCTTGTGGCTTTACCATTCTCATGTTCTAAGTATTTTTGCTTTTTCCCCTTTGATTTGAACTCCATTTCCCCCTCCCCTTGCCAGTGTCTCCCACTGCAGCAAGCTGCAGCTCACACAGTGCTCCCTGTCCAAGGCTGCCATCCTCTAAGCCTCCAACTCGGGTAATGTCTCCTATAAATCCCACTCCACATGACAAGTGAAATCTTTGGCTCTTGAGCACAGTAACAAGAGGGACCCTGGCATTGAAAGTTGAACTCTTTCACAATTTTCAGGTGTCAGTGTGGCCTCCCTTGGCCTTGTTCTGACATTGCACGCAGGTATATCACTCACTGAGGGTATGTCTACACTTCAGTTGAAAACCCGCCACGAGCCCATGCCAGCTGACTCAGGCTTGTGAGGCTTGGGCCAAAGGTTGTTTAGTTGGCAGTATAGACGTGGGGTTGGGCTGGGGCTTGTGCTCTAGGACCCTGTGAGGTCGGAGGGTCCCAGGGCTCCCGAGCCCCAAACTTCTACACTCCAGTTTAAATAGTCCCTTAGCCCAAGCCTTTGGAGCCCAAGTCAGCTGGCATGGGCCAGCTGCGCATCTAATTGCAGTGTACCTGGCCGAGTTACTTTTCCGTTCTCCTTACTCCTCCTCCATCAGCTTCTGTATTGAATCTGTGTCTAGGGCAAGCAGAAACAGCTGCATCTCCAACAGGAGAGCTAGGTACTTCACACTTCATTCTTGTTTTCCCTCTTTCTCCCCCCTGCCTGCTCAGCCATCCCCACAAGAAACTCTTTGAAGAGTCCTCTGGGACTTACTTCCCTCACCACACTCTTTTTCCTCAGTATACTGAAAGGCCCCATCACAGGAACAGTTCCTCTGTCCTTGGAAGACTGGACATGACTCCCTTGGACGCTGTGGTGGCTAGAGAGTAACTGGAGGTTTCTAGGAGACAGACTTCAGAATTGCTGTCTGCACTGTCACTGGATGATTGGGCAAGCCCTCGTAAGAGTTTAATATAGAATTGGGAAGAGGATATAGTCTCTGGCTACTAACAGCAATAGGACTAATATTAACATCCTTAGGAAGCAGGTCTGGTTAGTGATAACTTTAAAGGCATATGAGACAGCTGAGAGCTGGCTGCAGCATCCCAGGCAGCATGTGCTCTGAGGATAACTTGTGCATTATTTTGCAGCCTGCTAATAAAACCAAGGTAGCCATGGTGATTGGATGGAGATCACTTATAGCCTTGAAGAAGTGGAGTAAAGCTAGTCTGCATCAAGAGCAGAACTATGTTTCGAGGGTAGCTTTTGGGGTTAGCCAGCCATTAAGTATAGTTTAATATTTGTTACAACCCTTCCAAGACAGGTCATCTTAAAGCCTGATGGAATTTTAAATTAAGTTGTCCCAGAGGGACATAAGCAATGTAATAAATTTCCTCTGCTGTCTTCTAACTTCGTCTCCTCCTTCTTGGCTTGCCTAGGAAGTCCACAGCTGAATAAGGGGAGACAGCCTTGTAGTTTGCAAACCCTGGTGCCACTACCCCATGTCTGAATGTCTTTCTGGCTAGAACCCGCCCGGTGTCATCCCTGCTTATTTTGTGCATTTGCAAACAGACCTGATGGGATGAAGGAAAACAGGCATTTGACTGATAGTCTGTCAGTTCCTACAGCATGAAGCCAATGTACATTTCTTCAGTTGCTGAGTCATATTACTGTAGATCAGGGCAAGGAATAGATTTGTTAGGGCTCTGCCTAGCAGGAAATGTTTCAGATTCTAGGATTCTAAGATGTATCTGGTGGGAGAGATCCCTCTTTTCCCCTGTTTATGGTAATGGAATTTGCTGCCTTCACAAATTGTCTCTATGCAAAAAATTCAGTGCAGCAGTGAGGTGAGAGGAACACTTCTCCTGCAAGCCTTTCTGTGATCTGAACTCAGGCTACCTCCTGGGGTTCAATCAGTCAGGGAAGAGCATGGAATCTGACTCTCTTCGGGGCTGAGAGCAGAGCAGCTTCTGCTATTCAAGAGTCCCACAAGGTTCCTGCTCCTTAGTGAGGCAGCTTGTTAGGAGGGTATAAGCCTTAGTGTCTTTGTAAGAGAAGGTGCACTAAGTGTCTGCTCATCAGAATGCACCTGTGATCCCTTTGCATCACACACAAGATTGTCAGTGGTTATGAATTTGTACCCTCCCTTCTGAGGGGAGAGGAACTGATGATAGAATGCAGTATGGGGTGAGGAGGGACATGGACTATCCTATTGTGCAGAGGGCCATAGAGTGCCACTGTTTCAGCACAGGCTTTGTGACAACTCTGCATGGGGCGCGGAATGAACTGTGAGTCTGCACTGAGTAGTTGGACAGCTGAGTGCCTCATATGCAGGAACATCCTAGAAGCCAGTGAAGCCCTGGAGCCACCAAGGGCCAGGATTCCAAAGCCATGCTCGCAGTCCCCAGCACTTTGTGCACACCTGAGTTTTGGAAAATTAGACCAAAGATGTCAACTAACTTGGACTTGGTGTTATCACTTCAGCTGTATAATGCATAGTAAATTTCTTGGTGGGCAAAGGCCAACTACTGCCCATGGCCACCCTCATCTTAATGCAACAGGATGGCCTGTAAGGACTCTATATCCCAGCATGAGATGCTGCACCTTGATTCAAGTGGAGGGCCACTGGACCAAGATGAAGGGAGGTATAGTCTCCTCTCTTTTAAAGATGAAAACGTCTGCAGTCTTCTCCAGTTTATAGAACTCAGATGTGGCCCTGGAGACCCTGGTGAGTTGCCAATTCAGAAATTAGAGCACAGCCCCCTGTTACAGGTGTAAGAAGATGACAAGTTAAATAATCTCCTTATTAAATACAAGTTTTATAGAAAGTCTTTACTTAAGTCAGCATCTTAATAGTGAATAAGAGATGACAGGGTGGGTAGGCCATGAAGAGTCTTGAAAGTGAAGACAGAAAATCAAAAGTACAACTACAAAACGAGGAATAACTAGCTAGGTGTTAGTGCTGCTGAAAAGAATCTGCAGGTTTTAGTGCATCACACATTGAATATTAATCAATAGTGCAATTCAGTTCTAAAAAGGCCGATATAATTCTGGGGTGTATTAACAGGAGTGTCATATGTAAGACATAGGTAGTAATTGTCCCACTCTACTTGGCACTGGTGAGGCCTCAGCTGGAGTATTGTCTAATTCTGGACATCACACTTTAGAAAGGATGTAGTTAAATTGGAGAGAATCTAAAGGAGAGCAACAAAAATGATAAAAAGTTTAGAAAACCTGGCCTATAAGGAAAGGCTAAAAAATCTGGGTATGTTTAATCTTGAGAAAAGAAGAGTGAGGAAGGGACCTAAAGAAGTCTTCAAATATGTTAAGGAGGATGGAGATCAATTGTTCTCCATGTCCACTGAAGATAGGACAAGAAGTATTGGGCTTAATCTGCAGCAAAAGAGATTTAGGTTAGATATTAGGAAAAACTTTCTAGCTATGAGGGCAGTTAACTTGGAAGCCTATTCCAGAGTTTATGTTGTGGAATCCCCATAATTGGAAGTTTTTAACAACTTGTCAGGGATGGTCTCGGTTTACTTGGTCCTTCCTCAGCGCAGAGATCTGGATTAGATGACCCCTTAAAATCCCTTTAAACCCTATGTTTCTGATTTTGTGTTTCTATAGGAAAAGTCGTATTTTAAAGATCATATGCAGAAAGAATCTGCAGAATTTAGTTTGGATGTGAGAACCTAAGGGATCTAAGTTGGATGCTCAGGTTATGCTCCCTATTAACAAGGAGGATGGTGGTATTGTCAAGAAAGGAGGTAGTGGCAGGGAAGTGTGGAACAGTGTGGATTAGGGGATCTGTTTTAGCTATGCTGATTGTGAGCTGACACTAGACACCGATGAGGAGGTGTCAGTTTGGAGAGAGAGTTTGGAGCAGACTTGTGAGTCCTAGAATAGAGCTTGTAGTTGAATTTGTGTTTGTGGCTGAGATTATCAGAGATAAGGTATAGAGGAAGAAGAGAAGGCTATGAAAAACAGAGCCCCATGGAACACCATCCTCTTCCCCCCCCCCAAAAAAAAAACTGGAATGGGATGAGGCAGATCCTTTGAAGGGCATACTGAAGGAGTGATTAAGCCCAGCTAAACTGGGTGAATGCAGGTTTGTGTCTTGTTAATTTTGCTGTGCAGTTCAGAGAATGATTGTGATGTTCCTCATGCACACAGGTGACCTTGGTCTGTCAGAGCTGTGACAGAGTTCTCCAAGTTCTGGGCATGCAGCAAGGGAAGAATAGAGCACTGATTGGAAATGCATAGTGTATTTACAAGGAGTTGTTCAAATTACCTGGCAATATTCGTAAATTTAAACCTTTCTGAGAACAGATATGCATTTTGAATGGTGAATTTTTTAACACAAATAAAGAAACAGCAGAAAAGGAAGCACAGTCCCTACATATCTTCTGAAATATATGAATAGATGAGACCTTTAAGGCCAAGGTCCTGTCTGCACTACATGAACATTAGAGCCAATTACACTTTTCAGAAGCAGTTATTTGCCCTGGGTCTTTGGCCAAAATCTCCCTCCTCCCAGCTCTTGTGTGGTGAGCTAGCTGTTGGTCTGACAGCTGCTCCGCCCCCCTGGCCCAGTGGCTGCATTTCAGGAATGCTGTATGTCTAAGGCAGAGGTGCTCTGTTACAGTAGGAGTGGCGGAAGCAGGGGACTTGTTAAATCAATCCAGTCCTCTTCACCATTTCCTCTCAGTGGTTTGTCTCACAAGTGCTGCAAACATGGAGGTTTCTCAAGTTGGATTCCCAGCACTAGCTTTAATTCGCTGTCACAGACTCTTTGGTGTTGTTTTCATACACTGTTCATTGTGACTGATAATTGCATGGTGAGACCAAAGCATGTTAATAGCCAAGTGACATCATGCTGGGCAGATTAGTATAGATTCAAGGCTGCTGATGTAGATTTACTGGAGCTATATGTTTCACACCCACTCAGACCCAGACTGAAACAAGTGTGACAGAGGCTGATGCAAGGAGGGTGCACTCAGTGGCTTTTGTTTTGTTACTGTTGTTCTAATAATCCGACCTATTTTAAGACTCTGTCTTCCTAGCTGCAAAGCTGATGATGCACTGTACATTCTAATTCTGCCATGTGACTAAAGCTTGTTAGCCCCCATGTGACTGCCAGTCTATCTGCTTATTTAGCATGCTCTAAAGTGCAGTGTAATACGTGCCCAAAGAATGATCATGCTTCATCCTTTTCAGGCGCTTATTTAGAATGCATCCTTCAGGGAGAAAGAACTAAAGTTTGCTGTAGAACAAGCTGCTTTTTTCCATAGGGCCAGTCCTCTGACTTACCTGTAACCTTAAACTCTCCACTGAGCTACGTATTGACACATTTAGCAGCTTCACTGTTGGGACGGGGGAGAGCCGAAACTCCCCAGACTTGTGTTCATAAGGCTGCTTTGCTGCAACATGTGACTTGGGAGTGAAGGAAGAGAACAGCCTAACACATCCCTTCCTCTGGAAGCTTGCTGTATGCTTTACAGCTCTTAGGGCTGTTGATGTCTGCTATTGTAAGAGACGTATAATGAGGTGACCCATATCCATCTGAACACCTGATGAAATACAATAAGCAGTGTGTCTTGGTGCCTCAACATGGCACTTTTGCTCTCCCCTAAGTTACACAAGCAACTACCGCTTCTTGCCTTTCTCCTGCTTTTGGCACCGTGTCTTCCAGGAGGCCCCACACGCATAAACCATGGCTGCCAGGCTCCCTTCTTCCAAACTCCTCCTTAAAACACACTACCATCATTTCACTTATTAGCCCAATGTCCTTATCCATGGGGAAACAAAACCCAGTGCAAATTATGGCACTGACGAGCTGTGTGCGCCAAACATTGCAGCTCCGTCACTTTTTTGTTACATTCTGTCCTTCATCTGTATGTTGTTGGTTTGGATTGTACGCTCTTTGGGCTTGGACTCTTTTTACACTTGTGCATAGAGCACCTGGGATGCTTTTGTTCACCAAGGGGAGCAAGGAAAGACCAAAATCCATAACCTATTTCTAATCACACACCCATCCTCCAGAGTCCTCCCTTCACACATTACTAAAAAGAAGGTAGTGTCTTCGATCTTGCCTGTGACAAGGGATGCTGCAACTGTACTGCGGCATGGTGCTGTAAAGCTGTGGATTAAGTTCTCCACTTCCCATCCCACCCCCTTGTGCCTCAGCAGCATGAAGCCTGCACTGGATGTTATGGTACGGAAATCTTCACCTTCATTTCTGCTCTGGTTTTGCTGCAGGAATGGAGACCACAGATCACGTCATAGTGTTGGCTTCCACCAACCGTGCTGACATCTTGGATGATGCTCTGATGAGACCCAGGAGGCTTGACAGACACATTTTTATTGATTTTCCCACACTCCAGGTGTGTATCCCCTCCCACCACCTGTGTGAGAGATTCTGGTGTGACAATACTTCACTTGGTCAGTACCTGTGCTGGCAAAATCCAAGTTTGGCAGTCATGGGAACAGCAATCCTATGTTGGCCATTTTACTGCTAGTGTCCTAAGTCAGAGACTTAATATATTAATGCAGTAGCCCAGTGTACGGAGGTAATAACTACATGGTTTTCATGCCTCCCTTTGCTTTAATCTGGCCTTGCCAGAGTTCTCCTTTTGACATGGAGACAGCAATTTCATGCATATCTGTATTCTCTGTCCATGAAACTAGGAGCTGCCTAAACTGGTTCTCTAGAGTATACTGTCTGTCTGGGCAGAGCCCAAGTTAGTAATGCACCTTCACCATTCATTCATGAGTGTTACCTCCAGCACTTACTTTGTGCTGAGCCCCGGCACCTATGGGCTTGCTGCGTTGGTTATGAAAGTTTTTAAAAAAAAAAAAAAATTGCTTGAGCCCCGGCTCCTCTTTCACTACAAATTGAGAACTGGTTACTCGCTCTGTCCTGCTTGTTTGAATACCCACTCCCTTCCTTGCAGCCTGTTTGATGTGTGTATCCTGAACCCTGCACCGTGTCAGATCCATTTAATAATGGGAGTCCAACACGTTTGCAAGGCTAGGACTTGTAGCAGAGTTTGGATACAGATTCTGAATGTAGCAATGAAGATGGAAAGAAGAGATTCTTCTGGAGGAGTCAGTCTGTGGCTTTACCATCATCCACAGACTTTTCATTTAAAATACCTTAAAAGCCTGATACAATCTGGCACCGGAAACATGAACTGTGCAGCTGCCCGAAAGAGGAGGGGAAAAAACCCCTGGCAACAGAGCCCATTGTTTTAATCAGGACCTCCTGGACCAGCTGAATGAGTCACTTTTTGGCCTCTTGCCAGCCCTCATCTAGCAGCCCCCCCCAACCCTCACTTAATCTACGAAATGACCACATCCTGCACAGCAAGTAGGAGAGGTCTTCACGGTGGCATGGGAGGCAGTAGGCTTTCAGCCTGTGAGCTGATTCCTTTGCTCAGTGTGCTGTGCTGTTAAATTTTAAAAGATCAGTGATAGTGAAAGTTGGGAGGGGGGAGAGTTCCCCTTGGAGAGAGGAGCTGGTGACTTGTTGTAAGCCTCCGAACATCTGTCCTGAATTTGAAAGCGTTCTGTGTGTTGCTGGTGAAACTAAAACGGGTAAATATTTTAATGGGGCTTAAAGCAGGGCATCTCTGCCCTCTTGTGGCTGTGTCCTCATCACAGCTTTCATAATGCCAGTCCCTTGTGTGTCCTACCTCCAGCTTCCCAATGATGCTTCTTGTACGATGGGGGTACATTTACCCCTTATTCTCACCTCCAGGCGATGGGGGTGCCACCGTGCTGGGCTGGGGCACTTACCCTTCCATGCAAACGCTCTTCCTTTTCATCACAGGAGAGAAGAGAGATCTTTGAACAACACCTGAAGAGTCTGAAACTGACCCAGACTGGCAGCTTCTATTCGCAGCGCCTCGCTGAGCTCACCCCAGGGTTCAGTGGTACGAGACATGCTTGTTCCTTAGGCAGAGGTTGAGAATCTGTAAGGGTTTCCTTGGTTGTGAACTCAAGAGTTGGTTGGTTTAGTCGCACCTTCCTTTACAATATGTATTGGTGGGAATGGTTTTAGTCTCCCTCTCTTGTATTGAAATGCTGAGAACCCACATGGGCTCTCTTGGAAACAAATGTGTTTGTGGATGAGTAACTGTTTGTTTTGCTCCCTGAACATTTTGGACATCCAGCTGTTTTCTGCCTCAGTGGTGGGATGAGCGGAGCCGTTAGAGTGCTCGTGACCCAGATTCCCATGGGAAAGAGCTGTTGCTTTTGCTCTTCCTGATTGCTGTTGAGGCGCTGCCCCTCGGAGCATTACGATGGGGAAAGACTTGTAAATCAGTAAACACTTGAACAAAAAATAATTCCTTGCTGGGTGGAAACCAGTAGAGTAGGGTAAAATCAACCTGCTCTCCATATCCTGCACCCTGAAACTTTTAGGGATAGGTTTCTGGAGCAGAACTCCTGACCATGAGGCTCCATGGCTCTTGTTTATGTGTAGTGCCTGCAATACCCTTGCTGGGTTTCCCCTCTAACAGGCCCCAGCACTCAGCCTCTGTTGTGACTTTCCCAAATCACTTGCGCGCGTACAAACTCAGAACAGATGTTTTCTCTGCTATGGAGACGTTTGTGTGGTTGCTGTAAGAACAAGGCCGTGGCCTGTACCAGTCTGACTGCCCACACCATTACTCTGTTCCTGAGAGCCAGCTTGAACTTTACCCCTGCTAACTGATTGCTGAGCTTCGTCCTGTGCGGAAGCCCACTGCTGATTGCCAGGCTGTGTTTGAATCTAACAAAAGCAATGCAAACAAAGTTTGCTCTCTTCCCAGGGAGCAAAGGCTGGTGATGCAAGTGTATTTCATTTCCATAGAGCCTCCTGCCTTTTCTGTCTTGTGCTTTGTCCCTCATTACAAAAAATACGCATGCTTTGTTAACTCTTATCGGTAGGCGCTGACATAGCAAACATCTGTAACGAGGCCGCTCTTCATGCCGCCAGGGAGGGATATAAATCCATTGATACTTTCAACTTCGAATATGCTGTGGAGAGAGTCATTGCAGGTAAGAAGCCCTGTCCTTTTCTAATACTTTCTAATGCCTTCGTGGTGCTTGTCATGCCTTTTGGGACATGGTTCTTTAGTGGGCAGAGTTCTAGCAAGACAGGCAGTTCTGACCATTTTCTCCCTTACTATAGGTAGGGCTTTGGGAATCCTGCAGCTGCAGAATTGTGCTTTAGAATCTAAGCGTTCATTTAAACAAATGGTTTTAGCCCTTAGGGTGCAGAGAACTTTCCAAACATGAGCCCAAACAAATCCAGGTTCTAGTGGACCAAGTGGGGGTGAACTCTAGAACTGAGGAGCCTTTGCAGAGCCCATCCTGCCAGCAAGCCCTGTTGTCTGTGCTGGGGAGCTCCAGCACAAGTACTTCACTGTGCCACTGTCTCACAGGGAGGGATGAGCTCTCGTATAACCAGATCCCAAACTATGGAGGACGTCACTGGTTAAAACAAGCCCCTTGTGTTTCATTGGGAAGCTAGTACAGATCATGGAGCACTTGCCTAATCTTAATAGCTTCCCTGCTGATCATTTTGTAGCAGAAATATTGAAATAACACTTGTACTGCACACTCCCAAGCCAACTCACTTGCCTTCCCAGGTGCCAAAAACACAATTGTCTCCCAATAAGCTGATTAAATTTCATGCTTTCCTCCCCAACCAAAAACTCCTACAATGTACGTTATGCATTTTGAATATTATCTGCAGCACACTGAAAATTTGGAAGCAGAGTAAGTTTAATATCAAAATAGGCCAGCGGCTACCTTGTATTAACTGTAATATTCCTTTTTAATTCTGTGAAAACCTCTTTGCATTTACCTGAAACTGCCAAAGAATTTTGAGTCTGCTGCACTAGCATGCTGCAGAATTTCGGTCCAGTCTGCTGCAGAGCACACAGGTTCTTGATTATGAGAATGCAAACATTTGGCTACCTACGGAGTACAGTGCCACTATAAGAAGTGTGATACTGGACACACACAAGGCTGTGTGCTTGTCTAGTGAGGTGATCTGCCCAATGATTATGGTTCATGGGCCAGAACATTTGTATTGGGTCAGCTGTTTCCTCATTCGGAGTTGGTCTTGTTTTATTATAAGGTGCTTAGATGCCGATGAGTAAGATGCCCTCTGAACCACTGGTTCTCACCCTTTCCAGACTACTATATCCTTTTCAGGAGGCTGATTTGTCTTGTGTATCCAAACTTCCACCTCACTTAAAAACTACTAGCTTACAAAATGGGACACAAAAATACAAGTGTCAGAGCATACTATTACTGACAAAATTGCTTACATTCTTATTTTTACCATATAATTCTAAAATAAATTGCGACCCCAAGTTGAGAAACACTGAATAGTATATAGAGCAGTATAAACCAGTCGTCATATGAAATTTTAGTTTGTACTGACCTTGCTAGTGCTTTTCATATAGTCTGTTGTAAAACTAGGCAAATACCTAGATGAGTAGACATACCCCTGGAAGACCACTGTGGACCCCCAGGTGCACGCGGACCCTAATTGAAAACCACTGTTCTTACCATCTTAACTAAGGATATGTCTGCACTGCAGACTGAAGTCAATCTACTTTAAATTGATTTTCACCTGCCAAATTTTAGAAGTTGCAGGAGCATGATCACACCATGCTCCTTGTGCCGGGCTCTTGTGTCCCCACTCGCCACGCTTGGGTCGACATTCAAAGCAGCTATCTATGGGTAGCTATCCCACAGTGCAATTAGCCACAGAGGCTTTTGGGAAACGTGTCATCCTCCCATGATGCAACATGCTCCCTCCCACTCCCTTCTTGTTCCAAACAAACTGCAAACGTTTTTTCGTGCCTTTCTCTATGCCGCGCGCATGCCATTGCCAGAGAGACATGGAGACTGCTCAGCTCTGCACTATCATTGTGAGCATCACAAATACCTCATGGCTTATCCTGCAGTATTTCAAAGACAAGAGAGGAGCTACAGCAAGGAAAATAACGATGTTACTGAGGCCATCCTGCTTGAAGCCATAGAGTGGAACAATTCCCGTTTGCTGCAGGCTGGCACACGTCATCTTTAGCCTCTGGAGCACCAGTTCTGGTCCCAGGAAACGAGCACAGATTGGTGGGGTTGCATCATTATGCAGGTGTGGAATGATGATGGATTTACTAAAGGTAGATCGTGCCAAACCAACCTGATCTCCTT
>ML675639.1:3482957-3505987 GCA_007922155.1 Mesoclemmys tuberculata
GATCATATTGGTCCCTTCTGACCTATGAGTCTATGAGTCTAAAACTTTCATGTGTGAAAGGCCACTTTCTTTGAACTTTGTGCAGAGCTGTCCCAAGCCCTGAAGCCCGTGAATACTCAATTGAGTCCAACTCTGACAGTGGAGAAGCAAGTGGCCATTGCTCTGTGGAAGCTGGCAAGCCCAGACTGTTACCAGTCAGTGGGAATCAATTTGGAGTCGGTAAATCCACCGTTGGAGCTGCTATGATGCAAGTGTGCAGGGTTATTAATAGACTTCAGCTAAGAAGGGTAGTGACTTCGGGAAATGTGCAGGACATACTGGACGGGTTTGCTGCAATGGAGTTCCCAGATTGTGATGGGGCAATAGATGTCACGTGTATCCCTATCCTAGCACCTGACCACCTTGCCACAGAGTACATAAACTGGAAGGGATACTTCTCAGTGGTGTTGCAGGCCCTTGTGGGTCATGGGACATTTCACTGACATCCGTGTGGGATGGTTTGGAAAGGTGCATGACGCATGCATCTTTAGGAGCACGGGGGGTCTGTTCAATAAGATGCAGGTAGGCACTTCCTTCCCTGGCCCAAAAATAAACATTGGGGATGTGGAAATGCCACTAGTGATCCTGGGGGATTCTGCCTACCCCTTGGTCCCTTGCTAATGAAGCCCTACACCGGACACCTGGACAGCAAGAAGAAGCATTTCAATATCAGGCACAGCAAGTGCAGAATGGTGGTGGAATGTGCATTTGGCCATTTAAAAGCCAGATGGAGATGTCTACTTACTAGGCTTGATATCAGTGAAAAGAACATCCCATCAGTTATATCTGTGTGCTCCATAATTTGTGTGAAACGAAGGGGGAAAAGTTCCTCCAGAGTTGGGCTGTGGAGGCTGGTAGGCTGGCTGCAAATTTTGAGGAACCAGATTCCAGCACTAAGTTCAGAGCTAACAGCGGAGTGCTTCAGCTTTGGGAAGCATTGAAAAACCGGTTTTGCAATGAACTGCACTAATGTATGTCTATGCTGTGCGTTTATTTCCCATCCCCACCATCACTTCAGCTGCCCCCTCAGCTTCTCTCCCCACCCAAGCTATGAATGAATAAAGACAGGTGTTTTTAATGCTACAAAGTTTTGTGTCTGACCCATTTTAATGGGGGGAAGAAAGATAACGTTGTAAGGTGTCACTGTGCAAGTAACTGTAGTTGTTTACAGTTCTTAAAGGGGCTATTGTGTCCTCCGGCTCGCCTCCACCAGTGTGGAGTGCAGCATGTACTCTCCCTGCTCAGTCTCCTCCTAGACCGCTTGGGGTGGAGACTGAGAGTGGTAGGCGCCAGAGTGTTTTGCTGGTGGAAAGGGAAGATTTGCTGCAAGCATCGGGGTACAGGCCTGGTCCTTATGCTGCTGTGCTGGGTTCCACAATGATGCCTGCTCATTTAATAGCAGAATGGCAGGGAAAAGTATCCTACCGTGGCAGAAGAAATAAGGCTGCCCTCCCCAGAAACCTTTTGCAAAGGTTAACAGATTACCTACATGAAAGTTTCCTTGCGATATCCACAGAGGATTCTTGGAGCATACCTCTGTACAGTCTGTTCCAGGAGTAACCCTCCACTGAAGTTTGCCACCACCCAGTAAGACCCTCCCCTCAAAAACACAAACTCCTTTTAAGAAGCTGGACTGGGGACATAATCACAAAAAAAAAGATTTGCCACACACTCACCAGACGTGCCTTCCCCTGCATCTTGATCAGTCCCGCTGTCTTGTGTGTGGCTGGACTGCTCTGGGGTAACGAACAGGTCCTGGCTTTCAGGAAGAATGGATACCCCGCTCTCCTGCACCTGCTGTCTTCATCATCTTCCTCGTCCACAGAGTCCTCCTCATTTGTCCTGGACTGGAATTATTTGGAGGTATCGATGTTGCAGGGTGGGGTCCCTGCCAAGAATTGCATGCAGTTCCTCGTAATGGCTGTTAGCTTCCCTAGTTTTCTGCTAAGCCTACCTCACCTCTTTGATCTTAGCATGGCACTGCTGCGTGTCCCTGTTGTACCCCTTCTCCAACGTGCTGTGAGATATCTTCTCGTATATATCTACATTTCTTTTGCTGGCTTGGAGCTGAGCCAGAGCAGACTTCACCCTACAGACCGATGAGATTCAAGACTTCTGGTCAACTCCAGGCTGGAGTGCATTTGGGCCTTACAGTCACCATGAGCAGTTCATCTACAAAACATTCTCCATGCTGTCTAAACCGGAAATGGAAATTCAAAACTTCCCAGGAAGCTTGAGGGAGGAGCTATTTCCTGTGTACATGGCCACATTACAGCAGAGCGTGAATGTCCAGAGCAGTCACAACAGGACATTAAGGGATACCTCCCAGAGGCCAATGGCGTTGATTTACATTGTGCTCTGCCTACACTGATGCAAATTTGACCCATGGAATTTGAATTCAGCACTACGCCACTTGCAGAGGTGGTTTTATTAGGTCAACTTTTACTGTACTTTAAATTGACAGAGCTTACATACCAGTGGTGAGACATGCTTTTGGGGGTCGTCATAAGCGGTGTTACATTGACCTCCATTGCCACTGTAGACCAGGTCTAAAAATTGTAAATAGCCTCCTACAATTTCACCTACCCTGAGCAGTCTGGGTAATTCTGTGTCCACTTGCACAAAGCCAGACAATGGACTGCTAAGCAGCACTCACGTGGCCAATGAAGGTCCTTCCGAGTTGCTCTGTGAAGAAATAAACTAGCAAAGGCCCACACTTGATTCAGCTTCCTTATGGTGGAGCTACTGCCTCGACTGGAGCAAATGACAGCCTCCACAAGGAAGCGATTTAATTTGGTTTTCCATTGGAGGTCGCCCTTGCCTTGCCTTCCCCAGTCACTCCCAAAGTGGTGTGTTCTCATTCTCATGCAATTTGATTATTTTTAACTAAGGTCGATGTTGCAAGTCTGAGCTCACAAGGTTTTTGAATCACTGAACAGTTTTATTAACCAGCAGGACTGTAGCTTTTTGGGCTAGGGGAATGTGGGGCCTTCAAGCAACTGCCAAGCACAGAAATACTTAATGGTGTTACTGCCATGTTAACCATCCACACACAACATAGTTGCTGAACTTCCTTGAAAAGGAAGGCAACATCCCCAGTTTTTACTGCAAGTGGCTTGTTTTAAGAAGAGTGGTGTTAAATCAAGGGCAGTGACTTAACAGGTGCTGAAAACCGTGTCAGCCTTAAACCCTTCGTTGTAACAATGGAGAAGTGGTAAAGTCACTGCCATGGCTTCAAGCCTGGAAATGGGGCCAGTTTGTAAGTCTGGTCTCCTGGGAATGAGAGAGGGAATGTATTGAGCAGAAGGAGCAGTGTCCAATACGCTCCCTTTGGAGGATGCCAGCAGAGGAACCATCTTTGCCTTTGACGGTGCCTGTTTGTACCCTTGGCTGCCTGTGAAACCCCACTAGAGCTTCATTGGAGCAGCATCCTAGGCACTTCCTTCTCCTAAACAGAGTAAACACAAGCCCTTGGGGGATTCTCCTGGACAAGGCTGGCTTTATTCAAGGGAAAAAGCAATTATGCAGGAACATTCTGTGCTATTGCAAAGAGTTTCATACAGTCCCTCTCCCTGGTGAGTTGTCAAGGAAATGCTTCTAGAATTAAATAATAATAATAACCCAACCTGTATTAAAAGGAGATTAAGGGACTGACCTTATTCTGATTAAAGTGAGGGGCATTCTGATTTGAAGCTGCTGTCCCAATCCCCATCAAGCCTTGTGTGGCATAGCTCTTGCTGGGGTCTCTTGGGCAGTGATTGTACAAAATATACTTGAATGTAATATGCAGTTTCTTTGTGGAATAAGGCTCTTGACTTTCTGTTAACATTACATTTTAAACAGCGTTTTTTCCAAGGTATCATGCAAAATCAGTACACTGCTGATGTTCTCCACAGAGCCCACTTCCCCCTATGGATCCTGCACTGTTCAGAAGTATCTGCTTTAAAATACTGGCACCTTTGTGCATGGAACATGCACAGTACATGCAGTGGGGTTCTTGATGTGTGCTGTACTCTGCAGTTAACATATTTTCTGCACATATGCTAGAAGTTTGACTTCATTCAGCTTCTCTTCCATATCCTCATTGGGCTTTTTCCGCCTTGAAAATGGACATTAAAAAAAATTCTTTTTTGTTCTTTTTTATGGAGAGGAGAGAACCCTGAGTTCATCTTAATTTGCTAATTCCAAAAGTACCGTATGAGCTTGTCCCCAGACTATAAGGACTTGGGCTGTTCCATGTATAACCAGAATGGAAAACTTCCCTAGAATTGCACTAAAATTTCATGTGCAATCTTGGTCTTGCACTGTTTTAATGTTGCTAATAAACTGAATCCTTAGATGGATTTCCTCTTCAGTTCTGGATGTTTATAATATAAACATCTTGCATTTCTGTGATGTCTCCTATCTAAGGAGGTCAAGGGCCTTACAGCCAAACTAAGCCTCAAAACACTTCTGCCAGCTAAATGGGTATCTTCATCTTGCAGGTGGGGGAACTGAGACACAGAAAAGTGAATTGGCCAAGGTTACAGAGAGTCTGTGGCACAGCTGAACCCAGAGTCCAGATTTGAATCTTAGGCCTGTTAAAACATATCTTGATTCAGCCTTTTGAAAAGAGAGGATGAACTCCTGCTTCAGTTCAGTTCAGTGCAGAATGAAACAGCCTACACTTCCGGCTGAACTCTTCCAAATTCAGATTTGTAATAGACACAGTCTTGTGGTTAGCTATTAAGACGATAGAGGGCACCTCTTTAACAGCACATAATTGAAGCGGTGTTGCTTTTTCCATCTGGACAGGGTGGCAGGGCAAGCGAAACTAATGAGCTCAATAACTGTTACACTGCACACTTGGCTGGCTTGTACAGTGAGTTGGAAAGGAGAGTAAGCTCTAAGCTGGTGACAGGTGTAAGCCAGGAACACATTTTCCCAACTGAAGCTCCCTCCCTGTTTCTCCAGGCACTGCCAAAAAGAGTAAGATCCTGTCGCAGAAGGAGCGGAGTATAGTGGCGTTTCATGAGTCAGGCCATGCGTTGGTTGGCTGGCTGCTGGAACACACGGAGGCTGTGATGAAGGTAATCGAGCTGTCGGCTCTGAATTAATAAAGCTCAATGTAGGAATGGGGAGAGGGTCTTTTTGGATTCCAGCCTACTGTATGCTGATGATACTGCAGCAATGTGTGTTGGACTCTCTGCATCATCTGACCATTTGTGAATTTGGTTACAATAGCACTGCACAACACAGCCACGAGCATTGTTAGGAAATCCATTATCAGACTCCATTAATAATGGTGGGGGATTGCATTTTGTGCTATTAGTCTAAGTAATCATCTTTTGCCATCATCTTACATTTACAAGCTGTACTGGATGTTCTCAGTGACTCCAGTGTTCCCTATGCACACTTAAGGGAACTGAAAGCTACCTAAAATTGCTCCTTGGTTCATATACCCCTCCCAGACACAGCGTGTGCACATGCAAGGCCATGCTTTATCTTCCTCTCACATGGCTTGCTGGCATGTTAGAAATCTACCAGTCAGGTCATTGTGTCTGACTCTGGTTTGAAGGCCAGTTTTTGAGACTGGACTTGTGAGTTGGCCTGCCTCAAGAGGCACTCCGTAGCAAAGGGCTTCCCTTCAGAACTACAGGGTTGTATTCACCCCTGTTTCTACCCTCTTGTCCCCCTCCCCCACATGCAAAAAAAGTCTGAACACTGGAATGAAGTGTTTTATGTTAGTTTTGTTTTTGTTACATTAGCACTACACCCATCCTAAATTCTCTGTTGTGTGGTGTTGCCGTGCTCTGTTAAATGATTAGTGAGCTCCCAGCAAGTGGTGGCTGCATTTAAATGATCATACTGTTTAATATAGAGCCAGTGTTTGCTTGCCTTACTGATTCTGGTAATCCCATTAACTTCAGCAAGAGTGGAGTTGAATTTGGTTGATGGTCTCTAAACACTTTGGGATCTTGGCGGTTCGCTGGCTAGTTGACTGCTAGTGTCCTAAGAGTGACTTCCGTGCCTCATTCCTCTCTGCCTCTCTCTGGAATGTCAGAAGGGCACAATCATGAAGACAAATCTTCAGTGTGGGAACGCTGTCTGTGGACATGAGGTCACTTTTTGGCTTCCTGTGCCTGTGAAGAAGCTGTGGCAGTGCTGAGGTTCCTTCACACAAGTGCACACCATAGCTTCTCACAAACCTAAAATTAAATAGAGAATCTGAATATCTTCCTCCTCCTCCTCCTCTTCCTGCTTGGATTCTATTTTGTAGCCCTTGGTCTCTGAAATGGGCAGAGACTGTTTGTGTGTTGCAGATTTCCATAGCCCCTCGAACAAACGCTGCCCTGGGATTTACTCAGATACTCCCGAAGGATCAGTACCTCTTCACCAAAGAGCAGCTGTTTGAGAGGATGTGCATGGCACTGGGAGGGAGAGTGTCTGAAGCCATCACCTTTAACAAAGTCACAACAGGTAAGAAGCTAGAACCTTGCATGGGTGGGCCCATGTGAGGTGCCAGGTTCCATAGAAAGGAGATGGCTGTCTGAGTTGTTGCTTTCAGTGCACGTTGGCTTGTAAGGAGCTGTTGTGTGGAGACACCGCTATACAGTATTGTAGATCCCCAGCTGCCTACCCTAATAAAACCAACTGGAGAAAGTCAGGGTGGGGGAGAACGAGGCTTTATCTCCAGTATCATTGTCTTAAAGAAGAATGTGAGGGAGAGCAGCATTAATCATTGGAATCCAAGTGAAGCGTGGTTTTCACAAGTGTTCAGCCTTGGCCAAACTCTGTTCACATTGCAGCTAACAGCAAAACTCTCATTGGCCTGGGTGGGAGCAGAGCTAGGCCATCACTGAGCAGTCTTGACATTCCCACCTTGAAGAGTTATGCTGTGTGCCAAGAACCTCAGTGTTTTCTCTCTAGTCTCTGAAGTAGTTTGCAGGGTGTTTAGAAAGCCTGACCCTGATTCTGTGCTTCCCCCTGTTTCCTGATGGTGATTTGAGCAGCAGGTATATCTGCCGACTGGGAAGTGGGGTGAAGTGTTGAATGAGTTTTTTGATCATGGGTTTGTCCTCGTGTGTAGATCATCTCTTCCTAACTGAAATGCCAGCCTGCTGTTTGAGTTACTTCTAGAGGTTCTGGCTGCAGCATGCTGTCGAGATGAGGGGCCTAGCGCTTTCCTTTCTTTTAATGAATGGGGTGAAATACTGTATTTTCAAACTTGGATGATGGAGTGAGAGACACGGTGCATTGTAGGAGCTGTCACTTTATCCAGGCTTAGTTAGTAAAGTCAGTGGTTGGAATGGGCTGTTCAACTACACAGATCCTTACAGCTCTGAACTCCTGATTCGCCAAGTGGCTTGTGTATTAGAGGTGCACCAGTTGCTATGCCTGCCAGCTCTGTGATCCCATGCTGAGTTCCTGTTTCCTTGTCTCACTCAGGAGCAGAGGATGACCTGAGGAAGGTGACCAAGATAGCCTATTCGATGGTGAAGCAGTACGGAATGGTACCCAGCATTGGGCATCTTTCTTTCCCAGAGTTGGAGAGCACCCTCGGGGTCAGTCAGCGCCCCTTCAGCCAGGGGCTTCAGCAAATGATGGACCATGTAAGTTTCTTTGTCCTGGCAGCTTCCCTTTTGTTCTTTGCTTCTCTCAGTTCACTTAAAAAACTGAATTGCAGATAAAACTTGCAGCCCAATTTTTTTGTAGTCACTGGCCATTTAGAAATGTCTTGAAGCCGGCACTGGTTTGTTCTGTGTCTGCTTGTTAGGAATATTCACTGAGTCACTAACAAGCAAAATCCTGTGAAGCAGTAACTTCTGTGCCAGCCATGCTGCTGCCTGGAACCGCGGTTAGTTGCCACAAAATAGGTTACAATACGTAAAAACTTAATCTATGCAGAGAGCTGCAGGCATAATTTCAATTTACCCTGGGTCTGAAGTGATGGGGAAGTGAGGGGCGGGACGATGAGGTGTGACTGTGACGAACTCTCAGAAGGTAGAGTGGGAAACAATAAGGGTTGGGTGATTGTGGGATTGAGAGTAGAAGCCTGCATAGGCAAAGATCCTGTGATTATCTGAGCGTATCCACCCCCTTAACATTCCTATGAAGAAACAGTACTGAGTGGTGTCTGGATCATGGAAAGATACATAGCTAAAAATCTCAAGTATAGGCTTTTTGTTTCTTAGGTTTCCAAATCTCTTGGATGCCCTGGATGATGGCTAGAGCAGGTGTTTATAGTAGGGCTGTTTGAAAACTTCCCAGTGACAGTTTTTAAAAAGAATTTTTTTTTGACAAAACGTAACTGTTTCGTGAGTTGTCTGCTTTCTCCACACAGTATCGACACCTGAAAAACCAGACACTTGAAAACTGAAAAGTTGTGATTCAGAAATGCTACTCTGATGCATTATGGGAATTACAGTTCAGCTGCTTTTATGCTCCCATTCTCCTCTATGGGCAGGTTCCCATCTCCCATGATGCCCCACAACTGGGGACCCACTCACCTGATGCACTGTGGGAGCTCATCAAGAGAGGAGACTAGTTTTTGGCAGAAGATCTTTTATTTTCTCTTTGAACAAAAAATCAAACTTTTCCATGGTGAGGGGCACAAGACTTTGACTAGCCCCTGCTTGTAAATCATGTTCCTAAGCACAGCTCATCATTTATCTGAACATAGTGCTCACTCGTATTTGTCTGTGCTGCAAGTCTCTCTTCCTTATCTCTTACTTCTCTTCCCAGGAAGCAAAAGTGCTGGTGGCTCAAGCATATAGGATCACAGAGAAACTCTTACTGGACAACCGGGACAAACTGCAAATGGTATGGACTTCACTGGTGCGTCTGGCATCATTGCAGCCACCAGCTCCTCACTTGCTAGAGTCCTGGGGGGTGGTGGGGTTACTGTCAGGAAGCAGTGTTGCTGTTACCTTCCAGCCGTGAGAAACAGTGAATTCGGGTACATTTCCAGAGTGCAGGAAGATTAGGGGAGCAAAAAAGAGACTTAGAGCTGCGTGTCCAGTCAGCCATTAGATTGGGATTTGATATGGGTGTGTTTGCAGTGGGAACTTCCGTGGTGAATGATCTGAGTCCCTAGACATGAACTTGTGTTCTGGGACTCTCTGCGTGATGAGAGAGACTATGGTCTGTGGAGTGCTTCATGAAGATGGTTGCAGGTTAGACTCTGTAGTACAGAACTGCAGTTCCTTTAGGTTACTTCAGTGATGACTTTCTAACCCTGGGATGCCAGACATAAGATGGAGTGAGGGAGACTGTGCGTTGTAGGAGCTGTAAGTAATGAATGACAGTTTACCCTGGTTTAGGTAGTGAAATAAGTGGTTGGGGTGGGCTGTTCAACTATTCAACAACTCAGCTCTCATCGTTAAGGTACCTCTGCAATGTTACAGGGCTGGCTGCACCTCTGGCCCCTCCTGGTCTCTGAGTGCACCCCCTCAGGTTTCAGGCCTTGAGCCTTTACCTGTCCTGGGTGTGGAATTCCACAATTCTTCCACTCTTAGAAAAGTCCTGGGCTATAGCTCGCTCTCTCTCTCTCGCGCTCTCGCGCTCTCTCTCCCTCGAGTCTGTGACCAGATATATATAGTGACCAACCAGCCTCTGAAACCAAAGTATTGTTTACTTTAACAGTAGGAAAAAAAGGTCTTCAGTACAGTCGCCTACATGCATCTGTCTTACCTATCTGCCTACATATCTGATGGAAACGTGGGCAGGTCTGTTGCTTTCAGACCCTCTGGCAGGTTCTTCTGCCTCCACCTGGTTCCCCCAAACAACTACCCCCCTCTCACGACACAGTATTCCTTTTTTAAACTGGCCACAGCTCTTTTGATCTCCTGTGTTTCTGGGCCTTTTCCTACCTTGACATCTCAATGACTCTCAAGGGTTTGCTGAGAAGTGGCTTATCCTGAGCCATTCTTTCTCCATCTTGCTTATTTTTCCCAACAGCCCTCTCTTAAACTAAGCTAGTGTATGCATATAGTAACATCACAGTAATCAGGTCAACCTACAGTATTCACCATTTATTACAGAGCAGCTCCCAGCTTGTCACAGCTGGCAGTAATTGGCCCCCTTGTTGGCAGAGGGACCTAGGATTTGAATAGACCAGGAGACTGAATTGTCCTTCCATGCCTAGAGAGTTTGGCCAAAATGCCTCAACCCTCACCTGAAGAAGCAGTGAAGGAACCTTGCATTGCTGTTGTCCAGGCTGTACCTATCCGGCAGAGGCCGTTGGTTTCATGACTGTTAACCTGGCACCTTTCACAAGCATTCACACAGTTGGTAAAGCCAACTAAGTTTGTAGAATAGAGGGTGTGAGGTTCCCCTCTGCAATCTGGACAGATACATCGCTGTGTCACCCCAGTCCCCCATTCCTGGAGCACGTCTCACCCTGCTTTACTGTGTGAACTCTCACTCTTGGGCAGCTCACTCACAGCCACCAGCAAGCAAGTTGCCCCTCCAGTTCAGTGAGTGAGTGCCTCCAGCCGGCCACTCATGGGATCATGTAATGGTATGACCCCCAGTCAGTTTCCCCAGCGCCAGATACAAGCCTAAGAACTGCTGTCTTACAATGTTCAGCGTTGCCCACTGGACAGTGCAAGCTCATTGGTTCATCAATTGATACGCACTTCTCTTGTTACTTCAGATGGAATCTGTACACACCTTAAAGCACATACACTGCTTTAGATAACACAAACAAATGTATTAAGTACAGAAAGATTTTAAGTGATTGTAAGTCAGAGGAAAGCTGGTCAGCTTTGGTCAAAAGTAAATAAAAGGCAAATCGCATTCTAAACTAAACTTAACACTCTCAGCAACCTTATAGTCTTAGATGCGTCTTTCATCGCTGGCTGGCTGGTCTCTCTCTAGCCAGGCCCTCCCCTTATGGTCAATGCTTCAGTTGCTTGGTGGTGTTTGTAGATGGTGTGAAAGAGAGAACAGCCAAGATGTCTCCCTTTTTCAACATGTTCCCTTGTCCATCCACCCTGCAGGGTCAGGTGACAAACAGTATCTGTGCATGGTATTTTCCATGTCCTGAGACACTGGTTCTTTGAGGATTTGCTTGTTAATGTCTGGGCTGCTCCTTTTGTTCTTGGAATGCTGAATTGGGTTGTTCTATACAAGCCTTAGTGAGGTATGAATGGCTTCTCAGCTCAGAGTTTTGGCTAGATCTGCCTCAAGCCATGAGACGCATATTTGGGAATATTACCTAGAGAAGCCTCACAACCATACACGTGGCATTGCAACAAACATACTACAATAACAATAATGTTAGGTATGCCGGGAGCTTTCCAAAACCATCCTACATGACATACCTTGCATTAAACAGTACACAGTTACACTATAAGGATGAACAAGAATGATACACAATCACACTATAAGGGTGCACAGGGGGTGCAGTGTGTCAGAGGGGCAGACCTTTCTACCTCTGCCCCTTGGACCTTTAGCTGATCCAACTCAAGTGATTCCTCTGGCTGCTCCCTCAGGCCAGCCGCTAGAGATCACCTGCTTTAACTTATGCCCCAGTAGCTGTAGATAGCTGAGCATAGTGGAACAGAGCATCCAGTCATGTTCCGCTGTGAGTGAGTCCCTGTCCCCAAAGCACTCCTGGCTGTTCTTCAGTCTTTGTAGCAGGTGCCAGCAGCTCAGAAAGTTGCATATTGTCCCACAAAAACTACAGTTAGGCCAGGCATACAGTAGGTGCTTCTGCTGGCATATCTCTATTGGTCAGCGTGTGAAGCCCCAGTGTAGATGCAGAAATAGCAGCAAAGCTGCACTTTACTAATATAGCTCATTTCTCTTGTGAGGAGTTATCTTGCTAACTGGTACAGAGTGAGCTTTGCTGCTATTCTAAGAGCACTTTGCTGGTATAGCATGCTGGCATTTCCATACTAGTGGAGTGTTCCTAGTGCAGACAAATGGTATTAGCTGCAAACCCTGTGGATTTGGTAACTGATGTGTGTCTGGTTCCCGCAGACACCAGCACATCTTGTTTTGGTTGCATCTTTGCTCCAATATATGCCTAGATATTGCTGACAGTCATGGACAAACGCCTTCCCTTCAGCTTTAGCTGAGCTCCTGGGGAGGATGGAAATGTGTCCTGAAGATGCATTACTACCCCAGGCACATGCTGCCCTGTCAGGGTGCTCTCTTTCATGCCCTGCCAGAGTTGCCACTAACTTTTCTGAACTCAGTGCCTACACACTCATCTTCTGCCCTGTCTGTTCTTTCTAGCTGGCTAATACCCTCCTGGAGAAAGAAGTGATAAACTATGAGGACATCGAAGCCCTGATTGGGGTGCCTCCTCATGGGCCAAAGAAAATGATTGCTCCTCAAAGCTGGCTCGAAGCAGAGAAAGACAAACAGGACACAGGCGATGAAGAGCCACCCCAGCAACCACGGAGCCAGGAGGAGGAAGAGGAGCCCAGTCTGAGACTAGTATGAAACCCGTTCCTGATCCAGAATGGGAGAGGAGGGCTTTTGAGGTTGCCTTCCAGCACTATGCCCAAGTCCTTCCTCTTTCAGCTGCAAGGTCAAAGCACAGAGAGACCAGAGCAGGGGGGGTTGTGTGTTGCTGGTATCTTGCCCTTGACTTCTGGTTGTCTCAGGCACTATATGAAAAGGGCTGTCTTCAGGGATGGATTCTGCTTAGGATTCGGAAATTGGTTATCTGCAGGTTTGGGGATTTCTGATACAAGCACAGATGTAGTTGGTCATGTGAGGTGGAAAGGAGAGAGGCATGGGTTCTGAATTAATTTAATGTTAAAATCTCTCTTGGGCACAGAGCAGTGTAAACACTCTTGGGAGCAGGAACCCAGCTGGATTTCTTGTCAGCATTCTACATCTGTGCTGTGCTACCTCCTGTGCCAGAGCTTCGGAAATGTCTCTGTCATGCACAATAATGGAATCTCCTCGGAAGGGCCCGAGGCAGTTTAAGACCCAATAGTTACTACATAACTTGACTGTGCCCTTTGATTATCTCTGTGAAGAGTTTAAAAATATACTGACTGAAAAAGCAAGGTTCACTGGAGTGAAATGGTCTTTGTGTATATTTATATAGAACCTATTAATAAATGGCTGCGGGGAGCATTCTGACATGTCCGTGTGGCCTGTTATGACCCATACACAGTTCTACAGATTTAGGGGTTTCCTCTGCCCAGTCTGATAGTTCTGTGCATGTGTGTGTCTGTCGGTTTGGGGATTTTATGGGTGTGGTGTGGCGGGGTTTTGAGTCGTCAGTTTGTGTGTAAGCACTGGTGAGCCCCGCATGTCTAAAATGCAGTCTAGGCTCTAATGCTCCATCAGAAGCCCGTTTTCCAAACCAGGATTCTGAACACAAGAGCATAGGGAGGCTCAGTCTAGCTGTGCTGTTTCTTTTCTTAGTAGGAGCTTGAGAAACACCATTCAGTAAGGACTCTGAAACAGAAGCTTGTGTGTTCATTTGCACTGGTTTCTACAGGGGGTGTAGACTGAAGTCTTTTACTTGTGTTCAGACTTCTTAGTCACCTACAGCAGACTTGTGGAGGAGAGGGGTGATCATTCCCACTTCACAATGAGAGCATCTGAAATATCTGTGCATTGGTGTCTGGGGACACTTGGCTGGCTGGCTGTATAATATGCCTTTTTCTCTTATTGAGGATTATTTCCATGGATTATTCCAGGAGGATTATTGTCTGTCCTTGAAAAGCCCAGTCCAGGTCCTCTCCCCCACCAGCCTATCCCCACCCCAGCTTCTTTTGTAGGGGACTAAGAGGTCTGAACACAAATGAAGGACATCAGTCTACAGCCCCCTGTAGAAATCAATGCAGATGAACACACCTCACATTATTGCCATCTATCTTCCATTTGTGGAGAGCTAGAGGAGACTGTGGAGACTGCTGATGTTACTCTTTGTTCAGATGGAAAGATGCAGTTATCCAAGACATTCTGACCCACCATCACTTGCCTTGATGCAGAGCCCACTTCTGCCTCAGGACTCCCCACCCTGCTGGACTTAAGGGTAGGGCTGGGACCTGAAAATTGACCCCCTGGATTCTATAGGGTACTGTAGGGCAGTGCCACCAGCCTGACCCACGTGTGCTAGATTTAATGCCAGCTCAGCATTGGCACATCATTCTGTAATAGTTCGTACTTGTTAATCTTATGGGGGTGGGATGTTTTTCTCCTAGTCTGGGACTTGATATTTCCTTTGCTTTTGTCCTTTTTTTCTTTTCAACATGATGGGTTTCCTCTTTATTCTTTGAACTCTAGAATTTCACCCACTGCAGAAACTGTATTCATTTCTCAACCATATAACAATTGGCACAGAGGTGTCCTGGGCCTGTTTGCATACATAGTTTGAATCTGGTAGCACTTCTGTTAGATGGAGTGAGTATGAACGCAAATGTAAAGCAAGTGTTTTGGGACCTTTCTTAATAAACAGGCCCCTCTGCTTGCAGTATCCTTACCAGTCTGATCATTTTGAAAGACCTGCCTGTAGTGTCTGCGCCATCTAGTGGTGCTTTGTCATTCCATGTTCTGGCACAGGATTGATTTTTAACTGCTCAGAAAAATGGAAGAATCCATGTGTCAAAGTGGGTTCACAGAACTTTGTGGAGCAGATATTGCAGCGTGGCTGGGTCACTGGCTGTGGATAGCCAAGCCTGTGTTAAAAATTTGTCATGGTTTCTTTATTGTCTGACCCCAAAATGCACCAATCATCAAATGAACTGTAAAGCAGACATGATAAGAAAGGGTCAAGACTCTGTGTGTCTGGCTCAACAAATGCAGCAGCCTCCCCTAAATCTTTCCCCCTCATTATGTCTTACACGGGGAGGGTGCCTTACAACTGTAGTATCTCCACTTTGCTCTGCCTTTGAGTGTGGCGAAGCTAGCCCCATTTGCCTGTCACAGGGATCCACAGCAATGAAGGCAGGCATCAGCTTGAGAGCTGCTGTTCCTAGCTCCTTGTGGAAACTTAAGGTAGGGTCTGCCTCGCCCCTAAGCCTGCACTTGAAGCAGTGCAGCAGCTGATGGATGGTAAGAAATGCCACTTAAGTTGGACAGGATGTAGCATGTCAGCAGTTCTTGTAGGGGGAGCTCTGTTTGTGCTAAGTATAACACACCTCCTGCCCCCTGGGAGTTTGGCTCAAGGCAGTTGTAGTCAGGCTGTAGCCTAAATGATGTGAAAGGGGCCATAGCCACCTTGAAAAGTGGTGTGTGAAAGATTGTCCTCCAAACACTTGCAGTCCTATAGTGGTGGTATGAGACATATGAAGGCCCTTCTCTTTCCTCTCCACTTGAATGAGGATCTCTATTCTGAGAAGAAGCAGCCACTAAAAACATGGGGGGCAACATATACTGGGTATATAAAGTAGCTTGAGAAGGAGCTGGGATAAGCTGTGTAAATCCAAGTAGGTTTAAGGGGCAGAATCTAGGCATGAGCCAGTACCAAAATAGTGCCACAGGCAGCAGATGTTCGGAAGGAGAAACATACATGTCTATTGGAATTGTTCATCCACATATATCTGACTAGGTGTATATGCAATGTGGGGCTAGATGAAATGCACACAGAGGGGTAGGAACAGCATGGTTACTCCCTACCCCACTCGGCACCTGTACTTCTATAATGCTCACTTTTGTGGTTTGTGTGGTAATGGAAGTGGAAGTTGCCTCTGGTCCAGCGCTACTGAGGTTTTGGGCAGGGGGGATTAGAACTGGGGGATTAGTTCCAGTTCAGGGTTGAAATCATTACATCAGGCTGCTCTGCCTAGGTAGACAGGGCTCTAGGGAGGATACATACATACAAATGTATTCAGTTTTAGAGTCTACCTGAAATAATTTAGGGGAAATGGATGTGTTTAAACAGGCTAGAATACTTCACAGTAGCTTTTAAATTAATCCAAACGTTTGTGTTGCACTCCAAAGATGTAGCTCACCGTATAAATGCTAAGCATTATTTCTAGGTATGTTGTGGTAGATCATTTTTTAAGATCACACGCTTGATTTGCTGCAAACTAAATAAGAACTTGCCCCTGTAAATTGCTTCTATATCTGCTGCACCAACAGGACAGTTCAAGACTGGGATAATCTGTTTCACAACAATTATTTTTTAATCATCATGGAAGTTCAGTCTAGGTGGTGATTGGTCATCTTGACTGTGAGAGACTGTTTCTGGTTTAAACTGAAAGAATAAGAGACTGCTGGGGTGTGTGAGATAAGGGCACAGCAAATAGGAACTGGGACTAAGCGTTTAAAAAGTAACTTAAACTCATACATCCCCAGAGGCTGGCGGCTTTGTAATTCCCCGAGCTGACTTTTTAAAGTTGGATATGGGGGGGTTACCCTTCTCCAGTTCTCTGGGGCATCTCCCATCCTCCAGGAGCGTTCATAGATGAGCAGCATTACCTCTCCCCTGCCTGTGCGGCCAGCTACCTTTCCCTTGCCCACCTGGAGCAGGTAACGGCGCTCATGGCTTTTTCGTGCGCGGCCTCTTTAAAACGGGCGCCATCTTTGTAAAGGGCGGAGGGCCTTTTGCGAGATGGGCGCTGGCGCTCCGCTGGGCGGGCCCCTCGCCATCTTTCATTCTAATTGGTCAGTAAGTAACTCAGTTTCCGCTAGGTACGCCGGTGCCCGATATCCCAGCGTTCCCTGCGCCCCCCTTCCTTTTCCGGTCGGCCATTTTTCCCCCGCGGAGGTGGGTTTGAGCGGCGGCCGGGCGTGGCGGGGCTATCCGCTTCCATCCGCCGCTCGGGCGGCCGGCGGGGCCCGGGCCCTGGGCAGCCTAGCGCAGAGAGGTCGCCGGAGGCCTGTCGCGTCCCGGGGGGAGCGGCGGCGGGTGGGCTGGTGCCGTGCCGCCGGAGTTGAGAGCGGGGCCGGGCCGTGGCCTAGGGCCGATCCCCGGCCGGCGGGGCCGGGCGTTCTCCTGCGTCGTTCCCAGGCTGGCGCCTGGTTGCCGGGGCAGCCCTCGGGGGCAAGGGCTCGCGTCCGGGTGGGCGGGCTAGGAGCCGGTCCCACTTGCGGATGCAGTCCGGCCTGGCTGGGCCCCCTCCCGCGTCCCCCGCTTCACCGGCTCGCGGGGGCCGGCTGTCGCCCCAGTTGCCCTGTCCCGTCTCTGCCGGAAGGGCCTTCTGTGACCCGAGCCTGCAGCCGTCTGTAGATGTCACGGTACCTGCCCCTTGTGTTCGCAGGGATCTAAGCAATCATGGCACCGAGTCGAAATGGCATGATCTTGAAACCCCATTTCCACAAAGACTGGCAGAGACGAGTTGCCACATGGTTTAACCAGCCTGCCCGGAAGATCCGCAGGTGAGATGCCAAAGACAGCTAGCTGTGTGTCAGTGGGAGCAGTGTTGGGCCGGGTGGGGGGTTTGAGTGCCTCTCTAGCTGCCTCGTAATGTTCCGATCACTTACATGGGAATTGTATGCTGTGGCGGTTAGAGAGTGGCTGAAGGTTTTGTTGTGGTTGTGGTCACTGAGGCCAGTAAAAGTTTATGCCATGGACTCCCTGCATGGCAGACTTGATCGTAATGCGTTCACTTAGGTCTACAGTCAAATGATGAAAATTCTCCGGAATCTCTGCACCACATTGATGATTTCCTTGAACCCTTTTTAGCTGATGACTGTAGCTTTCTGTAAGAACATGTAGTCCGGCCTTGTTCAGTTACTAGACAGCCACATTTCTTGCCTCAGTGGTGTTCCATCTACTCTCATGTTTGTTCTCTGTGTGGGGGACTCTGATTGGCCATTCAGAATGTGAATTGTCAGTGTGGAAGTTATGTATCTTATACAAACATCTTTTTGTTGACTGTGGTGGTATTTCTCTTTGACCAGGAGGAAGGCCCGCCAGGCAAAGGCTCGTCGCATTGCTCCGCGTCCGGTGTCTGGGCCAATCCGACCCATTGTCAGATGTCCCACTGTTAGGTACCACACAAAAGTTCGCGCTGGCAGAGGATTCAGCTTGGAAGAGCTGAAAGTGAGTATACCTGGTTAGTTAGCAACTCATAGAGTGCATGCACATGCAACAGATAAATTATAAATTTGCCCAGTTGTAAGTGGGTGCAGAGTAAAGCATCTAATTTTGTGTTTCAGCTCAGTGTCTTTCTCAACAGGAGGGTGAAATGGACTCTTTAATACTCAATTCCCCTGTCTTGAACAGCATGGTTATTCTGTGGGTAGCTAATGTAATATGTAAGCAGTTGAAATTTGTTGGCAAATAAGTGTATGTTCAAACTTGTGTATGTGACCATTTTGGAATTTTCTAGATAATTATTATTAGCCAGAGTGGGATGGTGGCAGCTATAGGTAGGCGTGTAATTGCTGTAGGTACAGAAGATGGAGTGTGTGTAGAAATAAATATGAAATTAAAAATTTAGAGTTGGCTTAAGTTTGGTTAAGAAAATGTGTGTGGGCTGTAAAGAAATGCCCTGACTAACAATTAGAAGGAAGGCCTTGAAAATAAGGTACAAGGCCAGAAGGAATGAAGTAGGGAGATGTTTTATTCAAAGAATAGCAAATGAGACAAAGAAAAGCTTCTAAAAAGAAGGCCTCTGACTCCTGTGCGTGACTGCAGATGGTTTTAAATAAGACAAAGAATATGTCTTAAAATAAGCAAACCTGGCCCTTCCCAAACCACGCACCAATGTTAGACTGTGAATCCAGGGGCAATGGAAAAACTTGCACAGCAAGGAAGAGGGGAGGAAGGGCCTTAGGAAGAAAGGAGGTTTGTAAATCTTAATCCAGGTAAAACTGGAACGAAGGATGAATTGTCTCAGATTGGTTTTTAGCTGAAGTCAGTATTTGGCAATGGCATGACTTGTTGGTTGAAGGTTATAGAAAGTAAACTCTTAAAGGGTTTGTTGCCAATACCTTAGATCCCAATATGGGTCTAAACAGCCTGGGTTTAGCCCATTTGTAAGTATCTTGATCAAATGTTTATAAATATTTTGTTACTGTTTGGATGAAATAAATGGCTTATTTTGGCTTTTTAGGCATGTTTAGAGCAATTATATCACTTTGGATTTAATAAAGGAATTTATGGTTAAATTAGTATTCAGTTTCCCATGTTAATATTAATTTCAAATATTAATTCCAACAGTGTAGGAATGGGATGTGTAAGCAGTAGCATACTTCAACACAAGATAGTTTTGAAAATTAAAGGAATGTGATCAACTTCCACTTAAACAAAACTGCACTTTTTAAAGCACTCCCTTTACTTTGGGAGAGTGGAGTGTTATGGTAGTACGGACTCCTATACAATCATCTTACAGGGCAACCAAATCAAAGGTTGATTGGTTTTGGAATCTCTCTCAAAGGCTGTATTTAGTGTAGTAGCATCTAAAATCATAAAAGAAGCTTGTGCTGCCATTACCATACTTGTGGAGAGCAAGGTTCTCTGCAGGACTGTTCAGCGCCATGGAATAGTTTGCTTTGTTTGGTTCACTGGTATTTTTAGTGACTCATGGTGCAAGTGGTACCTTTTAGAGCACTGATTTAAACCTTACTAGTATAGCCAACTTCATGAGTTGGGTTGGCATCATATGTGATTTAAATAGCCCAATTGCTTGTCGCAACTGGAATTGCACGTTGATATAATATATAATTTAAGAAGGACCCTTATTTCAGGGAGTAAAAGTGTCCCCTATTCTTTTCCCTGCGGCCTTAGATTTTGTCTCTCTTTAGCTATTGATGGTTGCTGACCTCAGACTTGAAAGTTATGTAGCATGTAATAAGTTTGTGTTGACTTGTTTGAGTCTAATCTTTGACTCTTAGAGAGGCCTTAGGTGGTGGTGCCGAAGTTCTACGCGTAGCGCAATTCATGTTTCTGAATCACTGTTTCTGCTCTTGATGGGCCTTACAGTCAAATGATGACACTTTCTCCAGAGTTTCTGTGATGACCCTACTTGAACCCTTTTCCAGCTGATGACTGTAGTGGCTTCACTCAGTAGCACAACAGCATAACAGTCACTTGAATGTTGACATGAACTCTTGCTTTACAGATGGCTGGCATCAATAAAAAGGTTGCCCGGACTATTGGGATCTCTGTGGATCCCAGACGACGCAACAAGTCTACAGAATCCCTGCAGGCCAACGTGCAGAGACTGAAGGAGTACCGCTCCAAACTTATCCTCTTCCCAAGGAAGCCCTCTGCACCCAAGAAGGGAGACAGCTCTGTAAGTACATTGAGTCCTGGAAGCTTTCACAGGCTCTGCTCAGTGGTGCTATGGTTTGATTATGGCTGACTTTCTAATGCTTGGGTGTAAAGCATAGCTTACTTTAACACACCTCCTAATGTAATGCCCTGGCACAGGTGGGCTCTTCCACTAGCAAAGGGCTGATAGAGCAGCCCTCTTCTGCCATCATGTACATCTGGAAGAGGGGTGAGCCTGGGTGCTGAGCCCATTCAAGACTGCTCTAACTTGTACCAGCTCTGTTGTGTTGGAAGCTCCATTCTGGGTTGGGCATGGCTGGTTGGCTGCCCTGCTCAGGGAGGCACAGCTCAGAGTCAAAGCATGATATCTTTAGCAACTCTCACCAAGTCATTGATTTTTGCCAAAGCAGTTGAATTTTAGTAAAAGCAGTTGATGTGTCAGGGTGGCTGGGTAATGAACCGGTTTCAGGAGTACTTGTCTCACTATGAAAATAATTGCAAAAGAAAGCAATGGAAAAAATGTATGGACAGAGGTTTTATCAGCTGAATAACCTACAGAAGATGGTGAATTGGTCAGTTTTAGGAGAGTCACACCTGTCAACCTGTAAATTTTACTTCAGGGAAAGCACTTGCATCAGCTAAGGTTCTGAGATGAGGTGGCTTTCCATGTATTCCTTTATTCCAGCTCTGTACGCTTCCAGTGAGGAGGTATATGTAGTGAAAGATTTGAGGAAGGGGACTTTAAGACCAATGATTTTCAACCTTTCTGGGCTCAGGACCCATTTGTAAATGTTCATGGCCTATTGTGACCCAATAAATAGGGTGGGGGGTGGAGGCCCTGGGGGGCTTTTGGTCAGCTCCTGCCCCAGAGGGGGGTTGGGTCCTACCAGGCACTCACCCTACAATGGCGGCTTCTGCAGCTCCTGTGCTGTGGGGCTGGTGGGGCTTGGGTCTCCGCTCTGGGCACTGCAAACTCTGTGATTGCAGAGCTGCTCAAGTTTGGTCTCACCCCCCTGATTGTATCAAATTTTTGAGAGTGAAGTTGTGACCTGTCATGGGGTTGCAGGGTCACTCACTCAGATTTGGCCTATCCGTACTCCTGTCGTCATGATGGCTGGGCCAAACCTGAGTGGCCCTGGGACCCCAGAATTGCAGTGCCTGGAGCAGGGAGGTGAGACCAGCCAGCCCTGTGGGATAGTAGCTGCCATGCGACACTCTGAAACATTCTGGTGACCCAATTTTGGGTCCCTCAGGTTGAGAAATCCTGTTCTAGACAACAAGTGTAGGATCCAGGCACTCTAGGCTTTTTATCTGTTTTAAACATGGTTCCTTAAATTTTTCTAAGGTGTCATAGCCTGCCAGCAGGAATTGGGTCAGCGTGTGTTAAAACTGTCTTTCAAACTGGGTGATGAGCTTTTCTCTTAATGCAGTATAAAATGGGGGTTTGTTGGAACTTTTATCAGTTATACCTGGCCTATGGAATATGTTAAAGCCCATTGTAGACAGTCCTGGAAAGTGTCCCTTTGAACCTCATTTGGGGACTGCTGAAGCTATGGATGTGAAGAAGCTGAAGTAGAAACTACTTTATATGGAGACTAAAGGTTTTCCCTTTTCTCCAGCAAGGTTTCTGTAACACGGGTTTCTTGGGAGGAACTTGTGCAGACTTTTCTGGAACATCCTGTGAATATCACTGATAACTGGTGCAGCTAGACCCTAAAACAGCATCAAGCCTCGTGTGTTCATATCCTACGCTGGTTAGCAGCGCAGATTTTGTTGTGAATGTTTAGCACCAGTGCAGTTTTAAAATGCCACAATCAACTTGAAATATAGCCAGTTTCAGTGTGAGATAAAAGTAGTTTAAGGTATTGTCTCCAACCAGGGGTCCCTTTGTTAATTCTTGTAGCTTCTGTTATCACATTTTGCAATGTTTCTTTTCCCTTCTTGGTTTGTGTGAGACCCAGACAAACTGGGGAAGTTGAATTCTGTTGAATATACAAAATAAAGAGAAAAGTAACTCTTCTCTGCCGGGTATGGGAGCCTGAGACATTACTGGAAACAATAGTAACCTTTAATTATTTTCAGTTTGGATTAACTTTTTTAAGGTTAGTGGTGTGCCCTGGAACCAAAGTTTATGTTCTTGGTTCCTGTGTTTGGTGGTAGGGAGATGATGCGTCAACACCTTGTCAAGCCTTCAGGAGGAGCTTACTTCCTGCCACCTCTGTTAATGGAGCACAGTTAACAAGTCAACTGCACCAGTGCGAATGTAAATTCAGGGTTCAGTTGAATTTCTCTTAAAACAAACCAAAAATACCTGCTTTAGGCTGGCCCCATCACAATGCTGCCTTTGTTGGAGTGGGAAATAGCACACTTCTCTGAACTTGTGTTTCCGGGGCTCTCCAGGGGGTGCATGTGGGACTGTTGGGCTTTCTCTGCAGCCTGAAATAGAGGCCAGAATTCCTGAGGTCCAAACCTTGAAACGTTTTCTGTTAAACAAGTATTGATAGATTCTCTAGTCAGATCACCGAGCTGGGGTCTTGCACGCTGGCCTAGTTTTTAGTTAAGGTACGAAACTGAAGAGTTTACATGTTGCCCTGGAAGGTGCCTTCCCTACCACAGGACCGTCCTGCAGCCTTGCCACCTGGGAGCCAGGTTATCTGGCTGAATTCCATAATCACTTGCTTCCTCTATTACACAGGCAGAAGAACTCAAGATGGCAACTCAGCTCTCTGGACCTGTTATGCCAATCAGGAATGTAAGTGAAACGGCAAATCATGATTTTGGTTGATTGTTCTGAAGTTTGATGCTGTGTAACGTGTCTCTAAGTACTTGTACGCTGGAGCAATAGTAATCGGATGAAATATAATAGTGAAAA
>ML675639.1:3506387-3637182 GCA_007922155.1 Mesoclemmys tuberculata
GATGATCATATTGGTCCCTTCTGACCTATGAGTCTATGAGACTTGACAGAAATGCATTTTTCCGTGCTGCATTGTGACACTGCAGTTAAGTTTCACTGTCTGTGGACTGCAGCAATTACCTGGAGACAAGGCAACAAGCCTGTTAAAACTGATCGCATGTTTCTCCTGGTAAAATACTGGATTTTTTTTTAATCTCAATATTTTACTGAGAGAGTAACTTTATGAGGATCTCCGGGTTTTTGCCATTGTGTAATGAGATGCGTACAGCTGACCGCTTTAAGTGGCACTAAACAGTTTTGAAAGTGTTTAAAAAAAAAAAAACCCCACAAAACTCGAGTCTCTTAACCAACTGCTTGTTATTGGAGCTGTCTTGGGAGGGTCTGAAAGGCAGACTGAGGGACTTGAGGTAGTGGCTGTGTTTTGCCTGGGGCTAGACTAATGGATGCAGTTTCAGCTCTGACAGTTCATTCTAGCGTTGGGGGTTCTGTCTCAAGCAACTTGGAGCCAACGATGGAGGAGATAGCAGCTGTCTCTGCACAGCCCTGGGCAATTCTAATTCAGTCCTCAGTACCCAAGGGCTGGTAGCTCTTACCCGAGTATAACATGATGACAAGCTGAGGGTTCACTGCAGTTTGTCTTGGAACCACTGGTACTTTTGAAGGGTTATATTTGATAGTTGATAGCGGTGATTCATCAATGTGTGTAAGCTGATATTTACCTTGTAATCTGTCTACCCTGAGATGGTTATTCCTGGTTTCTTCCTTCACCTCATCACTGGTGTGAGCTGACATATAGAAGCTGAATAAAATGAGGCCCCTGACTGAATGGCGTTGCAGGCAGTGCCTCCTGCTTTGCTAAAGCATCCCTACCAGTTATGGTGTCGTGTTGCTAGTAGAAATTTGTGCCAAAAAAATGACTGTAAGCATATATAAACATTGAATATACCGGAGGATTCCAGAGAAGATAGTTACACATTCTATCTGCCTCTTGTTCCTGCTAGGTTTACAAAAAGGAGAAGGCCCGTGTTATCTCTGAAGATGAGAAGAACTTCAAAGCCTTTGCCAGCCTGCGTATGGCCCGAGCAAATGCCCGTCTCTTTGGAATCCGTGCTAAACGAGCCAAGGAAGCTGCAGAGCAGGATGTGGAGAAGAAGAAATGAACTGTTCTCCCCAGAACTGTCAATAAAAGAGTGTAGAAATGTAACCTGTGTGGTGTCTTCTTAGGCCAGACGCAAAGGGATCCGGAACAAAAGAAGGTGAAGCCTGTACTCAGCAGTGTTAGTTTGTGTTCAGCTATGTTCTAGCTTTGTGGTCTCATACAGTGTGTGCCAGATACTGCATAAGAGTAAGTTGAACTATAGTCTCAGCTGGTTTGCTCGCTGCTGCTTCTGAAATGAGCAGGTAATAGGCTCCTGGCATTGTAGGTGGCAGGTACTCATTCAGTCTGGGTGGAGTTCCTTAGTTTTAAGCAGTAAGGTTTTTCCCTCCACGTACTCTCTAAACACAGCTGTTTTGAGGGACCAGATAGCTGAACAGAGAGCTCTTTAATCAGTAGCCAGACATCACCCCCCATTGCTCCTCGCCTCTTAAGGGGGAACCGCTTCGCTTTCCCCTTTAAGAAATGGGACTGAAATTTCCAGCATGTGGAGGACTTTGCTGAATCCAACTGAAGTTATAAAGCAGAGTGCTGAATTTGATACAGCCCTAAACTACCACTGGGGAGCACTATCTTCATGCAGCCCTAACGCCATGATTTCTTCTGACAAGCCAGTCTAACACTCTGCAAAGCTGCTGTGCACATTTCCGTCATAGTGACCAGGCTTTCCAAGAGACAGGAGTTGGAAGAACGTAGGATGCCCATCTCGGGATTCTGCATTTCTTCTGTTTCTCCAGCAATCCCCTCTGTAGGCTATTAGAATTACTCTCTGGGCTATTTTGTGTGGAATACTCCCATAGCTTCTGGGGGGGCACAGAGTACTTCCCATCCTGTTCGGTTTGGGACAGAGAATCAGCAAAGGCATTTTAGAGCCCCACCCCATTAATTACTAACTTGCTTTTTTAGCTGTTCACTGTAGAGCTGTTTTATTACCTACTTGTTTCAGGTTTGCTCCGACTCCCGCATGAGTTTGAATCTTTAAACACCACTCTGGTTTTCTCTCTATAAGAAAGGACATACAGGGACCTCACTTGCACCGGAGTGTGTTCTAGCATGGAGAAAATGCAGAAGCTGTAGCATAGTGCAGTGCTCTGCGTTTGGTAGGAGCACAGTTCTCTCAACTCCCTCTTGGGTGTTCTCTAAGCACTAAACTTGCCTTTCACAGAGAATATTTTCTGGGTGGTGGGACTGCCCAACCTTCCTGCCCCTACAGGTATATGAGGCTTTTCTATGAAAGAGGTGAAGCATTAGGGTTTGGTTTGTCCTAAGGCCCTATGTCACATGATTAGGTGTTGGTGTTGGGGGGTAGGGAAAATGCCATGATTCAAGGCATTGCAAGTGAAGTGATGAAAGGAATTGCAGAATGCCTTCTCTGAAATAGTTCAGAATTTTACTATGTGAATGAGCTACTAACTCCTGCATCTGTTTCAATAGAGCGGAGAAGCTGGAGCCTCCTTTTGAGGAAAGGCTTATTTGCTAAACTTTTATAGCTTCTGAGGGGGATGGAGTGGAGTTCTTACAGTGCCGGAGGTGCGCATGGTACCTTAGAGCCCTCTAAGAAACAATTTCCTGCAGCACTTGCGCTCGAGATGAATGGGCTGCACAGGCGAAGAGGAGGAAGAAATGAGAAGTGCTTTGGGGAGGGCATGTTTTTCATTCAGTCCGATTTTAACGTGTTTTGTTCTTGCTACTGTCTCTCCTGAATGTGTCTGATGTAAACTGATCTGCAGATACTTAGTTACAGAGAGAAGTATTTTGAGAAGGCAGGTGGCTTGTTTGTGGACCGGGAACAAGAATCCACCACCAAAACAACCAGCCCTGGGATGGAACGTGCCAACCATCTGCTCCCAACACAGAGAGGCAGTGAATATCCTAACCAATGGAATGTGCAGGCAAGATGGAAGTAGTAATCATCCAGATTGGAAAGTGGCCAAGACACAAGCTAGAAAAACTCTTGTACACAGACGTTTGTTGAACAGATTTCTGAGACTGTACATTCTCTTGCGGTCATGCTGGAAGGTGCTCATCTTGTGTTGTAAGTCTTCTTGCACCTAGTGACAGCTTCCTGTTTGTTATACAGGATTTTTAACAGGTCTCATTGTAAATATTTGTTACTTTTACCTACCTTTATGGCTAATGGAGGGGCATCTTAAGAGTGCAGGTTTTCAAATGGCATGGTGCAGTTACTCACGGTTGCCGCTTGGTGGCGCAAAAGCCTCGGTTTAGATTTTCCACTATTCCCATCTTTCGAGGTCTGCATCCTGGGTGCGTCCTTTTCACTGTTTTTCCTACCCAGTTGATGTGTTGGGGGCAGTGGCTCAGGAGTCTGAGTCTTGGCCTGGAAGATATTAAACTCCCTGGATTCTTCGGTCAATCCCAGCAGAGTCTATCTGGCACTTCTCTTTAACAAGATTAAGGGGCAGGTACTTTGCTCAGGAAGTGGGAGCGTCTTTCATATAAACCTTTAGCACAGTTAGCGAATGAAATCCAGCTCATTTTTCATTAATGCTGAGACTAGGGCGTGTGGCCAATCCGTAGCACAGTCCCGACCAGTTTGCTGTGTGCCAGGTTGGCTCATGCGCTCCACCTCGGAGGTGGCTGCATTTCAGGGTGCGATGTTCAGTCTCATCTGCGATGGTGCCCAATCTCAGGGCTTCTGGTCTGTGAAACAAACAGTGCTGGAGGCTGTGTATTTTGAAAGCTCTTCGGAAACCAGCAGCTGTCATGAGACGTTTCCATGGAGGAGACGAAATTCTAGCCGGTCTCTGAATGGAGAGATTTTGAGAGACCTCCCTAGTCTTATCCCTTACTGTTCTGTACGAAGTGGTGTATCCTGGGCCATCTGTTTGGAGATGCAGATGGGAGGGGCATGCTTGGAGGCTTTTAGTGAAGGTGGTTCTTGTGTTGTCTGTGAAGCTGAACAAGACGATTACAATTAGGTAGTGCTGTCAGCCTTTGAATAAGGCAGGTTCATCTTGCTGGCTGAAAAAATGCTAGTGTGCCTGCTTCCCTGTAAATCTGGGATGAGCAGCTGCCGTCTTGTTTGTGTTAAAGGCAACCTTCCAGTACTAGCAGAAGTGCAAAGAATAGGAGGACTTGATAGCCTGTCACAAATGGACCCTGACTCAGCCTGGCAGGTGGTAGGTGCCCTGTTTCAGAGGAGGGGAAACTCAGGCAAAAAAGGTAAGAAACACACCTAAGCTCTCTCAGCATGTCAGCAGCAGCACTAGGAGTAGAACCGAGGTGTGGACTCCCCATCATGTGCCTTACTAACCATCCAACCATCTTTCCCTGTGCTCGGGCTGCTGCTGAGGCATTTCCCCACTGGAGCCCAGTCGAGGGGGGGTGGTGGGGAGTTCCATCCCCCTCATTCAACCACAGGAGGAGCCGAGAAGGTGGAGCTGTGCAGGAACAGGCTGCGCGAGATCTCCGGTGAAGACCAACCCTTTGCCCTGTTGATGTTCCACTTTGGCTCCCAGGGCAATGTCTTCAGTGGCTCGCTGGCCCCAAAGCAGTCAAGCACTGGGGGGTTGCAGGCGGGACGCTTCCCCGGCTTGCTGAGTGCTGGAAGGCCTTGCTGTGGGCGCACACAGCCTTGTCGCGAGCTGCAAAAGGAATAAGCTGCCTGCTCGGCAAAGGGGGAGCTGGGCACATCAGAACCTGGCACTTCCTGCACGGAGCTCCTACAGGTCCATGGCTGGAGAGGACCCGATCACCGACGTCCCTTGGGCAGGGAAGCTAGACGGGTCCGGGTCTGGAGCCGCAGGCGAGGCTGCAGCTGAGCTGCCAGAAAACACCATTTGCGTTTCCCAGTCTCAGTACATGACAGGAAATTAATTGAAGCTTTTCAGCTGTTGCTAACTGTGTGTTCTGCTTTTCAGGAGCTGCTTGGCTCGTTGTCACGTACTATCTGATTAGCTGACTTCAGAGCCTCCGGATTGTCAATCTGGGCTTCTAGAAACTGATTTGAAGAGGAAAATGTCACCCGGTGCGGCGAGTTTTCCCTGCTTCCCCTATGATACGTGGGCGGTGCGTGGGCTGGCCGGATGGCCTCCCACTCCTTCCCGGCTGCAGCTTTGGGCCTGGCTGACTCAGCCAAGTCACACCAGGGCAGGTTTGAAATTGATGCGCCCTCCTGAGTGCTTGTGTGGTCACCATTCTCTCCCATTTCTCGGATCTGGGCCCTTTGTTTCCCTCTCCCTGCTGGCACGGCTTATGTTTCTTCGCACCAATTCTCCCCGGCTGCCTTCACAGCTCTCCCTTCCCCGCGCCCTGTGCAGTTGGGTTCTTTCCTCTGCTGTTTATGGCCACCTCAGAACCGTGGATCCTCAAAGGCAGGCTTCCAAATGCCATTGAAATGAATGGGAGCTTGCTGCCTAAATTCCTTCTCTGAAGTATCTGGACCTTTGTACCTGGACTAGCTGGTCAAGAAAAGCCTCTGGAAACAGTCCTGGACTGAGCTCCACTCACCAGCAAATCACAGCTTGGAGATGTGGGTGTGCCCCGCTGTGCTCGATGGAGACCTCAGGCGCTGCTGGAAATGCCACGTAAATGCCTCGTGCTCTTTGCCCAGCAGCTGGCGGGCTGGCCCTGCTGGCAACAAGTATTCAAAGCACACATCTCTGTTTGCCCCAGCCTGCGTTCCAGTCCCATTCAGACAGGGCTCTCCCTCTCCGCTTGAACGCGGCTCCCTGGAAATGGACCAGCAAGTATTCCGCTTGTGGATGACACGCAGGCAAACTGCACAGCTGCCGGCGCAGCTTTGGGCGGCCACCTTCCACTCCTTGGGCGCCACCCTGAGTTTTGGGGTGTTTGCCCTGACGTAAGTTCAAAATTTTGTGGTGGCAGAAAGTTTCCAGACCCCGAAGCCCTTCCCGCCTAAGCAGAGCACGTTGGGCTGGGCGTGCTGAGATGACAATACTCTGCTTTCCCGGGAACCCCTCAAAACAGGACTCCACTCCCAAGGAGGTATTTCCCTGGGTGTCCTCTGCAGAGGGATAAATCTGCTAGAGAAACCACCCTCCTGCCAACCCCGGGGGCTAGGCACACCACTGCCAGCTCCTCAATGCAACCTCCCTGGCAGGGGGCACCGCTGTTCAGACGGGTGCTGTTCTGTTGCCTTTACAGCGAGTGGGTGGCTGGGTTACTGGGGGCGGTGCAGCACAGCCGTGCAACGAGAGCGCACAGGCAGCGGGGCCCTGTGACGGCAGCCCAAGCCCTTGTGCTCCATTGCACAGAGGCTGCTCCACACGTGAGTATCCAGCCGAAGCATGTCCCTGGACCCCGTGTGTTCAGGCTGGAGATGCTCTGCTCTAAGCTCCCTTCCCTTCACTGGTCATTGCCATTAGCCTCTGCAAGTCAGGGGTCTACAGAGCCCCAGATACCTCCCCACCCCCCGATCCTCCGGCTGCTCATTTCCAGCTCCTCCTTGTGATCCAAGGGCTCATTGGAGCTCATGTAACTCACAGGCATGTGTTGTCTGGTCGGCTAGCAGCCCGGTTAATTAGCCGGCCTCTTCTGCGCGGTTCACGCCTTGGATCATGGCGCTGCTTCCGGGTGGAAGGAAGGGGCCAAGCTCAGGCCATGCTGCTGCAGTGTCAAATGTGTGCGTGGAGTGTTTTGGGGTGTGAGACCCAGGGGTTTTTGGCGCTGGCTTGGGGGCGGCCAGGCTCCAGGGGTGAAGGGAGGGATGCTCCAGCCAGATGGAGCTGGTATGGTGCAGGGGGCAGTTAGCAGGCGGTGTGAGGCTGGAGGGACTGTGCCCGGTACCATGTCAGCTTGCAAGAGGGTTTGGGGGGGGCAGTGAAAGTCTTTTCTTGGGACCCTGGCAGATCTCAGACTAAGATCCTCTGCAAAGAAATGCAGGCTGGGGGTTTACTTAGCAGAGCAAAGTGCCTGGGCCGGCGCCCCCTCCAATCCTATACGGGAGAGCTTTAACCACTGGGCCTGCAGGCAATGGGGCTTCCTAGGGGGTGGTGGCAGTAGCTGCGAGCTCTGCTGCCCCCAGTGCTGCTTGGCTGCTCGCCACCTCCGTGCAAGCCTCCTGCTGGCGGCCAGTCGGCCCTAGCTCCCAGCAGCGGGCTCCTTTTCTTCCAGAGCAGCTCTTCTGCCTCCTCGGCAGGTTTGCAAAGCTCTCCTGGCGCCAAGTGCCTGACCAGTTCATGGGGGAGGCGTGATGGGGGCAGCCAGACGTTTCCCTGCTTCTCACCAGCCAAGCCCATGTGCGCTTGGGGCTGGCACATTTCAATAGGATCTTAATTAACCAGGGCTGATGATTCCTCCCTGCTCTGCCTCCCTGGGGTGAGGTCTCGAGGGGGAGGTCTGGTTTTTAATACAGTTCTGTATGCAGCAGCCATCCATCTCGCAGATCTTCAGCTGAGACTTGGCTGTACTAAAGCAGGGCTGGATTCTTCTCGCCTGGCACCTCGCGCGGCATACTCCTCCTCGGGTGCCCTTTCTGCACATGCCCCCTGTGACTCCAGAGACACCCGGTGCAGTAACTTGCACAGGTGCTGTGGAGAGCCCGCTGGAGGCCCCTGGCGCTGCTGGCCCGCAGCACCACTCTAGAGCTGCTCTCAGGCAGAAAGGTGCTGATGCTACAAGCAGACGGCAGGAATAAAGTGGCTTCAGCAGCGGCCCATTCACAAACACCGTGGCTGTGACATCCCAGGCACTTCCACAGAAGCCTGTTGTGACCCAGCCAAGAAAGAAGGAAGGGGCTGAGGTGAAAGGCAGCAGAGGGTCGCAGGCCAGAACTGGCTGGGGAAGGCAAATTCCCTTGCAGAAATTCTAAACGGGGCGGGAGGAAATGTGTCTCAGCTGGGCTGCTGGCCTGGCCTCCAGTCATTCACATATTCCGAGGCCAGCAACCACTGTTGTGCTCATCTCGTCTGACCTGTAGGGCACAGGCCAGTGACCTGCCCCAAAATAATTCCTAGCTCAGAACTCTTGGAAAAACATCCGTCTTGATTTAAACATTGCCGGTGCTGCAGATCCCGGGTCCTTGGGAAATTGTTCCAGTGGGGGATTGCTCTCCCAGTTAGACGTGGGGGCCTTATTTCCCCTCGTGTTCCTCCAGAGATTCTTCCGTCAACCGTCGTTGGCTCCAGCCTTCGCTAACTGCCCTCTGCGGGTGTTGGCCAGCCAGGGCCCGGGGTGGTGGGGAAGTACCTTCGCACTGGGGCAGTGTGGCCTGAGGCCTGCGTCTGCTTGTCAGAGGAGCTGGGCAGGTGTTCTGAGTGACACCTGAAATCTGTGGCTTCTGGTGCAAATGTCAGCCCCAGGGACTTACCCAACAACATGCAGTAACTTAGGGGCAGAGCTGGGAATGGAAGCCGAAGTCCTGGGCTCTGTGGGACCCTGGGCTGCCTGGCTGGCTAAGTAGCTCTGTGCCTCCCTTTAAGCAGTGTGAGCTCCCGGGGGGCTGCCACATCTGTGCCAGGTTGAGCTGAACACACCACCCCCCCAACACACGCTCTGCCTTCTCTGGGTGTCTCTTTTCTCTGAGTCCCCCTGCTGCGGCTCGGGGGCAAGGAAGGCCACTCACATCAGCAGCCCTAGTTACAATAGTGGGCGCTGCCCTAGCACCTCTGAGCAGCAGGCAGAGCTGCTGCCTTCCCATTGCACAAAGGAGGAAACTGGGGAGCCTTCCCCACATGCCAGAGAGCAGCCTGGCTCCCGTGGCTAGCAGCGTGCTCAACTGGGAGCCTCTGGGCCCCCTCCTTGCAGGAACTCCTCTCTGCCTGCAAAGCTGCTGCAGTGAGTGCCGGCGGGGGGCCAGGCCAGAGCAGAGTGGGACACGGGGGCCTGGTTTGTAGCCGGTCGTTACCCCGCAAACCCTGCCAGCTCGGAGCTGCGTGGGCAGCCCTGGGTGAGGTCTGGGTGCAGTGTGGGGTGGCTGGCTGGTGAGTGACTACATGGCCGCCTTCTGCCCCGAGCAGTGCAGTTAGGCTGAGGTGCCAGCCACGGCAGCATGAGAAATGGGTGGTGGGAAGAAGGTAATTCTTTGAGCTGTGTTGCTCATGTCCATTCCACTGTAGGTGAGTGCATGCCTCCGTGAACGGCTACTGGAACTTTTTTCCCCTTAGCAGATCCCGTAGGGCTGGCTCCAGCGCCTGTTGGAGCCCCACGCACATGCTGTGGTATATGAGGCGCTTCCGGTCCTATGCCCCCTCAGTCCCTTCTTTCCACCCGTGACGGTTGATGGAACTAGCCGTGCTCTCAGCAAGTACCATTCCCCTTCTTTGGTTTGGTTCGTTCTTCTACGCTGTTTTTAGTTAGTTACGTGTTGTTAAGAGTAGTCCGAGATAAGGCAAGTCCCTGCGGGGACTTAGAGCGGGCGGGCCATGCCCCAGTCTCCGGGATTCACGCCGTGTGCCTCCTGCGGGTAGGCCTTCCCGCTCAGCAACCCCCACGACCGCTGCCTTAAGTGCTTGGGGGAAGCCCACAGGAAAGAAAAGTGTAAGATCTGCAGGGCTTTTAAACCGAGGACTCAAAAAGACTGAGCGATCCAGTTGAAAGCCCTGTTGATGAAGCAGTGCTCTGCCTGGCATCCGAGCTGGCCCACTCCACCTTGGCACTGAGTGTGACCTCAGCGCAGAGTGCACCACCGGCAGCGAAGAGGAAGAAGCAGCGTGTGGAGTGCAGACACTCCCTTGCGCCGTCGGTACGGAGATGCGCTGAACCCAGTCTGTCGATGCTGGTGCCTGCATCTCCGGCCACGGAGCCGCCCCCCAGCTCCTGGAGTGGGAGAGTGCCCTCGCCCACACTGTCAACACCAGAGGCTTTTCAGGCAGCAAGAACCTTGTTAGCTTTGCCTATGCCACCTCCGCACTCCCCTTCCGCCGAGGGAAAGGGTCCCGGTGTCCTGGGGGAAACCTGCATTGGGTCCCCCTGAAGGGCGGTGGAGATCCCCGGTACGGGGAGGAATATCTCCCGTTGGACGGCCTCTGAGGGTAGAGCGGAGCCGCTCCCCCAGCAGTCGCTCCAGGTCGGTGTCATTGAGCTGGCCTGCTTCAACTCAGGATGTGGAGTCCCCCTCTCGGCACCGATGTCGATCCCCGGCACCAGAGACAGGGCATGCCAGGAGGCAGCACTGGTGGAGGTCCACCAGGCAGCGCTCGGACAGCTCCCGTTCCAGATCCCTGCACTGAGGAGTTCGCCCGCACCTAGATGGCGCAGAACCCGGTCACCGTCGGGGGACCCGGCACCATGCAGTCCACGACACAGAACCAGGTCGCTGGAGTCCGGCTCGGCCCCAAGGGGCTTGGAGTGGCACCGACCTCAGTCTCCAAAGGTGTCTGCAGGCCCGTTACACTGTCTGGGCTGGGGGTGGGAGCATTTATTGTATTATTTAACATTAGTATGTTAACATTGTAATTGATATAAAATATGCCAGGTCAGGCACTGTTAAAAAGGCTGGAATGTGCTAAGTAAAATGATGTTTGTTTGTGTTTACATGTGCAATGGAAGTTATGGATATGGTTAATATATTTGTATTTTAAATTGTGCTGTGTTTCTGGGCGACAACCCAGACAGGATGGCTGTGGCACTAGCCTGCTTCATGGCCCATTAAGGAAATTTACAGGTACAATGGGCCAGGGAGAAAAGCCAGGAATATACCTGATGAGTAACCAGTCACTTCTGGGACCCTGAACTCCATCTTATTCCTGTGAATTTTTACAAGCAGCCTGGCAAAGACCAAAAAACATAAAAGGCAGATGCACAACGTTCATTTTTTTTAGTTGTTTTTAGTTTAATTGTAGATAAGTTGATTTACAGGTAGGCAGGAAACGAAAGCTGTAAAACAACGGACTGAGGCCCATCCAGGTACTGGCTGCATACCAAAGGGGACTATACAAGCCTGCAATCTCCACAAGTCTACTAAAACCTGGTATGTATGGACTTTCAAATCAATTTGTATGCGTCTTATTGCTTTAATTATTTAACGTTTCTCTTATAGTTTTTCTTTCTTTTTATAATAAACCTTTAGTTTTAGTTACTAAAGGATTGGCTGGCAGCGTGGGATTTGGGGTAAGGCCTGTTTATAAACATATGTTGATCTGGTACTGTGGCTGACCCTTTGGGGTCAGGAAAAATCTTTTTGGTAAAAAGCATAGAGTTTTAAATAACTGGTCACTGTTCCCCTGCCCGTCTTAGCCTCCCTAGACTGGTGGTGGACTCCCAAGGCAGTGGTGACAGGCGTTCCATTCAGGGACCTGGTCCCGTCGGTCACCCTAATTTCCGACATGTCGGGCGTAGGATGGGGAGCCCACATCAGCACCACCCTAGGCACTCAGGGACTCTGGGCGGGGGAGGAGAGGCGCCCGCACAGCAACGTGAAGGAGCTGAAGGCTGTTCGCCTAGCATGCAAGGTGTCCCTCCGGTTCCTGACAGGCAGAGCGGCGCAGGTGCTGACGGGCCACGGCGCAGCCGTGTTACATAAACAGGCAGGTCCAACAAGTCCTGCTTGGCAGCAGGAAGCCTTCCACACAGGTGGTGTGTCAGGCTAAGTGGAGGCGGTTACCTGTTGGGCGGAGTCCCAGGGTATCCTGCCCACCCTCTCACCTACACAAGCAATCCTGGAGTATCAGCTCCAGCTAAAGCTCCAGGGTCTGGCTCTGGCCTCGTTGAGGATTGACCTGGGGCCATTTCTTCCTTCTATCAGCTGCTAGACGGGAGATCCCGGTTCTCCCATCCCGTGTCGGTCAGGTTCCTCAAAGGGCTGCAGAGCTTTATCCGCAGGTCTGTGACCCGGTGCCTCCCTGGGATCTCAGCCTGGTCCTCTCGAGACTCACAGGGCCCCCCTTCGAACTCCTGGCTTCATGCCCTCTGCTCCTGCTTTCATGGAAGGTACCTTCCTGGTGGCCATTACCTCAGCTAGGAGGGTCTCTGCAGTTGGGGCCTTGAACTTGGAGTCCCCTCATACAGTATTCTATAAGGACAAGGTCCAGCTGAGGCCGCATCCAGCCTTCCTGCCCAAGGTGGTTTCCCAATTTCACTGTAACCAAGATATTTTTTTCCCCATGTTCTTTCCCAAACCACACAGCTTGGAGGGGGAGAGGAGATGGCATTCGCTGGATGTGAGACGAGCCCTGGCCACCTGCATGAAGCGTACAAAGCCGTTCCGGAGATCGGCGCAGCTCTTTGTCGCAGTGGCTGACCAGATGAAAGGCTCCCGTCTCCACGCAGCGCATCCCCTCGTGGATTATGTCCTACATCAAGTGCTGCTACGAGCTGGCTTCTGGGGACCATCACAGCGCGCTCCACCAGAGCTCAGGCCTCATCTACAGCTTTCCTGGAGAGTGCCCCTACAGGACATGTGCAAAGCTGCCACCTGGTCGTCGGCGCACACCTTCCCATCCCACTACGCCATCGTCCAGCAGGCGAGAGAGGATGCAGGATTCAGCACAGCCATGCTGAGGGCAGCTCGCCGGTAACTCCGGCCCACCTCCAAAGGTATTGCTTGTTAGTCACCTCTAGTGGCATGGACATGAGCGAGCACTCGAAGAAGAAAACAAGGTTACTTACCAGTCACGGCTGTCCTGCGAGATGTTGCTCGTGTTCTTTCCACAACCCACCCCCACCCCCCTGTCCACACCACCAGAGTTGGCAGAAAGAAGGGACTGAGGGGGCATAGGGTCAGCAGTGCCTCATATACCGTGGCATGTGCACAGGGCTCCAGGGGCTGCCAGAGCCGGCCCTACGGGATCTGCTAAGGGGAAAAAGTTCCGGAAACCGTGCACGGAGGCGTGCGCTCACCTGTAGTGGAATGGACATGAGCAACACAGCTGGAAGAACAGCAGTGTCTGGTAAGTAACCCTGGTTTTCTGTAGCAGCCATTTCCCCTTTGCCTAATTACAGCCCTTCGTTTTAATTAACCTGCCTGCTGGCTCTCCTGGGCCATGGGGCCAGGGGCTCCGGAAACCAGCCTGGCCCAGGCTCTGTAACTCCTCCAGCGGGAGCCTCCTGGCAGTAGTCCCTCTGCTTCCTGGGGGGTATCATGGTCACCCCTCCACTGCACAGGGTGCGGACATCAGGTCAGCTGGGGCGGAGCCAGAAAAAGAACCCAGGAGTCCTGACTTCCCCTCCTCCCCCCAGTCCCCAGCTTTCACCAGGCGACCTCCCTTCTGCTATAAAGCTCCCACCTACTGCAGGGAGACACCCAGGTGCGGAGGCTGCCGGCCCCTCTGCCTTGCTGCACCTGCCTGCGAGGGGCTCCCACTTCTCCACAGCCTGGTGCCCCAGGGGCTGGGAGGAGTGGGAGCCCCTCGCAGGCAGGGGTAGCAAAGCAGAGACCTGGTGTGGCCCTGCCTAGCAGAGCCAGGGCCGGCCCCAGCTTTGGGTGCCCTGAGCGTGAGGGGACCCCTGCACCGCCCCGCTTGTCCTGCCACCTGCTGGGGAAAGCACAGACTGGTTACCCTGCACCCTCTGGGCTCTGGGGCTGCTGCTGTTCCTCCTCCAGCTCCCTGCGAGTCGGGGCTGGAGAGAAGGCGCCAGTTGGGGCAGCTGGGCATGCTGTCTGGGGGCAGAGGGTGGAGAGCTGAGTGGGGGCCATGTGGGCAGGCCCCCCCCCCAGCTGCCATCATTACTGGCTCAGCTTGGCTGCTGCGGTGGCTGGTGCTGAGCGAGCGTTTGCCTGGCTGATTGCCACTCCCTGTCCCCCAAGCTCCAGCGGCGGGGGCCTTGCTTTGAGGGGTCACATCTTGCTGTGTTCGCAGGGCCGTTACGGGAGCTGCTCTCTGCTGATGCCACCAGCAGCTGTTTGGGGTCCCTACCCCTTCCTTCTCCACGCTGGTTCTCTGGAACCAGCACCGCGGTGTCTGCCGGTTTGCATGCCTGCCAGCTCCACTTGTGCAACGGCAGGGAGGGACCCCGCCACGTGCCAGGAGTCAGGCCTGGGGTCTCTGTTACGAGTGAAAGCAGGAAAAGGCCCTTGCTGAGCTATGGCCAGTCACCTCCCTCCACCTGTGCAGCTCCCCGGCTTGGAGCATGTTCTCTGTGTAAACAGGAGCCGCACCAGCCCCGCTCACGGCTGCTCAATTCCCGCAGGCCTCCCTTGAGCCGGCCTGTGCCTGGGTGGGCCGGGCGAGGGCAGCTTCCAGTGTCCGGGGCGCTGAGCGTGCTGCAGGCGCTCCCTGCCTTTCTAAGGGGGGATTTAATAGCAGGCAGAGCTCTGGGCTCTGGAGCCAGGCGGGGAAGGCAAATTAAAGGCAGATAAGATCATTTCACTGGCAGAAATTGGCCATTAGAGGCTGTGCAGGAGCGGTCCCTGAGAAGCCAGGGGAGGCGTGGGGGATTCTCACAGGCAGCAATCCGGCTGTTGGGGGGCTGGCCCCAGGCTGCAGCCACCGGGGCAGGCTTGGCCAGGGTGGGTGTTTCTGGATCCCACCAGCCCTGGGGTAACGAGCCCAGCTGTAAGGCCAGGCTGATGGCAGTGTCTGGGCCGTGCAAACCCGGGCCAGCGAGAGGCACCAGGGCTGTTAGCCCCTGGCCCGTAGAGTTTACGCCCTGCATTATGTGGCCTGACTAACGCCCTTCAATTATGCAGGCCAGGAAAAGAAGAGACTTTCCCGGTCACCCGTTTCAATACTGCTGGGGGCTTGCTGGCTGTCCCGCCGGGTTCCTTTGTGCTGCCGTGTGGCTGGGCAGGCAGCCGTGCGGGGGCCCTCCTGCAGGAGGTGCTCTGGGGGCTCTCCCATTGTTGCTAGCGCTGGTGTTAGCAGCAGCAGGGGAGGACTAGCGTGGACAGGGCTCTGGCATTGCTGCGACCTAGACCTGATCTGAGCCAGGTTCGAGGACATCCCTGTGCCCGTCGGCGCTAGGTCTCTGTTGCAGCCCCAGGACTGGGCTGGCATGGGGGATTTGTTGGGGGTAGATACTGCCCGTCTGTTTTGTGATGTGTAGGCTGGCATGGGGACAGACCTATGGGCCTAGGGTCATGCCTACAGCAGCGACAATGGCTGATGCTCCAAAGGAAGGCGTTAACGTTGCCCTGCAGCTTGTGTCATGAGGCTGTTCCTTCCTGACCCCAGCGGGTGCCCTGAAGCATGAGGATGGATGGCCCCTTGGCTCTTGTATCCAAGTATCTGCTGTTCTCATTCCTGCCCTGCTGTGGCCCTTGCCGAGCTGCTGCTAGAACAGGGCACGGAGAGACCCACGTAGAAGCTGTGGGGGTCAATCCCGATGAGCATCGCCCCTCGCACCAGCGGAGCTCTCGCTGGCAGGCATCACATGACGCTGAGGTGCCCTATTTCTGCCACGCAGGCTGGGGATTAGCTTCCGTGACGCCCTCTGTCCCTGTGTTCATTTGCCACATCTGCATTCTAATAACTCCAAATATGGGCTAATTTCATCATCTCTCCTAAATCAGCTCTGCCAGCTCTCAGACACGTGTAAGACCAGCAGTGTGTCTCCACGGGGGGGTGGAGGGGATATCACTGGCAGGGAGGTGGGTGGTGCAGGTGCGAAATGGGTGAGGCAGCAGGCTGTGATGGTGACGGTGGAGGTGGGGGCCATGGTCCAGGGCTCATTAGTAAATTTCTGGCAGAGCTGGCTGGAAAAGCTGCCCTGGCCTGCAAACCTCACCTGAATAAATCACCTGGGGGCTGTTCCTGGGGCCAAGCCATTTCCTGAAAAATTCCAAGGGGCCTTTTCTGAGATAGGGCAGGGTTTCTTCCTAGAAGAACCAGGATCCAGGGGACAATGGAGAGGGGTGTGTGACTGCGGGAGGTCCATATTGGTTGGGAGGGGGCAGGGTTGGCCTTGGGAGGGTGGCACCAGGGGAAGGGGGTTGGTGCTGGTTGCGGAGGGGCCCAGCCCCAGGTGAGATGGCCAGAGAGATCAGTGCTGGAACATGTTGGACTGAGAGTCCCAGCAGGACAAGGCTGTTCTGGGGTGTGGCTGCGCGACAAGCATCCAGGGAGCAAGCAGCAGTGTGGGCAAGGGGCGGGCGGGGGGGGCCGAAGGGTCATGGGAGCCCTGAGGCAAGGGGGGCCTGGCACCCCTGTGCGGGGCAAGGGTTAGAGACTTTCAGAGGACAAGGGCTGGGCGGGATCGCAGGAGGTATCTAGTCCAACCCCACTAAGTCGAGAGGTCGTTGACTCCAGCCCCTGCGCCAAGGCAGGGCCGAGTAAGCCCAGCCCATCCCTGCTTGATCTGGCCTCTGACCAGCCTGTTCTTAAAGACCTCCCCAGCTGCCCGGGAAGGGGATCCCAGCTCCCCTGCTTGAGCTCAACACCCCTGAGAGTTCGGAAGATCTTCCTGCTCTCACCTCAAGCTCCCTGGCTGCAGCTTCAGCCCCTCGCACCCGGCCCTACCATCCGTGGACACGGCAAAGACCTGCTCGCCGGCCTCTTCGTGATGGCCCGGGACGTATTTGAAGGCCGGGCGACAGAGCGCCATTGAGAACGCCCGTGGGTGCAGCCGTCCCACCACTTACATGCCCACCCTGTAGTAATGTCGCCTAGCCCGTGTTTCTGTCACTGGCTCAGAAGAATGGCACGTTGGCCCATGCCAAAAGCCTCGCTGAAGTCAAGAGATCTCGTCTCCTGCGTCCCCATCCCCTAGCCAGTCAGAGAGACCCCAGGGCGCGTTTTGCCAGGCCCTGCTGGCTTGAATAGGGCCGTGCCCTTTGCCCGTCGTCTGTGGAGCCGAGCGCTGCTAAGGACCCGAGCCATGGCAGTGCCGCTCGGGGGCTGGCAGCGAAGGAGTTAAAAGTTGCTTCTCGTCTCCCTCTTAGGGCTTTGCTTGTGAACTGCAGCTTGAGTCACAGGCTGTGGAGGTGGCAGGCAGCGCGGCGGCTCCGGCTGGCAGAGGATGCTCGTGGCGCGAGCGCTCGCTGGGGCCGGGAGGCAGCAAGGGGAGCAGTGAGGCTGGCAGGGCGCGGGACGGCAAGCAGGTGAGCGGGAGGAGGGGAGCCCTGCCGAGGGGTCCCCGCCGGCTGCCAGGCAGGCTGCCAAGGAGTTGGGGAGTTGCCGGGAGGCTGGTGCTGGTGGGGGGGTGGATCCTCCACTGGGCTCTGGCAAGCGCCGGGTGCCAGGGCGATGGGCAGCTGCCCACAGAACTTTCCCAGCCAACTTTGGCGGCGGCTGCTCCTTGGCACAAAGAGACGCAGCCTGAGGCTGGGGGGCTCCGGTGCCGAGCTGCGAGACAGGCCACGCGGCAGGGCTGCGCTCCGGCTCCGAGCCCAAACGCAGCGTGCGAGTGAAGCGGCCAGTGCCCGAGAAGCTGCCGTGCGAACCCCTGGGGCCTGACAGCCGCGGGCCGCAGCTGGGCGCCCAGGGTGAGGAAATGAGGGTCAGGAAAGACCCCTGGCCTCCCGCGGGCTCTCCGTGTCCTCTCGGTGCCCCTCGGTCACGGTTCCCCAGTGAAGGGGAGACAGCGAGGGCAGCCCGCTCTCCCGCCTGGGCACTGACAGCCGGTGAACCCCCTGCCACTCCCGCCTGCAGTGCAGGCTGCCAGGGGAGGTGTCAGGTGCCACGGTGAGGGGCACTTTAGCAATGGCTGGGGGGACGCTAGCGCAGCATGGAGCCACCGCCAGGGCTGCCCCTGGAAAGCCAGCTCAGCGCAGCCCTCTGGGCTATGGAGGGTCAGCCTGGGAATGGCCCCATGTAGGCGAGGCCCTCAGCCAAGGTCCTGTTGTGCCCAGAGCGCAGCCCGTGCTTGGGGCCTGCTTCCCCAGGGAGCTGGGTAGGGAGCCGAGGCTCGGCCGAGATCTGGGGGGCCCCCATGCCCAATATGGCTTCACCTAGCAGCCAAGAGGGACTGGGGCCTGTGGACTCTGGCTGCAACTGTTCCTAGGCGGAGGAGGGAAGGGAAGGAAAAGAGGGCTCCCTCCAGGACTGGATGGGGTTCCCTGGGGTAGAACAGGAGGGTTTTCCCCAGGGGAAGTTGGTAAGGGGGGGGGGACCAGCAGGAGGGGAAGGAAGGCAAGTCCCCTCCAGCCCCATCTCCCTACTTTTCCCAGCCCCTCTCCCCCACGCTGCCAGGGGCCTGTGGCTCCCTATAGCTGGGCCCTATAGGAACAGCCCTGGGCTTGGCTGCACATGGCATTTGCCTCCACGGTGCTGGCCCCTGGGGCCACACAGGTTCCCACAGCTTCTCCAGGGAGCAATGATGAACCCCAAGAAGCAGCAGGGACCATGGACTCTCCGGGGTGGACTGGGACCCACTAACACAGCATTGCGTGTCCCTCCAGCTCCATCCAGCTGCCCAGTGCTCCCTGGGGTCCTGGGTACCCGGCACGGCGGGAGCTGGAACTAGAACCTGTGGCCTCCCGTGGCTCTTCACCAGCTGCTCCTCCCAGCCCACTGCCTGCTCCATCCATGGCGCCTTCCCCCGGGGCGCGGGGCCCTAGGCAGAAATCTCGCCTGCCTCCACCTCCCTGCATGTGCTGGTTCCCACGGGGAAAGGCTTCCTGCCCAGGCCCCTGCCCTATTGCCAGCCGGGGCTGCAGAGAGGGCGTCATTGAGCTGGCTCCTGCACGCTCGCCCTCGCCTTGCCCTCCTGCCCGCTCTGGGGAGAAGGCTGTGTGCTCCGGGCGCAGGGATGTGCAGCCAGACACTGGGCAAGCTCCACCCAGGCCGACCTGCAGCCCATGGCTCTCTGCCACCCCAACTCTGCCCAGGCCCCCCCAATCCCGACCCCTAGCCTCCTGCTAGCCTCCCAGGCTTCCCCCCCACCCCAGCTCTCCCCATGCCCCCCAAGCCTGACCCCTAGCCTCCTGCTAGCCTCCCAGGCTTCCCCCCCCACCCCAGCTCTTCCCATGCCCCCCAATCCCGACCCCTAGCCTCCTGCTATCCTCCCAGGCTTCCCCCCCACCCCAGCTCTCCCAATACCTCCCAATCCCAACCCCTAGCCTCCTGCTATGCCCCTGGGCTACCCCTACCCCAGCTCTCCCCACACCCCCTCAACCCCACAGTCTCCTGCTATCCCCCTGGGCTGCTCGTGGGCGGAGGCTGTTGTGGCAGATTGCGTGGTCACAGCGTGAGAGCTGGATGCCCCCGGAGGCTGATCACAGACCCCCAGGCTCTTTGTCACGAGTGCCTCGTGCATGGAGCTGACCCCAGCTCTCGCCGAGTGCAAGGCTTGGGTGTCGGCAGGGCCCAAGCATCATATTTTGGTCCCAGGACAAACTTGTAAGGGGGCCCCTCCCACACACGCAACACGCAGCCCCCCATCCCAGACATACAATCTCATGAGCCATGAACAATTTTTTCCTCATGGTAATGGGGGTTGCAGCCTGGGCCAGGCCCCTTCCCCCCACCCCGGGCATCCAGGCTCTGGTAAAGTGTACCCTCCCCCCCACGTTGGGCCCTGGGGCATCAGTGCCCCACAGGCCCCAGTGCTCATGTCCCTGAGGTGCCCTCTGTGTGCTCCTCACACAGAGCAGCAGCGCTGCCTGTCCCCCAGCCGCGTCTCATGGCAGCGGGGAGTGGAGGAGAGCGGAGCTCCCTGGGCTGGGCCAGGGGACCAGACTCTCTGGCTGACTGGGCAGTGGGGGATGCCTCTGGTCTGGCTGGCAGGAAATGGGGAGCCCTGGGCAAGACCAGCCCCTTGTGTGGGTCCCAGCCTGGGTTTCTGGGGGGTCCCGCACATGGCTCCCCCGTGGGCTGCTGGATTTGGATCCCTGCCCTCGGCATCTCACCAGTGCTTCACCCAACGTGGCCCCCTCGCCTCCCGGGCATCTGCTGAGTGCCTGGAGAGCGGGTCCGCCCTGCCCCTGCCGGGAGACGCTGGCGTGCCGCAGACGTGCGGAGCCGGCTGGGGGCACGGCTAGCAGGGGAAGGCTGTGCTGGGCGAGGGGCTGGGGGTGTGGGTCGCTCCTTTCCATCCATAGCCCTTTCCCTCCCTCCGCTCCGTGAGCATGCCTGGGGAACAAGGGCCTGTGCTTCGAGAGCTTCTCCCCCCCCCCCACGCCCGGGGGCCATTGTTCAGCCTCTCTGTGCTCTCCAACTCCGCAGGCGTCCCGGCGGGCTGAGCCCCACCTGGCCTCCCAGGGCCGCGCTCATCAGGCCTCCCACACAAGCCACGGACCCAGCCTTGCGCCCTCTGATCAGCAGCGCTTCCTTCTCCAGGGCACAGATGCCCCTCGACGGTCCACTCTTCCCTCAGATCCCCAGGGCCGCCTCCTGCCGGCTGTGCTGCGGGGCCAGCGTCTCGCCCGGCCAGGTTGTCTGCTGCTAAGGCAGCTGTAAGACTGCAGCCGACGCCTGGCTGCTGCTGATCCAGCCTCACGGCCCATTCGAGACTTTTGTGGGGGGATCGTTTTAGCTCTTGGCTTTGCAGATGAGCCCATCGCCTGCCTGGCACACGTCCTTCCCAGCTTCCTCCCCCCGCCCCGCCCTTGGGCGAATGCCATGAAAGCAGCAGCTTAGCCTGCCCCGCTGGCCACAGCAGGGCAAGGACTGGGGAGAGGTGATCGGCTTGTGGTGTGAAGCGGTGCCGCGGTTCGCTGGGCCACGAAGCAACTCCAAGCCGGGAGAGAGCCGTGCGCGCTGCCGTCGGGGCTGCCAGAGGAGCCGGTGCCAGAGGCGAGCAGGGTGTGTGAGCTCCAAAGCAGAAGCCACCTGCTAATTAGTGCAGCCAGGGCTCTGTGCCCAGACCGACTCCCAGCCCTTGTCCAGGGAAGTTCCCCAGCGACTGCCGCTGACAGGCTGTGTTCCCCTGGGCCTGCGAACTGCCTGACTTGAAGGATCCCTCCTCCCGGGGCTGCCTCGGGGTCCAGTCTCCACCCATCACAGGCCCGGATGCTCTTTGCCCACAAGCCCAGACCTTAACTGCACATTCTCCAGCCTGCCCATCCCACTGCCGACTCCTCCTTGGCCAGGATGAACGACATCCCGGATCTGGGGTCCCAGGCCTCCCTGGGGGTGGTCTCGGCCACCTGCGTCTCCAAAGTGGAGCTGCGAGTCAGCTGCAAACACCTGCTCGACCGGGACACGCTCAACAAGTCGGACCCCTGCGTGGTGCTGCTCATGCAGTCCCAGGGCCAGTGGATGGAGGTAGGTACAGGGCGCAGGCGGCGGGGATGGGTGGGGGGTGGTTTCTGGGTGTTTGTATTGGGCTGGCCAGATAGCCAGTGCTCTCTGCTGACCGTGCCCGCCGGCTGGGAGCCGGGGGCAGCTGGGGACAGCCAAGAGGGAGGAGGTTCTCGCCAAACGCTGACCAAGGAATTTTCATCCGTGTCTGGGGGTGAAGAGATTTCTATGAAAAGCAGCATCTTCCTGTCCGAAGGGGCAGGGCACCGGCGGGCCCCTCTCTCCCTCCCAAAGAGACTGTAACAATCCTGGGGGGGTATGTGTGTGTGTTCTGGATGCAAACAGGCTTGCCTGGGGGTGTGAGTGCCGTGTTAGAGCAGCTCCCTCCCCCCCCCGTCGCTGCGACACCTCGACGGTTCGTAAATGCAGGTGTTACGAGGCTTTTGGGGTGGAGCCCGGGGGGGCTGAGCCCAAGTCAGGCTTGGTTGTGCTGGGGGCGGCACACACCTGGGGCTTCTCCCCCCACTCACTGCAGTGCTGCCAAGACCCCGTGTAGACACCCAGTGCAGTTGTCAAGTGCCTTCACTCCCATCCCCGAGAGCCTCGTGCAAACCCCCACGTTCCTCCCTCCTGCACTCTGTGAACTGCTGAATGCAGCTGGGCCCGGGTATTGGGGGGGGGGTTCTTCACCATGGTGTGCCCCCCACGAGGCCAGCCTTGGCAGCAGAGCTATGTGAATGTTTACCCAGATAAGTATCACTTCCCCCATGGGCCCTTCTCGTGCCCGTTCCTGCAGAAGGGGGCTCCGGGAGCAGAGGGACAGGAGTCAGCACCGGGACGCATTCGGGACATGCCATGTTGGGCCTGATCCGGAGAGCTGTGCTCCTCCTGCCTGGAGCGAGGGACAGAACCACCATGTCTGGTCGCAGCCAACGGATCTGCGGTTTCAGGGCCGCTGACCCTGGGAATTCTCCATGAGAATTACTCTGGCTTGACCCCGATCCCAGCTCTATTCGGGGAATGGCTCGCTGCAGTTGGACAAAGAGGCCAAATTCCCGGAACTGGTTGGCGTGGCTGAAGCCCTCGCGCTGGGGCAGCAGTGATGTGCTGCTGAACGGGTGTGTCTGGGCATGGCAGGGGGGCATGTGCACCTCCCACCCTCCACGTGTGCTGGGGGATGAATGAACTAGCTGGGGTTCCCGATTAGTAACTGCAGCCAAAGACGCATCGTTATTGCACAGGCCTCAGCCTGCTGCCTCTCCGTTGTCCCTCGTCGGGAGGGGACTCCCTCGAGCCAGCCCCACCGTCACCTCTGCTCACCCTGAGGAGCGAGTGCCCCCCCAGCATGCCTTTCCGGCCTGGGCAGGGTCTGTGTCACGCACAGTGGTCCCCTGGGCAGCTGGGGCAGGCGAGAGGCCTGCTTGGCCATTCCTCCCAGGGTCACAAAGGGCCTTAGCAGCTGGGGAAACTGAGGCACAAAGAGGTTCAGGGCCTTGCCCAAGGTCAGTGACAGAAGCAGGAGCCCTGGCTCGCAGGCTCCTGTCCTGCCCTGCCCTGGGTGCAAGGCATTGCTGCTGTATACTCCACATTGGGGGGGGGGGGAGGGAACTTCCAGGCAGCCCCTCTGCTGAGCCCTGCGGAGCCCGTCCCTTGAGCCCTGCTTAGGCAGGATTTGGTCACACGCCTTCCCCGCCGTGCTGTGGCTAGGGCGGTTTTTATCGGCCCTGACCCTTGTTGCCACTGGCAGGTTGGCCGGCCGGGGCTGGCTGGGGGGGAGCGTAATCCCCACCCTGCCGCACTGCGCAAGTGACTCCGTTTGCTGCGTGCCTGGGCACTGGGGCACACGGGGGCCCAGCCTGCCTGCCCTCACCCCCGCCTGGCAGAACGAGTGGAGAAGGGGGAGGCAGGCAGCTGTCCGAGAGCAGCTGTCTGGGCCGGCGGGCCCGGGTCTCCAGCCTGTGGAGGGTCAGGCTGGGTGAGGCTAATGATCTCTTTTGGCCTGAACAATCTGTCCCTGGCCTTGCTCTGTGCCTCAGTTTCCCCAGCAGCAACACAGGGGTAGCTGTACCGTCCTGCCTCACCGTGGAGCTGCCACAGCATCACTACAGGGAATGTGTCTGAGACCAGGGGCCTTGCAGTTGGTTTGCCTGGGTCGCAGCACGTCCCTTTGCCACAGCTCAGCCCCTCTGGCCGATTCGGGAGCTCCTCGCTCAGCTTGTACACGGGCAACGCTCCCTTTGGAGCTGGCCCCGAGCGTCCTGTGGAAACGCAGCTGACAGTGCGACCAAGGTGTGAAGGGGGGGTTCTGCTGTACCCCCCGACCTAAGACCAGCCACACTGGGTCAGACCAATGGTCCAGCTAGCCCAGGGTCCTGTCTTCCAGTGCCAGATGCCGTGTGCCCCCCGCCGGCTGCACCCCCTGCCCAGATCCCAGCGCGAGCGAGTCTGTTTGTGCAAACAACGCAGAGGGGACACTGGCCGGCCACTGCTTTAGACAACGAAATGACACCCAGGCATCGCACTTGGGGCTCCATCCCCCCCACATCCCTCTGCATTCAGGGGTGGAAATAACCCGGGATGGTCCCAGCAGGAGGGAGGATGCTGTGGGGGATGGTGGCTCCCCGGGATCCCCATAGGCCAGAGCCAAGGCTGCCCAGGTGATCTGCAGACCCCCCCACCGCTTCTCCATGACCATGGGGTGCCATGGGGTGACTCTCCTCACTGGCACCATGTGGCCATGGTGCTGGGGCTTGTGCCAACCCTGAGAGGAGGCCAGTGGCTGGTGCCAGGGCTCACCCAAGCGCAGCAGCAGCGTGGAGGAGACGGAAGGCTGATCTGGGCTCCGGGCTGCGGGGCTGGCGGTGTCCTGGCAGGGTGCCTTTCCCAGGAAGTTGTCCTGTTGACTCAGAGCTGGCAGGGGTTGGTGTGTGGGAGGCCGCGCCGTTGCTGGAAGCGGCTCCTTCTGTCGGCATGGCTCAGAACACGAGGAAACGTGCATAGCGAGCCCTTCCTGCCGCGCACAGGAACTCAGGCTCCAGCCAACACGCCTGCCCCAGAGGCCCTCTGCTCCCCCTCCTGCAAAAAGGCCCTGCCAGCAGCTATAGGGAGCCTCTGGCCCGTGCATCCCTTCTCCCATCCCGGGGCAGAGCGCTGGGTCACCCTGTCTCACAGCAGGGCTGGCGCTTCCTGACTTCAGGGTCTGCCCTGACACCCCTGCCTGTGTCTGGTAAAGCCAAGGCAAATAACACGTAACGTTGGCAAAAAATAACCCCCCCAAGAAAGCTGCCCATCCTAGACCCGGCAGGCAGAGCCCTGGGTCAGCGCACTGGATGTCGTCTGTAACCACTTCCGATGGGCCTCCAGGGCTTTGGGGGAACACAGCCGTGCCTTGTCCTCATGACAGCGCCTTCTGCTGGTCTTGGCTGGCTGGCCCGGGCTATCTGTCCCCTGCAGCCACTGCCCTGTGTGCTGTGGCTAGTCTTTAGCATTGTCTGGGCTGGGTGGGCACATGTGTCCTGCGTCAGCACAGGCGGGTGTCCTCCTTGGATTGCACTAGATGGCATCTGATCTGCCGCTAGGACTGACCTCAGACGTGGCTGTGACATAGGATGGGGGGGGAACTGTCTCTGTGGATCAAGCATGGGACGGAGGGTGTATCCATCACCGTGGGGCCGTCACTGTGAGTGTAACACGGGGCAGATGCTGGAGCCGTCACCTTGGCAAAGTGCCGGGCTCCTTTTGTTCTGAAATCTGAACCTGGACCCTGACAACGGCTGGACGTTCTCATTGTAGTATTTCTGGTTTCTTGGTGCTAGCTCTTTCGTAACGACTTCATGATGAATTGCCTTTGGTTGTTGGAAAAGTAATACAGCAAAACGCAAAGTGTCAAAGAAGTCCTTGGAACGTATTGGGGAAAAGGAAGAGAAAAGGAATTTCAAGAGAGCTGTCAGTTTCTCCAGGAGACAATATCGACCACACACCTTCAAACTATCCCGATGCAAGGGAGAGGAAGAGAAGTAAGAGGCCGCTATGGCTGCATCAGGCACTTTTTAATGACCTGAAAATAAAAAGGAATTCTACAGAAAGTGGTAACCTGGACCAATTGCTGAGGAGGCGTACGAAAGAACAGCACAAGCATGTAGGGACAAAATTAGAAAGTTTAAGGCATAAAATGAGTTACACCTAGCAAGGGGCATAAAATGCAATAGGAAGCATTTCTTTAATTACCTTAGGAGCTGGAGAAACAGGAAGGGAAGTGCAGGTCCTCTACTTGGCAGGGAAGGAGAGCTAATAACTGATGATCTTTGCTTCAGGCTTCACTAGAAAGATAAATGGTGCACAGCTACTCATCAGAATTAACGTTCAGAACCCGGGGGAAGGAACACAAGCCAACTAGGGAAAGAACAGGTTAAGGAATAGTTAGATAATTTACATGTATTCAAATTGGCTGGGCATGATGAAATGCATCTTAGGGCACTTAAGGAACCAGCTGAAGCCATCTGAGAATCGTTACCGTTTATCTTTGAGAGCTCATGAAGGATGGACGAGGTCCTAGAGGACCGGAGAAGGGCAAACACAGCACCTAGCTTTGGGGAACGAACGGGAAGTGAAGAATTAGAGGCCCATCAGCCTAACTTTGATATCTGGAATGAAACTGGAGCAAATTATTAAACAACCCATTTGTGAGGACCTGGAGCATAATAGTGTTATAGCGATAGTCAGTGTGGGCTTGTCAACAGAACTTCGCTCTCCGCTCGGGTTACTGGCCGCCTGGATGCGGGGGAAGCAGTAGACGTGATCTATCTTGATTTTAATAAGGCTTTTATAGACACAGGTCCGCACCACATTTTCACAAGGAAACAAGGGAAATGGGGTCTAGATTGAATTACAATAAAATGGGTGCACAAGTGGTTGGAAGACCGTATGTCCAGAGTAGTTATCAGTGGCTTACTGTCCAATGGGGAGGGCGTATCTGGTGGGCACCTGCTGGGGTCAGTCCAGTGTCCGCTGCTATTCAATAATTTCATTGATGACTTGGGAAATGGAGTGGCGAGTATGCTTATAAAATTTGTGGATGACACCAGGCTGGGAGGAATCGCAAGCACACTGAAGGACAGGATTAGAATTCAAAATGACCTTGGCAAATTGGAGCCGGGGTCTGAAATCAACAAGCTGAAATGCAATAAAGGCAAGTGCAAAGTGCTGCATTTAGGAAGGAAAATCAAATGCACAGCTAGAAAATGGGGATTAGCCGGCTAGGCGGTCGTGCTGCTGGAAAGGATGGGGGGTGAACAGTGGATCACAAATTGCATATGAGTTGACAGTGTGATGCAGTTGCAAAAAAGGCTAATATCATGCTGGGGTGTGTTAGCAGAAGCGTTGTATGAAAGGCACAGGAGATAATGGTCCTGCTCTATTTGGCACTGGCAAGGCTTCAGCTGTGTCCAGCTCTGGGCGTTGCACTTTACCAAGAAAGTAAAAAAATAGGAGAGTCCAGAGGAGAGCAGAGGGACCGAGCCAAGGTTTAGAACCTGCCCTGTGAGGAAAAGTTAAAAAAAACAGGGCATGTTTAGTCTTGAGAAAAGAAAACTGAGGAGGAAATGAACAGTCTTCATATCAGTTGAGGGCTGTTACAAAGAGGCCCAGGATCAGTTGTCCTCTGTGTCCACTGCAGATAGCACAAGAAGAGCTGGGCTTAATCTGCAGCGTGGGAGTTTCAGGTTAGATGTTAGAAAAACATCGTCGGCGCGAAGGCTCTTGTCCTGCGAACCATGAGCGCTGTCTGCTGGCCAGCACAAGGACACAATCAGATGTGCTGCACTATTTGAACGATGGATCCTTCGAGCCTGCCAGGGCCTTTATACATAGCAACTTTGCTGCTAACCCATCTGCCAGGGCAGAGTGTAGGCGCCACGCAGTGTGCCTGAAGGGCGAGATCAGAGAGACTGCTGAGAGCAGCCCCTGCTGATTTGTGTCTTACTCTCTTAATCCACCAAGGATCCCTGGCGAGCAAACTGTGCTCCCTCTGCCACTTGACCTGCTGCGCGCCAGCTCAATGGAAAACGAACGTGGGCAGTGCCCTGCTGCGGAGAGGCGAATGTTTCCCATTGTGTCAACCGGGGACCAAGGACGCTTGGGAAGTTCATGTGGTTTCAGGGGCTCTTGTGCTTTCTGCATCCTGTACTGATTGCAGATTTCACATTTGGATGCTGTGTCTTCCGTGGCACCATTCACACCTGGCCAGAATGGGACGTCTCCCGCATGGGTCTTACGCCACTCGGTACCCAGCTGGGCGCTGCGTGTTGTGCTGAGCATTTCCAGCTCCAGGTTGCAGCATTATGACACGAGGTCCTTTGCAGCAATTTCACCTCCATAGTCCAAGGACGTACGTGTGTGCGTGCCTCGGCTTTCCCTGGCAGCCCTCTAGAATTAGTCTTTCAAGCTCTTGTAAGGTTGGGACCTTTCTCCTTTCCCATTTGAGCTTGCCATGTTTTCTTTTAGAAACAGAACTTGAATCATTTTGATCTCCTCCCCATCTTGCTCCTTTGCCTTCATTATTTACAAGAGCCCTTGAAAGCGCATCCCCTGTAAGAAACAATTGCCTCTCAGGCCTGTATTTCCAAGTAACAATTCGTTCTGCAATGTCAGGGTCACTGTTCGAAGCCCAGGTGGTGCTTTGCACAAAGGGGGTGTAAAATAAAGCTACTGAGGGCTCACGCTCTGTTGCTACCTTACCCGAATTTGGCCTGTCAGGTGGAGTTATGAAGCAGCTGCAAGCCACACAGAATGGTCCAGTGGGTGTTCGGGTCTGGAGCTGAGCAGGGACAGGTGGGCGGAGTCCGTGCAGGGAGTGGACGTCCCCCCCGTTGGGTGACTGTGCGGCGGCAGGACGGTCCCGGACCCCAGCCCATGTTGTGAGTTCGCATCAGTGGAGGTCAGAGACTCTCTGCTCATCTCAGCTCATCTTGCCAGGCAGCCCAGCCCCACTCTGTGCCAGCCTCAGGCCGCTGCCCAGAGACCCCTGATGGGGGGAGCGGGATCGGCTCCAACGGGGGCAGCTCTTTGCCTTTGGGTGTATTCCACTGGTGTCGCTGTCCCTCCGGCTCCTTTGCCACCGAGTCACCAACACTCGCTTTGCTTCTCTTCCGTGTCAGGCTTGGTCTGTTGTCCCTGGTGCCGAGCGTTTTCACCCCAGCCATGGGCGGCAGAATGCAGCAGGAGCCCTGTACAGAGTGCAGGCTCCAGTCCCCAGTGCCGCAGTCCCAGGCAGGTCCATGCAGCCCACACGCCTTTTTGCAGCTGGAATTGCACTGGCTGGCCTGGGGGACAGGCAACTGCCTCTGGGCATGGGCCGCAAGACGCCCGCTGCTGGGACCAGATGCCTGGGAAGCTGGGGGAGGGCAGCTCAGAGATGAGCAGCCCCTAGTGCGGAGGAGCAGTGTTTCTGCTGGCCGAGTGGGAATGTGGTCTATGGTGATGGCCTTGTTCCCTCTCCCTAATCGCGTTCCTTCCCTCCCCGCTGGCCTGTGTCTGCAGCCAAGTGGGGCTTCCCCAGGAGAGCTGGTCTACAGGAGCCTGCCCACAGGCCCCTCTTGCTTCCTTGCTCCCCACCACCCTCTCTCGTGGGATCGTGGGTCTGAGCAGCCAGGGCATCACCGGCCTGCGAAGTGTGGCACAGGTGCCTGTCCTTCAACCACGGTGGGGCACACTGACACCCTGTGTGCAGGAACCACTTTATCCGTGACTGAAATGCAGCTGCCTCGGGCGGGACGTGACCGCTGCTGATACCGCACACGGCAGTGCTACGGAGCAGATTCAAAACAAGTGTCGAAGAATCCAGCTGAAGCTGCAGGAGGGATTTAGGTAGGATGCTGTGAAACAAGAAGCGGAGCTGTGAGCCTTGACTCACAGAGGAGCACTTTCCTGCGATATGCCTGCGTAGCACTTATTGAGAGTAATCTCTTTTCTGGAGCCGGCTCGACACTGCATCATGCAAATGCCACTGGCACTTGCATAGCCTAGGAAATCAATAAAAACCAGATGCTGAGTTTCCATTTCCACAGCCCTGGAAGAGACGGCTGGGTCTTTAACAGTTACTGAGTGCACCCTGACTGTGGCTCCTGGCTTCAGACGTAGAGCTCCACACCCACCCGCTGACACCCAGGCTGGCCCAAAAGGGTCAATTTTTGCCCACCCGTTTACCTGGGCTACAGTAAAATCTGTTTGAAGTTTGGCATCTGACTCTGCCTTTAAACAAAGGGTGGATTTCCAGCCGCTTCACTTTGGCAGGGCTCTGCTCTTCATGAAATCCTCAACATTTGGAATGCTGTGAATTGAGTGTCCCGAGTCAACACAATAAAGCATTTTGCTGAGATTAGACTGGACACTTATTGCATCTAATTAACAATCCCAATTCATTAGGGAGAAGATCTTTTTTGAGGTTGCAGGAGATAAAGACGCTTTCCGAAATCAATTGCTACGCAGCTAAGATTTGATAACGGCCTTCTTGAAATCCAGAGGAAACCCTCATTCCAGGCACTAAAGGGAAAGCGCAGCCATTGAATCAGTATGGAAAGTGATGCGATTGTCTATGCTAATCTCAGCGCCTCTCTCCCGGCCGGCTACCTGCAGGGCAATGCCTCGATGGCTGATCTCTCTTAGATGCTCTTGGATGGGCTGGAGCACTGGGCTGCAATGAATAGAGGCGCCGCTTGCTTTGATTCCATGTTAGAATCTATTATTTTAGCCCATTAATGGGGTGGCCTTTAAAAAGAAGCTAGCCCTTAACCCCTTCTTGTCTCCTGCTTCTCTTGTGCCACGGGACAGTGCTGCCGAGCGCTCACGCTGCAGCAGAACCCGGTGCTTTTCACACAGTCGGAGGCTCTGGTTCTGGAGGAAGCCTGTCCCTATCTGTATTAACAGTGAGGCGGGGGAAACGAGAGGGCACGCTTTCCCCCCAGCGTACCCTGCTGGAACCCAGCCATGGGGTGCGCATCTTTGGTGCCCAGTTAGAACCGGGCAAGTGTCTCCAGGCCTTTCCAGCTAACATTGGTCAGGCTATAAAGCGGAGCTCACCCCAGCTGTCCCCCTGCCCCCACCTCCATTGGGGCCCTTCCTGCGAATATGCTAGCGAAGGCGATCGTGGGACCAGCACGTTTTACACAAATGTTTGAGCGCCCCACTGGGAAGAGGCTCTGCGGGGAGACCCGAGTGTCCAATAACAAGTTGAGATCACCCACGTGTGTCCTGACCATGCTGTCTGCCCCCACCCGTCCCAGCGCCTCTGCTTAGCCACCTGTTGGGTCCTGGAAGAATCCTGGAAGAGCTGCACCGTGGGGCAGGACCTGGCTCTGTGTTCATCTTTTGTCCAGTGCCTTGCACAGCAGTGCCAGGGCTGGGACCGCTCAGTGCTGGCACGATACCAGCACATGCGAAACATTAAACTGGCACTGGGCGCCTGGTTCTGAGAAAGGCACTGGCCTGTTTCGGAGACACGGAGAACACCAGCTGACCTGCTGCCCCGTCAGCATGGCTGAAGGCGCCTGGTGTGGCAGGTTTGAATATTCATAGCAAAGCAGGGGCGAGTGGTCGCAGGCCGAGGATTAGGCCCATTAGCCACTCAGTGCATCATCTCCAACAGCATCCAGGGAGGTGGTGAGTTGTGTGTCGCTTGAGAGCTTTAAATGCAGCTTGCATCTCTCTCAAAGACCCCCTCGCCCAGGCGTCACTGGGCTGGATGCAGGAGTCACTGGGCAGCTCCTCTGGCTTGTGCTATGCAGGAGGATGGGCTGGATTTCCAGCCTTCGGGCCTGGAAACCTACTGCTGTGCACCTGAGAAGGCCGTGAGCAGCATGTGCAGCGTTTGCGGAGAGGCCAGGAGCGGAATTCATCCCACTGTTCGCCGGGAGTTATCCGCTGCCCTCAGAAGGTGACACCGAGCGGACAGAGGAGGGCAGTGTGAAGACGAGCTGTCTCAGTGAGCCTTGCCTCGGCCCAGGCCATACAGGGCATGGCTCTACCTGGCACGTGCCCAAGGTGCCCACCTGGATGGCCTAGCAAAAGCTGAGCTTGGCCTGTTCAGAGGGACGAAGGAAGAGGGGTCCTAGGAGAGCAGAGGTGGAAAGCGTCTGTCGTGCAGTGCTGGATTAGGTGGTGGTGGAACTGCCTGTCATGGGAAGCAGCGGGACCCATGCAGAACTAGACTGGCCAGGGCACCCGAGGACTGGGTGTGCTGGACAATCCGGTGGTGGGAAGCGGGGATGGCTCTGTCTCTCAGGCAGCGATTCTGTCCCCCAGCCGGCAGTGCCCAATACCTGAGATTTCTGGGTGCCCCATGATGCAGGTGGTGGGCTGGGCCCTGCTGTGCCCTGGGAGGCCGGAAGGGATGAGAAGACAGGGGCTCACCCTTTGGGATAACAGCTCTCCCAGGGATTCTCCTGAGGCAGGCACAGCTGTCGAGCATCAGTGTCAGCGGGAGGAGACAAAGCCGCCACTTAGCAGTCCAGGATGGAGCGAGATGCTCTCTAAGTCTTCCGCTGACTCATTGCCAGTCACAATCCTCCCCCCACCCCCCGCACGCACGGTGCCCTGGGCAGACACAGATCTGCGCTCTGAATAATCACTAGCGATGAGCTGGGCTGAGAACTGGCTCTGACTTCCTAGCTCGGGGAGGCAGTGAGGAGAGCCGCCTGGGGGCAGCGGACGGGTGCAGGATGTGGCCAGGTGGATGGCAAGTGCCAGGAAGGGTAGCTGCGTGCTGGCGTCTGTGCTCTGCAGCCAACCCTCCAGCCAAACAGCAGCCTTGGGGCTTAAACTGCAGATAAGCCCGCTAAGCTGTCAAATGGCGTGTGTCTACCCAGCAGCTGACACTGTTTGTGAGATTTGCAGCGGCAGCCTGATCCTAACGGTGAGAAACGGCTCCAGCCCTGCTCTGCCTTGGCTGCAGTTAACGTCCAGGCCAACGAGTGCTCAGCCGCTCAATTCCTACCTGCGACTCGATGTCAAGACCTGGGCACTGGGGCCTGAGCCCTCCACGACCTGGCTTTGCGCATGTCCCTGAATGGTCACGATCCTGCACTCACAGCGCGCCTTCCGTCCCTGGGTCAGAGCCTGCGCCCGCACCGAATGGGGCGATCAGTCTTCCGAGCACTCCCCAGTCACGGAGCCTTCCTGGCCAAAATCGGTGACAGCTGGGCGCAGCTTTCACCCATGCCACAGGAGCCTGTGGGGAGTGTCGAGGGGACGCTAGACTGCGTCCAGGCTGGGGGTCAGCAGTGCACAACAGATCGCAGCCCTCCAGCTTCGCAGGTCCCTCTGCGCCCCATCGCTGTGCTGCTGGAGCTCCGGTGGGGCATCTGTCTGGATGAAAGACGATGCTAAAAGCAGAATACGAGAGCTCACCCTGTTCCTTCTCCGCAGCACTCCCGGGGCCCTTCTCCACAGGTCCTGGGCCAGCACTTTTCCCTTTCGTCCCTTTTCACGCACACGGCCGATTCCATGGTTGGGTGGGGGGTGCTAGCGGCCTGGAGGGATGGGTGCTCCCTCTCTGCCCATGTAGTGGGCTGAGGAGTGCCTGGTGAGGTTCTCACTGTTAAACAGAGTGCGCTGCACCAGTAAATGATGCACGGGGCTGGCTGGTAACTCAGGGGCCTAGACCCTGCTCCTGCTTCCAGGGAGGGCAATGGCAAAGCTGGGAGGACAGCAGTTGTGGCCCCTTTGGTGGCCAGCTCCCTGAGTATCGCTGCCTGTGGTGAATGGAGTCCATTGGCGGCTGAGCCCAGAGACCGGGGCGGGGGGTGGCTGTTGGGCATAGAGTGCCCTGCACTAAGCAGCATGGTGAGCAATTGGGGCTACTTGCGTCCCCCGAGCCTGGGCCAGAGAAGCGCAGCTCTCTCTCCCCCTAGTCATTGACAATCAGCGCCTCGAGAATAGCTCATTAGCATCTCATCTGCATTCCCCACGCTCACCGTTCCATTCGCAGTTTGTGTATGAGACATTTTATTCAGTTTTCTTAAAAGTGCCGGTTTCCGGGCTGCTGGCGCACGGTGGCAGAGCCAGCTTGCCTGTCACAGGCGACGCCAGCGCATTGTCCACCTGCCAAAACGGAGAAAGGGGCAATTTAACACAGCCACAGATAAAGAGAAAGAGGCAGTCGAGAGTTCGTTCCTTTCTCCCTTCTCAGAGGCGTGAGTGCGCTGCGTCTTAGTGCATTAACATACTTTTGCAGTTCATACAAACGCTGGTTTTGCGAACGTCACGTGATCCTGCAGGAGGTAGGCAGCCAAAGGTTTGCTGCTGCCCCCAGGTTTTGACCTACATTCAAATCATTTTTAGAAATGTTACATTTTTTTTTAATTGTTACCTTCGAAGGGGAAACACCCTCGGCGCAGGTAATTTCAGTGAATTCTGCCGCTCAAAAAGTGAGATGTGTTTTAAGCGTTGCTGTTTCTGTAGACCCTACAGAAACCTACTTTTTCAAGTCTTGCTCCCCCCTGCTGTGTTTTCAGCAGCGGTTAAAGAACAAAGCCTCTTGTCAGGGCCGTGCCCACATGGTGCCCAGGGCTGGGGCAGGTATCTGGGAAAACGCTGCATACACTGACCCTGAGCAGGGACTCGGTTTATCTGGGTGCCAGGGCTCACGTGGAGAACCAGTCACTGCTTGTCTGCTGGGAAAGGTGCAAAGCAGAGATGGCAAAGAAAATGTTTGGTTGGATGTTACAAAGAGCAGTTTAGCACCCCCACCTGCCCCCGCCCTCCCCAACCACCTGGCATTGTGCCCTCAGGTGTGGCGATGTGGGCAGGGGGCACCTCTGGATGCTCCATGCCCAGAGGGAGTTTGTGGCAGTTGGCAGCTGCTCTCTCTGCTGGTAAGCGGGGCCAGCTAAGCCGGAGCAGCTGAGACGATGCCATGAGTCCCAGGGCGGTGCAGAACTGCGCCCTCCCCCAGCCCAGGCTCTGAGGGCCCTGCTGTGCGGGTGAAAATTGGCCCTTGCTGACAGTGCTGGGTGGATAGGGAGAGGCTAAGCTGGCCCCTGACTCTATCTCCCCTGTCCTCCAGGTGGACAGGAGCGAAGTCATCAAGAGCAACCTGAACCCCGTCTTCTCCAAGGTCTTCACGGTGGACTATTACTTCGAGGAGGTGCAGAAGCTGCGGTTCGAGGTGTATGACAGTCACGGCCACGCCAGCCTCGGGACACATGATGACGACTTCCTGGGAGGCATGGAGTGCACGGTGGGCCAGGTGACCGACTTTCCTGTCCCCGGCGAGCAGCCCCCCGGGAGCCACCCTTCCCTCCCATCCCCAGGCCTGGACTGGTGCCTGGGGTTTCCTGCCCAGCTCAGCGCACCCTCACTGCGGGGCAAATCCTGCCCTTCTCCCCACGGCCGGGGGCCAGTTCCATTCCTGAGCTGGGAAGGTGGCTCGGCGTCCGGGTGAGCAACGCCAGCAACGTGTCAGCGCCACATTTGCACGTCGCAGGGCGATATTTTCAGCACAGATGGCTACGCTCCCAGGGACTGGGAATTGTGCGTGCTCCTGGCCTAGGCCAGGCTGGCATCGGACCTGTTGTGTGCTAGCCCCTCCGCCTTCCCGGGGCAGGAAGGCCCCAGATATTCTCTAGCGCATTGAGTGCGGGCACGGAAAGCCCCAGGAGCCAAGAGTAGGGCGGAGGGAGGGAGGGAGGATGCAGCGCGTTAATGCCAGGGCTGGGGAGGCTGTGACAGTAGCAGGGCTGGCTCTAGCTCCAGGAGAAGGGCTAAAGGGAGCAATTTCCCTGCCGTCAGGAAGCCCTGCTGCTCGGCAATTCTGGGCTTTAACTGTCTGTAAAGGCCAAGCACTGCACATAAAAAGCCACAGCACGGCAGCTGGGGCCCGCCCCCTGCAACCTGGCCATTACTGGCAAGTCCTACCCCCTGCGGCGTTTCAGAGCAGCGGGCGCTGCCCCTGGGCAGACCCCAGCTCCCTGGGGAGGAGCCATCACTTCCCCGGTGCGGATGGCCTGTCCCCTGCTCCTCCCCAGGCCAGGAGATTGCCAGTGCCCCCGGCCAGCACAGGCCTCCCCGAGCACTGCAGCACTCCCAGGGCTCAGTGTGGGGCAAAGGCGTGGGGCAGTGCTGGGTCCATCCGCAGGGGTGACACATGCCTGGGCCGTGACTCGCACCAACGCCCCCCGCGTGACTCACGCGCCATGTCCCCCAAGCCAACCTAGCGCTAGCGTCGCCCCCGAGGCGACTCCCACGGCAGCTCATGCCCCAGCACCTCTGTGCCTGGCTCCGGTGCCACCCTCCCCCCCGTGGAGATTGGCCCCCAGGGCATCTCAGGGGCCTATGTCTCTCCCTCCCCCCCCAGCTCCAGGCCCTCACACCAACCTGCCAGCCCTGTGCCCCTGACCCCATCCCCAGAGCACGACGTGGGCCCATCGCTCTCCCCCCCGACTCATGGCTCCCATCTTCCTTTCCAGATCGTGGCCCAGAAGCGGGTGTCCAAGCCTCTGTTCCTGAAGTACGGGAAATATGCCGGCAAGTCCACCATCACGGTGAGCGCGGCTGGCCCAACCCGTGCCCCCCACGCTGGCTCCCAGCTCTGCCCTGCCCAGAGATCCTGTGGCTCATGCAGCCTGCGGGGAAAGGGGGGAAAGTGTCCGGCTGGGTCTGTGGGGGGTCCCTTGGGAAGAGGACAGGAAGGGGCAGCCCCAGAGCCGCACCCCACCCTGCCGCCCGGCCTGGCACACGCATCCTTGCCAGTGCCCCCCAGCTGTGCTCTGGGCACGGTGGCTGTGTCAGGCAGCCAGGATGGGGCAGGCTTTTCCCCAGGGCTTGTGACCGAGCCCTCGGCTCTGCCTGCCCCGTGACCCTCTCCCCTCAGGTGCTGTCTGAGGAGATTTCCGGGAACAATGGCTACGTGGAGCTGGCGTTCCGGGCCAAGAAGCTGGACGACAAGGTACCCTCCGCCCGTTGGGGCATGGCAGCGGCTTCCTTCACCCCTGGCGTGTGGGGAGAGACTCTTCTCTGTCCCCCCGCGGCTCCTGTGCTCCCCAGGAAGCTGCAGGTGGATGTGGATCCTGGGGGCCAGCCATGCGAAGGAGCCATGGCTGCAAAGTGGCTCCAGTGCTGGCGGGAGAGGCTGGCTGGCCAGCCCTGGGGCCAGAGAACCAGAGCTACTCCTGGCAAAGCACGCGACAGGATGGCAAGTCCCCCCCGGCACCTCCACTGAGCCTGTCTCCTGAGACAGGGGTTGTGATCCAGCCCCACACAGCTATCCAAAGGGGGGGAAATGTCTCCCTCCGCCAGCCCCCCCGGGACACCGGTGGGCACGTCAGCGATAGCCAAGGGCTGGGACGTCAGCAGGGCAGGCTGCTGTGGGCAGGGAGGAGAGAGGCTGGCAGGGCGGGTGGGTGCTGTGAGAGTGCCGGAGCCAGGGGCCAGGGTCAGAGCCTTGTGGCTGTTTCCCCAACGTGGCCATGGCAGGGAGCAGCTCGCTGGGCAGGGGCGACAGGCCTGGTGCAGTGGCCTGGGCGTGCTCAGGGCCCCCATCCCGTGCAGAGCTGGTCTGGAGGCTCGTCCCTTCCCACTGGGAGGATGTGCCACCCGGGAAGAGTCTGTCCGGGAGGTGTCGGAGGAGAGTCCCTGCAGCTTGTCCGGCTCCGGCGATTAGTCCTGCGGCTCTAGACTGGCCCATTCCCCAGCAGCACTTGGTGGGCACCGTGCTGGGCCTGCCCAGGGCGGGCAGGCAGCCAGCAGCCGTGGCGCTCACTGTGCCTGTCTGCCCCCTCCCCGGCAGGATCTCTTCAGCAAGTCAGATCCCTTCCTGGAGATCTACCGGACCAATGACGACGGGAGCGAGCAGCTGGTGTACCGCACCGAGGTGCGTTGCGGACGTTCCCGAGGCCCCACCAAGGGAGCAGGGGCCCCAGCAGCCGGAATGGCACGCTCCCAGGCGGGGGGAATGGAGGGACAAGGAGGGGCGGGCGGGTGCGGGACGGGGTGGCGGGTTGGGGGAGAGGAGGTGATCGGGTGATGACGTAGGAGGGGCTGGCGGGGACAGGTGGAGATGGTGAGTCGGGGGGAGGAGGGGACGGGGTGTGGGAGTGACGGGAAATCTAGCAAGTCTGCAGGGGGCAGCAGCCCCTGGTGTGACGGGGGGTCCGGCTGCGTGGCGATGTGCGAGGCAGCGCTGTACGCCAGTGTGACTGCAGGAGGCTCCAGGGACGGGACGCTGGATCCCTCGGCCCCGTGCTCCAGCGGGGAGGCACTTGTCACCCCACGGAGCTCTGGGTCTCCCCCCACTGGAGAGGGCAAACAGGAGAGGCAGACAGCGCCGCCCCCACACGGCTCCCTGCGGCTCCATGCTCTGAGTAGAACTGGCCCCCCAGCTCCTCTTGCTCCAAGGCTGCCCCCCCCCCTGCCCAGCAGCATGGGCCCCCCCGGGAGCCGTAATGGCTCTGCTGGGAAGGGAGGAGGGGATGAATGACCCGGGTGTCGCTGGCAGCCCCCCGCGGCTCCCTGTGCTGGCAGCACACAATGAAAAAAGTGCCTGCTGCTGCTCTCGTGACGGGGGGCCTAGGAGGGTTAGGCACTTAGCAGAGCTATTACGCTGTCAGGTGCTGTCAGCTCCTGGCGCAGGCTGTCCGCCTCTGCCTGCCGCCTGGGGCCCACCATTCCCTTCCCGGCACCGGGGCGGTGGGATCCTGTGGGGAGGGGCAGAGGCAGTGGCGAGATGGGCATGGCCACCTAGTGCCTCCCACCTGCAGGGAGTGGGGGCTAGGCTCTAGGGCCCAGGGCTGGGAGTGGGGACTGCTGGGAGCCTGGGCCTGGCTCTGCCAGGGATCCTGAGTGGCCCTGGGCAGGGCCCCCCTCTCTGTGCCTCAGAGCCCGCGCCTCTGCACGGGTTGGGAGGCGGGTGACACTCAGGGCTGTTGGCAAGCTGCTTTGGGCTCCTCTGGCAGAAGGAAGCACAGGGGCCCCTGCTTGTTGCTGAGCGTTGGCACCTGTGGCGTTTGCTTGCCCAGCACGCTCAGGCTGCCCCTGTTGCATTGCAGGTGGTCAAGAACAACCTGAGCCCCGTGTGGGAGCCATTCAAGGTCTCGCTGAACTCACTGTGCAGCTGTGAGGAGAAGAGGAAGCTGAGGGTGAGGAAGGGAAGGGGGGGAAATCCTCTGCCTTTGTTGAGGGAGCTGGGAGGAGCCACCTCACTGAGTCTCCTGAAAAGGGGACCTGCTCTGCCCCCAAGGCAACCCATGCACGTTGGATCAGAGGACATGCATCCTGATGCAACATAGGCTTGACCTGTGGAACTCTCTGCCACAGGATACCAGGGAGGCAAGGTGCCAGTGTGTCTGTGAGTACAGCTTCTGCAGTGACACTAACACACAGACATATGAGCAGGGCCTTCAGCCTTCTTGCTTCATAGACCAAACCAGCAAGGGCCAAGAAAGGCAAGGGCACCCATCATGCACTGATGCATAGCTCTCCAGATGCACTGGGGGCCTGGCCTTCGTCTGAAGTGTCTAGTATAGCCCATGGCTGGAGGGAGGGCACTGTGCTGAACACACAGGTGGTCAGTCATATCTGGGTGCAGGCAGCGTATCAGCTGAGATGGCCCAGGGTGCGTAGAGGGGAAAAGCTAGGGTCTGGGAAAGGCCCCCCCCTAGAGGGAATGAAATGGGACCCTCTGGCTGAGCTGTGCTCCTGCTCCTTACAGTGTGTCGTCTGGGACTATGACTCCCGGGGAAAACATGACTTCATCGGCGAGTTTTACACCACGTTTGAGGAAATGCAGAAAGCAACAGGGGAGAACAAGGTTTGTGGGGGGACCCTATGTGTCTGTGCCTTCAGGCCGGCTGGCTGCTGGCGAACGTGCCCAAGTGGTAATGCAGTCATTCCACGCCAAAGCCATTTGCTTGTGTGTGCCAGGTGTTCGCCCACGCTGGGCCAAGCATGGGGTCAGAACTCTCTGTCAATGGAAAATGACTGACTTGTGACAATTTTCACATTTTTCGGTTTTGGGGGCTCTCGCCAAAACAAAAAAAAAGACTGGGTTCTTTTTGTGTTGTGGTGTTCGTTTTGTCCTTTTCTCCCCCTTTCTTGACATTTAAAATGAAAAAAAAGGAAAAACCTCCAACTAGCCAACCAACCGCCCAAACATTTGGGTCTTGTCTTTCAAGCTGTTTGGAGAAACGCATTGACCGTTGTTTGACCAGCTCCCGGTTTGCCAGCTGCCTAGGCTGAGAACAGGGCTCGGCGCACAGGCACTTGGGGCACTGTGAGAAGCTAGAGGATAGGCCTGGCTGGGTTTGTGCTGCATAGGCACGTGGGAGGCGGTCGCACGAAGGTGCTGTGCGTTGTTGCACGGCGGGGTGGGTGTGCTGGGGAAGCTGCTGGACGGCTGAGCTCCAGGCTGTTCATCCGCAGCTCACAGATCCCTGCTGCTTTCTCTGTTCTGCTCCAAGGTCCAGTGGGACTGCATGAACCCAAAGTACAAAGTCAAGAAACGAAATTACAGGAACTCAGGTGTGGTTATCTTGCTGGATCTGAAGGTGAGAGGGGAGAAGGGCTGCGCTTCCCTCTGGGTTTCCTTCGTGGAGCTCGCGTGTTAGCACTTTTGCCCTGGACAGCACTGCAGTGCCCCGCGGAGACCCAGTGGAAGCTGGCCAGGGCCCCGTGGGGACTCAGTGCCCCTCAGCCCCGCTGTACCAGCGCCTCACTGCCCGAGGGGTAGCGCGAGGCGAGAGTGCCTTTTAGTGCAGGGAAGGTCTCCGCTTGGCAGCTGCTCAGGTCACGCACCCCAGCAGGACCCACCCCTCTGAGGCTAGTGAGAGAGCAGTGACTAGCGAGCCGGTCGGAGCCACGTGCATGCCCGTGACCCTTAGTCACAGACGCAGCCCGCTGCAGCCATATCCCTTCCCCTGCTGCAGCCTCCTAGGGCCCGGCTGGCGGCTGCTGGGCCCCACGGTGTCTGGCAGGCAATTGAGCTGGAGCGGAGAATGCTCCGCTCATTTCTGTCCTTCCGGGCTGCTCACGCCTGCAGCTCCGCCTGCGCGAGGCCGGCCGGCCTGCCGAGGTCTCGGTGCTGTCCGGGCGCTGGCTAACACAGCGTTTGTTTGGAAGCTCCACAGGGTCTACTCCTTCCTGGATTACATCATGGGCGGCTGCCAGATCCACTTCACAGTAAGTGACGCTCCCTGGCACCCCACTGACACGCTGGCAAGGCCTCCGAGGCAGGGAGGGCGGGATGAGCAGGCTCAAAGCAAACCTGAAGCAAACCTTGTCCCAGTTGAGGCTGCCCAGATGCTGCCAGGGAGCGGATGGCTCCGGGCTGGATGTTGGGCATGGGCATCCACTCCTCTGCCACCGGTTCCGACCTGGCCCACAGCACCACTTCTGGAGGCTGTTTGGCATCTATGGGAGCCGGGGGGCCTGCAGTCTCTGGGTCCTGGTGGGACAATCGCCATGGCACACAAACCGCCACAGGCCCCTCACCGTCAGCCTCAGCAGAGAGGCCAAGGGCCAAGTGGGTGTTGAATGCGACTCCCCTCTGCCAGCGTTGGGCCTGTGCTGGGTTAAATAGGCCCCCGGGCCAGCCCCTGCACCAGTACTGGGTCATTGCAACTGTAAGGGACGAGAAAGGCAAAGTGACCCTGCACCCGCTCCTCAGCCATGCCCTGCTGTTAATTAAAGGGCCCCTGCAGGGACATTGGAGCGTGCTCGTCACAGCTTTAAAGGAGGCTTCGTGTGCAGAGAAATATATGATACCCCCAGCTCTTGGCTCTGGAGACGCATGGCTCTGCAGCCCGTCTCCCTGCCTCGCTGTGTGTGTGCCTGCCTGGGAGGGACGGCACAGCATTACACGATTAACAAGACACGCACGGGGCCAGGTGCACGGTGGCTGCTGCTCGTGGGAGCCTTGAACCCAGCTGAACTGGCTAGTTGGGCTGGTTTTACGGCTGCTTCATTGGCTGGAGCAGGGCAGTGCAACCAGACCGTACCTGTGACCCTACCCTGCCCCACACCAGTCCCCTCATCCCGTCGCTGCTGGGTCAGCAGGCGGCACCATTCCTGCTGAGATGTTGAACTCTGGGTCCAGGCAGGTTCCGAGTGGCTTCTCAAGGGCTCCTGACACGACAGAGAGGAGTCACCCAGTGATCATGCGTTGCCTTTTTCTTACGCCAGGCCTGTTAATTAAAACCCTCAATAGTTACCTTGTTTTATTGCCGTAGGGGCAATAGCTGCTTATGCCCACGCAGCTGGGTAGTTGTGCATTTAAGCAACCCTTTGCATATGCAGCTAGCTTAGTCGTGTGTACAACTGCACACACACTTTCAACCCAGGGTGGTGCTTTTTTTTTGGCACATGCAAATGCACACCTTAAACTGGGCCCTAAACACATCCTCCTTTCTTGGCTTTGCACCTGCGTCTCTCACACGCTGGCGCTGGGCACGAGCCAAGCACATAGTAGAACTCACTCCCTCTGCTCCTTAGCGTTTTGCAGTCCCTGCTGTTAGACCTTTACTGGTACTTTGCACAGATTCCTCATTAAAAATGAAAAAAAACAACCAGCATCCAGATTGCATTTTGCAAAAGCATCTTCTCCCCAGAGTGAGTCAGCCCCACAACATGCGGGAAGCAGACTGCTTGGCTCTGCTCCTCGGCATGATACAAACTGAGAGCAGTGGTTGGTCCCAGGAGCAAGGTCTGTCAGCTTGTGAGACATCATGTCCCACTGCTCCCTGACATGGCGTAAAGGGGAACAGCAGAGCAGAAATGCCAGCCGGCTTCGCCCAGCCCTTCCAAGCAGCAAGGAAAAAAGTTTGCAGGAACTTTAAGAAAATTCCTCCCCACTCTTGCTGTATCACCGGTGCCAGCCTGGCCCGCGGCATCACAACCCCATGTCTCGTTGCAACCCATGGCACAGCCTTGGTCAATTTCCGGGAGAGAAGAGGTGCCAGGAGGATGTCACCGGGGGGATGGATGGGGGGGGGATGTGAGGAAAGATTGGTCTAAAAAGCCTTTTCCTGCTGGATGCTCCCTGCTTAGTGAGCCCATTGGCACAGCAACCTGGGCCGAGCACCACTTCAGAACAGGGGGTGCTTCTGTCACCCCTCTGAGCTCCTTGGCTCTGCAATGCCGGCCGGGGATCGCGGGGCACGCTGGAGAGCTGGCAGAAAGGTCTCAACAGGCTTTCCTGCAAAACTGGGGGGACCTCTGGCATGTGCCTGGGCTGGCACCGATGGGATGCGCCACCCCTGCCGCTGCCTCTCTGGGTGCACTCGCATCTCTCCCCTGCGGTCAGTTCTCCATCTGGGCTGTGGGGCTAGCAGAGAACCTGGGCCTGCCTGCGAAGTGCCCTGAAACCTTGCTGATGAATAATGCCCACCCCTTCCAGCCAGCCGATTGGCCCGCCAGAGCCTCCTCGGGGCGGCTGAGGGTGTATATTAGACAGTGCCAAAGCCAAGGCTTGCTGGAGGCACGTAGCGGCTCCCCGGAGCAAAGGGGAGCAGCGCGTGCCCGTTCTCCTCACCCGCCCCTTGCTGGAGGCTGGCCCGATGCTGACAGCTGCTGATTGCTTCCCAGGGAGCATCTGCCTGCAGGACTGCGCCTGAGGGGAGCAATCAGGCAGGGCACAGGTGGGCTGGGAGGGGGCAGCCCCTCTGGGATTGGAGCCAATGCTCGGCCAAGAGGGATAGCCGACAGCCCGCACAGCTCCATGCGTGGGCCCTCGCCTGGCAGCCACAGGGGTCTCGTCGGCATCCACGCAGGGTGTGGGCATTGCCGCCACGCGCTCTCCAGCCCCTACCGCCACACGGCTGCTCAGCTGACCTGGGACCTTCCGCTCCCAGGTGGCGATTGACTTCACGGCCTCGAACGGAGACCCCCGCAACAGCTGCTCCCTCCACTACATCAACCCCTACCAGCCCAACGAGTACCTGAAGGCGCTGGTGGCTGTGGGAGAGATTTGCCAGGACTACGACAGGTGAGACCGCCCCGGGCTCTGTCTGTCGCAGGGCCTCTCTGGCCCTGGCCTTCCCCATCCCCGCTGGGGAAAGCCAGCGCTCACAGCTGGCTGCTGCTTTCTTTGGGCCCTGCTCTCCCAGCTGCTGCCTGCCCTCTTGTGAGAAGTGCCCCAGCTTGGCCCCTGGCCCCGCCTGCCCTGTGCTAGCTGTGGGGCACCTGCCGTCTTTTATTTTGCACGAGCCTGGGAGAACCAAGGGTTACCCCCTGTATTCGGGGGCCTCCCAAGGACAGTCAGGTGGAGAAGGGGTGTGGCAGGAGGTGCTGAGCGAGGGGCGCTCCCTGGGACGGAAGCGGGGGGCTCCGAGGTGGTGGGGTGGAGACCAGCCCCAATGGGCACATCCCCCTTGGCTGCCATCTGCGCCGCCCCAGGCCCTCCGAGCCTTCCCGTGCATGCAGAGCTGGGAGCTCGCCAGGACGGGCACCTCCCAGTGCAGGTGGGAGCAGGCGATGCAGAAGATGCTCCCTGGGCACCCCCATCCTAAGGGGGGACAGGGCCCAGCAAGGGTTCCTGCAGTTTGCCATGAAATGGTCCCTTCAGGGGGGTCTGTCACAGACATGGAGCTTGGGGCTGGTGTCACTGGCTGGGGGGTGGCTCGGTGTCGGGGGTCACTGTGCCCGGCCCGGGCCCCTCACTCCTTGGAGACCCTTTTGGGGAGTGGGGGGGTTGGGTGCTGGGGCACCGAAGCTGGCAGAAGTCTGACATCTGCTTCCTTTCAGCGACAAGAAATTCTCCGCCTTAGGCTTTGGGGCAAGGATCCCACCCAAGTACGAGGTAAGACCCCTGCAGGGCAAGAAACAGGACTTGGGGAAAGGCGGAGTTGAGCAGCACAGTGGGGGATGGGGTGGCTATGGGGCTGAGGAGGGGGAAGGAAGAGGCTGTGGGGCTGAGGCGCAGGGGCGGGAGAGGCTATGGGGCTGAGGCGCAGGGCAGGGGTGGCCTGGCCGCTGCTTAGGAGGAAGATGGGGTTTTAGTTAAAGCTGGTCCGTGCAGTGACCCGTTGCCATCTCCAGGCCTGGCGGGCTGCAGCGAGAGCCGGTTCTGTTTGCAGCTTCCTTTATCAAAGCGTAGCCAGTTCCCGAGCCGCCTGGCCCCCGCCTGGCCCCCGCAGCCAGTGCAGAAGCGGAAGGGTGCCCGGGGGCAGTGAGAGCAATGCCAGGGGAAGGGAGCTGGGGAGAGCAAACAACCCCAGCTGCCTCCTTGAGCAGCTGGCCCTGCTGCCCAGCCCTGCATCGCTCCCCACAGCCCAGAGCCAGCCCCGCTGGCTGTGCCGTGGGCCAGCAGTGGGGCGATAAGGCCATTCAGGGGCACTGATCATCCTCAACCACTGCGCCACCCCCCGCCCATGCACTGTCCCCGTCCTTTCCTCTCCTTCGGCCTGGCCGTGGCGGGTCCGGGCCGGGTGGCTCCTGCTCACGTCAGATGCTCCGCGCTCTCGTGCCTTGGTTCGCTCCTTCCAGGGCTGAGAGGATTTCGCGGGTCCTCCCTCTCGCTGGGGCTGCTGAGCGGGCACCGTGCGCGGCCCGGGACACCTCACCTGCGGCTGAATCCCATCTACAACAGCCGCCCTTTCTAGAGCCCGCTCGGACCAAGGCCTGGAGAGAAACGAAAGGACGAAACGTAGCCTCCGGGGCAGGCACCAGCGAGGCTGAGGCAGAGCAGTGCGAGCGCTTTGCACGAGGCTGACCGGCGGGAACAGCCCGCGTGGCGCTTGCTGTTTAGGCAGAGTCTAGCCAGGGGGGGGGAGACGCAGCCTTGGAGACGTGTCTCTGCTGCGCACCTCGGGGCAGTCGTGGGGGGCACGTGGCAGGGCTGGGGGCCCGGCAACATTCATTCTCGCTGCTCTCTGCTAGGTTTCCCATGATTTCGCCATCAATTTCAATCCGGACGATGACGAGTGTGAAGGTAAGAGGCTGGCTATGCTGCTTGTGCCCTGACATTGCCAGCCCCGCAGAGTGAGAGCCGGCCCGCTGGGCACCATACCAAGGCCCACGGAGTCGGCCCGGCCTTGCCGCAGCTGGCGCTTGCCGCCGGGGGTGCCGAGGGGGCTGCGGGCGGGTGTACGACTGACCTCGACTGCAATGCGATGGCCTGGCTCCCGTCGCAGCTCCCACCCTCTCTCCTGCCTGACAAGCCATGGCTGCTGCGCTGGAAAGGGAGCTGGCCCCCTCCCGAGGCTGTCCAGGCCTGCCCACTGCAGCGGGTCAGATCCCAGCACCCCCACAGGGAACCAGGGTCTGATTGACAGAGGCCCGGCAGCCTGTGTGCCAGTGGGTGGACCGGCCCCACCAGTACCCTCACTGGGACGTGGGGCGGGGTTAGCAGCCCTGGGAAGGGTGCGTCTTGGCACTGTGGAATTGCTGGGCCATGCGGTTCCTCGCCCAACCTCGTGTCCCCCCTCTAGGAATTCAGGGAGTGGTGGAATCCTACCAGAACTGCCTGCCAAAAATCCAGCTCTACGGCCCCACCAACGTGTCCCCCATCATCTCCAAGGTGGCCAGGGTGGCAGCGGCGGAGGAGAGAACAAAGGAGGCCTCTGTGAGTACCTAGCCCTCATCTCAGGCACTTGCTTCTCTGGCCTGAATCTGCCTGGATTTAGACTGGCCACCGGTGCGGTGCAAGCTCCTCTCACACAGCTCTGTGAGGGCATGGTCCAGACCGGGGCATGGAGTGCCAGCTGCGCCAATAACATGCTGGTGTTTGCAATGTGAGAGACATGGCTGAGACCCCCCTGAACTCATTTCACCTCTGTTTGAGTCCCGTGTTCCCAGAGGCAAGAGGCTGCTACATGGGGTAACGTTGTCAAAGCGCATAAGACCCACTGACGTTCAGAGGGGTCCGGAGACATGGTTCTCCCGCCGTCCCGGGGGGCGTGTCACTCCTGGCTCACTGAATTCACTCCAGCATGTTTTGCAGTGGAGGATGCTGCATCTACCCCCGAGAGCCAGCGGCCATGCAAGCACGAGGCAGGAGCAGGAATTAGTGGCAGGGAAAGAGGGGGTGCACCCGGGAGAGATGAGGTGGAATTATAACACGAACCTTCAGTGCAGAGCCTGGAAAAGCTTCCTGGCAGTGCGCTGCTGCCAGCGGGGGGCAGGCCTGTTGCTGGGGTCGTAGACCTCATTGGCGGGGTCAGGCCTGCCCAGCACAGCCGGGTGTTGCTACTCTCAGCCCTGCAGCCGCTGGCCGTGCCGCAGGGCTATCCCCGGCCATCAAAGGAATGCCAGGCCAGCTCAGAGCTCAGCTGCACGCGCTGGGAGCAGTAACATGGCAACCACAGTCCTCACACACAGGCCGTCCGGCTGGATGGACGTCGGCAGCCCCCTCTTCAGCACAGCCGGGCACTCTGCCCCGGGACCAGAAGCAAATGACAGAAGCCAAGGGTTCATTAAACGAGCCCAAGGTCCCATGGTGGCCGATGGAGGGAGGCCTCCTTTCCCCTCTGCTCTCCCAGTCTCCTTGTGTCCTCCAGCAACAAGGATCAGCTGGGAATAAGTAGCCAAGCCCCACAGGATCCTGGCAGATCCGTGTGGAGTTCGTGAGGTCAGGCTCGCTGGGTGAGGCCAGGCTGGGGGTTGCATGGACGTCTGGAGTGGAACAGCTCTCCTCTGGCTCATGCCCCTGCGTGCGTGTGTGTGTGTGCGCGCGCACAGGGCGGGTGGGGGGCTTTCATTAAAATCCCGTCAATTATTTACACCCGCAGGCCTGGAGTGTTTTAGGAAAATGTCAGTTTCTTTTGGGACCCTCCTGGCTGTTTGCTCACTGAATCATTTACGGTGCCGCCGAGCCTCTCAATTAATGACATCCGCTAATGCATCATCCTCAGCCTGAGTGCTGACCCTGCTCTGCGGCTCGGGGAGCTGGGGGGAGTCGAGGCCCAGCGGCCGGAGCACAGAGCTAAAAGGGGAGTGAGGGGTAGGTCACTGCCTAAATGGGGACAGGGTTATCCCGAGCAGGTCCTGGAGAACCCATCGCAGGGTGGCTGGAGGGGATTTCTCCCTAAGGCTAGCATCGCTCCGCCTAGTCACCCAGGGCTGTTCTGCCTTTGCCCCACAGCAATACTACATCCTGCTGATCCTGACGGACGGGGTGGTGACTGACATGGCAGACACACGGGAGGCCATCGTGCGGGCCTCCTACCTCCCCATGTCCATCATCATTGTGGGGGTGGGCAACGCGGACTTCACAGACATGCAGATCCTGGACGGCGACGACGGGACCCTGCGCTCCCCCAAGGGCGAGCCTGTCCTCCGGGACATCGTGCAGTTCGTCCCCTTCAGGGAGTTCAAGAATGTGAGTTGCCCCCTGCGCACGAGGCCCCTGCCATAATGTCCACATGACTGCAGCCTCTGCATGTGTCCCGCCGTGGCATCAGCAAGGATGGTCCGGTAATGAGTAAGGCACAGGGCTGGGACTCGGGTGCCTGGGTGTCAGATCCTGGCTCTGCCACAAATTCCACTCATGACTGTCAGCAAGTCCCTTTGTGTCCCTGTGCCTCAGTTTCCCCATCACCTGGGCTGGTAGCATTGCCCTACTTCCCGGGGCGCAGTGTCAAGGGCGGCGCTCAGACCCTGCAGTGTGGGGCCATGTGAGGCCTGGACTGATGCACTCTGGATGGTTAGGAAGGGGGCTGGTGGTACCCTCCCAAAGCCAGAGAGGCTTAGGTCTCTCCCACCTGCCCGGGCCCCGCAGGGCTGCCAGGGGACAGTTGCCTGGTGCCATCCCACCCCACTGAGCCTCTCAAGGCCCACTGGGGCAGGATTCAGGGCACGTCCTATTGGTGAAGGCAGCTCGGGGGGGTAAGGAAAGGCCTTCCCGCCTCACACCCTTTGGGTCTCCAGGGCCCTCTCCACATTCTTGCCTCTCTGTCCCTGCAGAGAAGGGACAGTAAAACTATTGCCATCTCCTTGCTCTGTGCCTCAGAGGAAACTCCTGCTCCCGCGGGTCACTGTGTGGCTGAAGGGGGCCTCCCTGGCCTTTACCCCAGTTTGTACCTTCCCCTGCTCTATAAGCCAAGGGTCTCCAGCCTCCCCTCTTTGCTCTTGGATCTCCAAGCTTAAACATGGCGAGACACGGTGGGGAAGGGAACGGCTTTTACTGGACCAACTTCTGTTGGCGAGCGAGCGAGCGCCCAGCTTTCACACTGACACAGAGCTGTGCTCCGCTCCGGGAAAGGTCCTCCAAGTGTCCCCTTGTCTTCATGTATTGCGGCCCAGCAGCACCACCATAGTGCTTTGGTGAAGACGCTCCTACGCTGACGGCAGAGCTTCTCCTGGCGGCGCAGTTAATCCACCTCCCCAAGCTATGCTGGCTGGAGAAGCTCTCCCACTGACAGAGTACAGTCTACACCAAGGGAACTATGTTGCTGGGGGGGAGGGATTTTTTCACACTGATGGGTAGATCTGTCCTGTTGACCTGGCCCTTGAAGCTAAATACAAGAGAACAGCTAGTTTAGCAGAAATAGTTAGCACATATTCTAAGGGACCATTCAAGGTGAAGTGGCCTGTTAACACGCCTGCAGTCCTAGGACAAAAGGGGGGTTAGTGGGTTACAGATTGTTGTCATGAGCCATAAATCCAGGGTCTTTATTAAGACCATGATTTTTAGTGTCCAGCAAAGTTACACATGTAAGCTCCCGGGCTGGGCCGTTGAAAGGGTTGTGCAGGTTTCCTTTGAGGATGAGGACTGGGGGATCCGACACAGAAAGATTGCTCTGGGAGGAGCATTCACCCGCGGGTGACAGGTTTTTTTGTCTTTGATCATTTTCCTGGGTGAGTTCATTCAAGAGTGTAGCAGTTGCCTGGTTTCATTAGACACCCGTGGCTGGCTCATGGCAGCTGAAGGGGCTTGGGCTGTGGGGCTGTTTAATTGCGAGGTAGATGTTCAGGCTCAGGCTGGAGCCGGGGCGCTAGGACCTGTGAGATGGGAGGGTCCCAGAGCAGAATGTCTACACTGCGCTGGGAAAGACAGAGCCCAGGCGGGTAGTCCCAGACCCAGGCAAATGCCCGCGAAAGCTTGCCTTCCTTGCGTGCCCGTCTCTCGGGTGTAGATGCTCTGACTAATGCAGTTACGCTCCTAGGGACACGAGAGCAGTAGGGAAAGACCCAGACCCAATGGCTGCCCTTTGTCTTGCAGGCCTCACCCACCGCCCTGGCAAAGTGCGTGCTGGCCGAGGTGCCGAAGCAAGTGGTGGAGTATTACAGCTACAAAGCCCTGCCACCCCGCTGCCCCAAAGCCGATTCGCCCAACTCCACCCTCAACTCGCCCCAGTGAGGGCTCGCCCCCTCTGGTGCCACCTGCCCTGCCTTCATTCGTCAGCCCCTTCCATGCGGAAACAGACAAGGAAAAGGAGAGCGAGAGCGCGTCACTGTCTGGATGGCACAGGCTTCTCCCCCATCAGCGCGCACTGGGCTCCCCCCACTGCCCACGAGCCACCCTGCACCCCCTGCCTCGCCAGGCAGGGTAAAGCCTTGTCTTGCTTCCTGAACCCATTGGAAGGACCCAGAGAGCACAGCTGAGCCAGGGAACACTGGTGCAAAGGCGGGAGGGCATGGGTGCATGCCTTTCTGGTGTCTCACTCGGGGAGGTGAGGGGGAGTCACTGTTCGGTTTGCCAGGATGCAGTGAGCTGGCAAAGGGCATGGTGCGGCTTTGGGTTCTGGGAGGTGGCTATTCACAGCGTGGTGGGATCAGGCTGGCGAGGGAAGAGAGGATTGCAGTGGCTGGGGCGCCAGCAGAGAGAGTGAAGGGGGCTGGCTGGCTTAGGGGAACGGTGATGCGGTCCATAGCTAGCAGCCCCTAGGGCATTGGTTGGTGGTCCCAGGAGTATTAGAAAAGGGATCGGGAGTCTTTCATCTCTGGCTCATGGGTTCCAGCTGCAGGAGAGGCTGGTGGTTGGCTGAAGGCAGTACGGTGAGTGACTCATTTGTGCAGTGAGTTTGTTGGGTCTCAGGCCAGATGCCAGTGGTCAGGCGTCCCCAGCACCCGGTGCTTAAAGTGCTGGCTCGCAACAGCTTGGGAACTAAACTGTTTAAGGAGTGAGGTGGGAGGCCCCCCTTCTGATTGGCTGCTTTTCCCCCTGGCCCGCCTCCTGAGGCAGAGCAGCCAGTCAGAGCTGCTGCAGTGAATACGCATGCCAGGACACACCGTAGAGCTGCCCTCTGTCTGCGAGAGCTTCTGTCCGCTCCCACTCTGCAGGATTTCCCATCTTTGGCCCAAAATGCAGGTGGCTTCCCCCCTGGACCAGCAGCCACCCTGCTGTGGCCAGGGCCAGCATCCCCCAGGGCTAACCCACGCTGCCCTTCCAAAAAGCCTGGGAAGCAACCTTGCCCATCCTTTGAAATGGGTCTCCAGGGCCTCTGAAGGGAATGGCACATGCCAGGGGCTCCAGTGCATTGGCTGACGCGAGGGGAGAATTCCCAAAGAGAGCTGCCCCCATACCAGGGCGCATGGGAACTGAAGGCCGTTCTCATGCTTTCTCTGTCTGCCTCGCTCACCTGAGACTGTACAGAGCGGAGCCCATTTCCGTGCCCTCCTGAACTGTGCTGAGCCCCAAAAGCAGTGGGTTTGTGGGGCTCAGCATATCCTAGCTGTGTATTTTAATGAACAATAAGAACAACAACAAAAACTCAAGAAAAATATTAACACCGCCCCCTGGTCTTGATTGGCAGGGTCTGATTGAGGGGGGCGCCACATTTGCCTCTGATGGTAGGGCAATCCCTTGGTATGGGGTGGAGACAACGAACAGGGAGCTCTGCCAGACCCAAGTGACCCCCGCTTTGCTGGCATTGCCTGCAGCCTGTCAGTGAGGCGGTGACCCTAGGCGTGGTTAGGCCAAAGCTAGCAGTGAAAAGGATCCCCGACTGTAATCTGTGTTGTCACTCCTGTCCATTTCACGCCCCTGTTAAGTGCATGATGCTAGCTGGGTTCGTTTCCGTGGCCAGTGGAGGCGTTGTTTGCAGCGCTGTGTATTTCTCCGTGTGCTACGTGCTTGTCTTTCACTATGACGTCACTTAGCGTCTGCATGACAAAGCTAGTGTTCTTGATGTATGGGAGGAATGAGACAATAAAGGCAATGTTACATTTCCCCCCGTGTTTGTACCTTTTATTGGAAGCTACCAGAGCAGAGCAAAGGTACCCCTAGCTGAGAGTCCTCTCTGCCCCCTTGGTGCACCAAGTTCCTGTCTGACTCCAGTGGTGACCAGCTCATCTGCTGACCTAGGATGATTGATGGCCCTTTCCATTTATAGCCTCATTGATGTCTCAGCAGATGCTCCACTTGCTCATGATACTTTAAAAAAAACCCAAAAACCCTGGGAAATTCCTCCCCACTCCCAATAAAATAGCTTACAGGTCAAGTTGCCAGATTGCATACCCCACAATGCAAATGGCAAGCTGAAGTACCGACATTTAAGTGGAACCCTGTAGCCCTCCCAGCTATGAGCTGGCTCCTTCGTTATGGTATTTATTAAATGGATTAAAAGCTAGCTAGCTGATAGAGCTCAAAATGCAGTTATGAATAAGGAGTTAAATGGTGTGTTTCTAGTACTCCATCCAATGCTATTCAATAACGCTATCAATAACTTGGCAGAGAATATAAAATTGTTGATAAAGTTTGCAGACAATACAAAGATTGGCGGGGAGGTGAACAGTGATGAGGACACATGGCAATCTGGGTCGCTTGGTAAAATGGGTATAATAAAACACCATGCTTTAATACAGCTAAATGCTGGGGTATATATGTAGGAACAAAGAATGCAGATCACTATTTATAGGGTGGGGACCTGTACCGTGGGAAGCAGTGACTGACAGATTTAGCAGACATGGAGGAAAACGACTGAACATGAGCTCCCAGTGTGACATGGTGGCTGAAAGGACTGCGGCGATCTTAGGCTAAACACTTGATTTTTGAAGATGGAGTACAGGTTAGCGTAAATAGTAACAACGTATGCAGCACTAGTGAGATCTTCACTCCAATACTGTGTCCAGTTCAGGAGTCCACACTTTTAAAAGGATGTTGAAAAATTAGGGTCCCAAGAAGAGCTCCATGAAGGAGACACCTTCCCAGGAAAGACTGAAGGCGCTCCGTCTGTCCCACTACCGAAGACGAGATTAAGCAGTGACTTGGGTGCAGCCTGACAGCACCCGCAGAGGGAGCTGGTATCTGGGAGCAGAGGGCTCTTTCAGCTAGCAGATAAAGGCAGGCCAGGATTCAATGGCTGGGAGGCGAAGTCAGCAAAGTTCAGCCTAGAAATAAGCTGCACGTTTTTCATAGAAAAGGGACTTTACCCTTGGAACTGACCCAAGGGTGTGGCAGCTTCTCCCTCTCTTGGAAGCTTTAAATCAAGGCTGGACATTTTTCTAAACCACATGGTGCAGCCCAACCACACGCTAGTGGGCGAGAGTCGGGCGTGAGCATCTGGGATTAGCGGGCCTGGGTTATACAAGAGTCTGTCTAGAATAGATGCTCTTATTGTTCCCTTCTGTCTTAAGGATCTATGAGCATGCCCCCTCAGTTCCCTGTGGCACTGACCACTGACGGCCTCCCTCCAGGCCATCTGTGGCTGTTGTTTTGGGGTTTCCCATTAGTGGGAATTAGGTGCCTAAATAGCTTTCAGGTTCTGGGCCTATGTCCCTGCCGGGATTCCTTCTGCTGCGAATGTAACGACTTCAAATCAATTCGATTTAATTTGTTATTGTACGGAGAGCCCCGTGTCTTCTCATGGTAGAAATGCCCCAGGCGGTGTCTAATTGTTTCCTGAGTCTTGCTAAACTCAATAATATCCCGCAGCAATGCGTTCCGCTGGTTAACTGTGAAGTGCAGAAAAATAGGCTCCCTCGGGCTCCTACTCATTGATTTTGCTGCCTGGATACCAGCGACAGCAATTAGGAATGAAATTGGCATCCATGCAAAACAGGATGAGGACGGGGTGCATATGAAACGTGGATTAGTCACATTCAAGCAGCGAGACCTTGGAATTTAAAGCTGCTGCATTTTGTAGCTGCTGCACTTTGAAGCAGCAATGGTTTTAAAGTCACTTCCAAGCTGCCCGAGCTGTGGTTCTGAGTACCACTGTCTTTTTCATTTCTCTCTGCCCCCCCTTGCAGGGATTTCATTTCTCTCTGCCCCCCCTTCCAGGAAATCACAGGGGCAGTCACCCTGCAAATTCAAGTCAGAGGAGCAGAGCTAAGGTCAGAAAAGGGAGGCAGTAAAAGGACCCCTTGTTCCTGCCTCTCTTTGCCCCCCATCACGTCTGCCTCTGTTACTAACCCCAGAGTCAGGCCCTGCCTGTCCGAGGTGACCTGCATTCCCCTCTGCTTCCTGCCTCAGCTGCAGCATTTCTGGACGGATCCCTCTCCTAGCCTCTTTCTTCCTGATGATGCATGGCGCAGGCAGCGCAGGGGCTGATGGATTGTATGACTGGAGCGCAGATGATTGCCAAGCAGCGCCAGCTGTGGGCTGCAGGAGTCGTAATCCCAAAGCATGGTGTGGGGTCCGCCCCCCTCTGGTGATGGCCCTGCAGGGGGAGCAGGGCTGGCTTCTCTCTCAGAGCCGCTCCAACAACCAGAGAACAGATTTGTCACCCCCTCCCCTTCTGCCCAGGGGGGCGGGGAACCGCAGCGCTGCGTGTCCCCCTCGGCAGTGAGATGCCATTAGCGGGGGAGCGCCTCGGGGCAGGGACCAGATGCAATACTCAGCACAGAGGGGCAGCAATCCCCAGAGGGCCTTTGTGTGCCACTGCCAGACAACCAGTGCCTGTCGCGACTTCCCGAGCAGAGCTGCTCCTGCTGCGGGGAAAGCTGGCCGGGACTCACCTGAATGGCTGCAAGCCCCCGCTAGAACGAGCTCTGGGGACGCCGAGTCCCCATCTCAGTGCTATAATCGGGAATCCCCATCGGGAACAAGATCTTGCTCAGGAGACCCCCCCGCCCTTCCCGTTAATACATATGCACTGGGGCTGGCTCCACGCACCAAGACGGGGCAGGCAGCGACTGTGCAAAGTGCAGCGTGACTGTCCAGGGGCGCAGACATGCTTCATTATTCCTCGTCAGCCACGTCTGGGCTGCAGTCCCTGGGAAAAGGCAAGCAGCCCCTCCAGATCGGCTCGGCCTCCCGCTCGCCCGGCAGCAGACAGCTGGCCTGAGCCGCCTGGCGACAAAGGGGAAGCTCAGCTCCTCGGTGCCAGCAGGATCGTGACTGGCCCGGAGGCTGCTCCGCTTTATGGTGTCGCTAAGGCTGCAGAACAAGTGGCCCCGGCTGGAACGCTCCCCCCACCCCACCCCCGGACCCTTGGGGAAGCAAATCCATCTGGCCTCTCATCGGCTCCAATGTGCGACCTGCAGCCGTGCGCTCTCCTGGCGCGCTGCAGGGCGGTTCCTTGCAATGGCTCAGCCGGGCCGTGGGGGGGTTTGTACGGCCGGTGGCTGTGAAATGGGGGCTCCAGGGCTTTTCCCTAGCACGTTTCCTAAGGCACTGGGCGGCACCCTACATACAACAGCAGCGGCAAATCTGTAGCCCTGCCTGTCACACGTGCCTCGGCGGGACACGGCAGCCCCCATCCTGCTGCACGTCAGCCTCACCCCGGGCCCCACGTCCTCCTGCATCCTCGCTCCCTTCATCTTCCCAGACTGCCCTTCGGGTGCACCCCCGACGACTGGAGTTCAGCTCTCTCACACTCTGCACGACTTCCAGGCCCACCTCCAACGTGTGACCTGCCGCCTGAGCCACCCCCTAGAGACAGACCCTGCTGCCTCCCCCCTTCGTGCTGAGGAGCTCAACGCTGCCCTGAAAGCAGCTGTGGAAAGCAACAGTCCTTTGACAAGCCCAGCCCTAGAGCTGGGCAAAAGATTTTCAACTCAACTCGTTTCCATTGGCAAATGCCATTTAATTGTCACGGAAACGTTGCTCAGGTCCAGGACGGAATTTATGGGCCGCGAAGGTAGGTGCCCCGGCAGAGCCGATGGCCCCATGCTTAGGGCACGCGTAAGGGATGTGGGACAGCCAGGTTCAATTCCTTGCACTGGAGCAATTCCAGAGGTCTGTGGTTCATCCCAATGGGAAATGAAACAAATTTCACCACGTTCATTATTTTCACCAACCAGAATTCTGGCTTTCTGCCCCACCGGTTTGAGCTGGGGCTAATCCCAGGATGTGAGGCCATGAACCTTGGAGAACACTGCTCTGGCACGTCCGGCTGTAAAGAGTGACTTTCACCGCTGCAAAAATCCTCACACACAGACCATCAGGCTAAAAGGAAATGTACTTGGAGGCGGGGAGGGGAGGGGAGGGGAGGAGGGGGATGTCCTTGCCCTCTGTTGGATGGAATCCAGACTCCTCAGCTGTGTGTCAAAGGCCCTGTACTGCTAAATGCGATGCAGCTCTGCACTTTTACAGCTGGCTGACCAGCGTTCTCACTCTGTTGTCAGTGTCGGGTCTGCAGGTCAGGAAGCACAGCACTGCTTTGTTACATAGTGACCTGTCTCCTTTGCTGTCACTGCACCCCCCCCACCTCAGCACACCCGCCCCTCGGTGTGGGATTCTGCAGTGATGGCAGAATCCTGTGCGGCTGGCATCCAAATCCGTTGCCTTGGAGATTGTTCTGATGCCTCAAATTCAACTTCTTGCTTCCACAGTGGGGCTGAGAAGCAAGAAACCCTGGGTTAGCGCCCTGAAGGGTCAGTGTCCCCCGGAGGTTCGCCGGTGGAAGGGCGAGCAGTGCTGGCCCCTCAGCGGGTCACTTACTGACGCCCAGGGTGAGCAAATGAACCGGACTGTGGGTGCGGCTGATAGATGCGAAACCCTCTCTGCAAACCGCGTGGGCTGAAACAGCCTGCTGCTCTGGTGAGCTCAGTCTGCTGTGCTGCCCAAAGCTCCAGGCTGCTCGCGTGTAGCTCGTTGCACACGCTGCTAATTACGGTGTATTTCCAAAGTCATTTGGTATTTCCAAATTGGACAGCAACGTGCAGGGCAGGCCTGCTGCTGGAGGGATATGCCCGTGGGGCGGGCCGGAAGAAGCCCTCCACTGAATGGGACTTGACGACATAAAGGAAGAGTGATCCAGGGCCTTGTCTATACGCCATGCAACGTGTGATGGCGTGGGAAGGGGTCTGGTTAGATGAACAAACTTCCTGTCTCCTCCTAGTTATCTGGGGCTTAGCGGTGCTGGGGAGGGAGCGAATCAGCCCCCAGACCCCCTCCTCCCTGCCAAATCCTCGGGGTTTTGAGGGAGACGTTGAGGAAATTGCCTGCCCAGCTTTCACTAGATGGGGTGCTAAGGCCCCGGACCCCTGAGATTGCAGCACTCTGCACGTTCCCCTTGCACATTTCTGGTCAGCCAGCTCCTGACCGAGTGCACCTCAGCCCCCGGCTGGAGAAGCCTTGCTAAGTTGCACATCTGCTGTACCCCATGCATGGCTCTAGGAGCTGGGAGCTCTGTGTGCTACTGCTAGTCCTCCAGAGGTTTCTTGCCCGCATGCAGGGTGGGCATGGAGGCTCTGACAGGGGGACCATGGTTGAAGAAGCAGCAGACGTTTCTAGGCAAACACTGAGCGCTGCTCTGCACCCCCCCCCCCAAGTTTCCCAGCCCAGAAGAGCGATCGTATCACCCCACAGCAGAAAATTGCCTTTCCTTCCCTGCAGCTCCTCCACGGCCCCTCAAATGGCTGTTGCAGCCTGAGACATAAGGGTACAGGCCCTGATGTAAGGCAAAGCACTTTTTCTGTAACTCATGCAGTGGACGCATGGGCAGAGCAGCCAGCAAAGTCCCTTGTTCCTAGCCTATTGGGCCCCCGGTGCATGTGCTGCTGTGATCCCTGCTATTCCAGAGACCTCAGTAGTAATCCCTGCTATTCCAGTCTGATCCCAGCCAGCGTTCTGCATTGCACCTGTGTCCTGCTCTGCAGTTCTCACCCTGCTAGTCCAGAGCTTGCCAAGGTACCCAGTGGCATGGCGTGTTGGCCTGGGGAGCGCAGCGCCACTAGCGACCCAGCTGCCACTCATCAAATGACTTTCACCTAGCTCCAATCATTAGGTGGAGCCAGGGCTCCAGGGAGCTGCAGACTAGGCTGAGGCGCCCTGGCGGAACTGGAGCCGGGGGAGCCAGGACTGGAGGATCAGGCGGGCGTCTGGCTGGACTGAGGGGCAGCGTTGGGTGTGGGTGTCCAGGACTCAGGGATGCACAGCTGTAGCCATGTCTGCTAGCCTTTCTCATGCTCATCAGATGCAGCTGCCCACCAAGCCAGAAGTTCAGCTGCAGGGAGAGCCAGGCAAATGACTAAGACCTGGCAGCTGGAAACCCCCAAGCGCAGGACGAGGTGCAGCATTTGAACCTATATTGCCGTGGCAGGTGCCAGGGCAGTCTTTTGACTGGGTCTGAGAACAGGCAAAGTGAGCTTCCTTTTGTTCTACCCGATGCCCCTTTTCGGACAGAGGATGTTCAGGATGGGCAGGCAGGAACTAGGCCTTTGGGATAATTGGTGGGGAGTGTCCGCCTGTGTACGTGTGTAGAGACGGATGTCACGGTGCTCGGCCCCATAGCACAGCCTGGCTGGACTGAACCAGCCCTGAGATCTCACCGGCAGCAGCTCAGCTGGAAATGGTCTAGATCCTCAGCCCAAAGGAGAGTTGCTCTTGTTTTTAGGGCATTCGGTTTTCTAACTGGTGGAAACACTTCTCCTTTCCCCTGGGCCAATTCCCCTGGCTGTGCGGACAGATTAGGCAGAGGCTTTCTGCACACAGCAGCCTGCCTTTCTGACAGGCAGGATGAACAATGATGCCTGTTTATACTTGCTAGCCTCGCTAATGAGCTCGGACGCGGCACAGACAACTTCATTTTCCGGCGCTAATATTTGTAGACAAAAAGCACCAAATAAGTACAAGCCGAGCTGCCCAGGCCCATGACTGCTCTGAGCTAATTGGCCTGCGAGGGGCGCTGGGGGCTACTGACTGGGAGCTGGCTGGAATGGTTGGCGCGCGGACACGGTCAGCAAATCCACCCGAGCGTGGCACATTCACCCTCTCCGGGCGCTCTCGTCGAGCTCGTCGGGAAATACGCTGCGAGCCACCCTGCTGCGCTGGTGGGCGTGGAACCATCATGGGCATGGATCCAAGAGCAGAAGTGGGGTGGGGACATAGAGTCAAACTGTACCCGGTTAAACTGCAGGCGTGGGCCGAGACCCCATTGGGCTGGGTGCTGTACAAACCCAGAACAAAAAGACGGCCCCCACCTCAAAGAGCTGAGAATCTAAGTGTAAGACACGAGCCAACAGCTGGAGAGAGACAGACCAATTGCGGAGCCCAGGGAAACAAGGAGGTGACACTGGCCGGCGTGACAAGCTGTGGTTGCAGCAGCCCAAGCGCTCTCAGTTTGTTTGCAGGTGTCCCGGCAGAGGAAAGTGTAACGGCGAGATTCGAAGGAGGGGGAGGAGTTTGTTTTGCAGATGTTTGCAGGAGGGGCAGGCCTCACGGGAGAAAGCAGCAAGGGGCTTGTTGGACAGGGTAACGGGGTGAGGGAGGGGCATTCTCCTGCATTGCCCCACTCAACCAGTCCCGCCCAGCAGGCTATAAAGCCATGTGGGCAGCAAGCGGGACCAGCAGGAGATGGTGTAGCTGGCTTTGGTCCTCCCCAAGGACTGGAGGGGTGCGGGCAGGAGGGGGGGTCTGTCTTCTGATGAAAGCTAGGAAGAGAGTCGGGTGCTGGGAGAAGGGGAGGAGACAGAAGGGACGATGCCTCCACATCCCTGTCAAGGCCCTCAGGCTTCCCCCATGCCCCTGCCCAAGTTCAGCGCGACTGTCCTCTGGCACTGCCAGCTCTGCTCCAGCAAAGCAACGCCAGCCTCTCCCCCCACCCCCGGCTGGCCCTGGATGTGGGGCCCGGGGCCCATGCACCTCCCAGCAGCAATGGGGCACAGCCCGTGCTGGGGTTTATCAGACTGGTTCCCCGGGGGAGGAGCAGACTGGGTTTGCTGTGTCCCCACCACTGCCTGTGGCCCAGGCTGGTGCCAGCCTGGAGGCTCAGACCCGGGGTGGAGAGCCAGGAGCTGCTCTGCTGACTGACATCAGTGGAGAGGCTCCCACTGATCTCACTAGGTTTGCATCCCTGCTTCCCTCGCCCCCACAGCCGTCTGCCTTCCTTCTAATTCCTGCCAGCTGGGAGCAGCCAGGCCATTCCTGACAAGGTGGCAGAAGCAGGTCTGGGCTAGGGCCCAGACAGCCCCTGCCCATTCCCCAGCTCCCTTCACTGTCTCCTCCCTTCCCCGCCCAGCTGATACAAACCACACCCTCCCAGCCGCTGCAGAAATCTCAGCTGAAGCGGTGCCCAGAGGTGAGGGTGGATGGAGGGCCAGAGGTAACAGCAGGGGGGCTGAGCCCCGTCCTGATGCACGGCGTGAAAACAGGGGATTGGTGCCGGCCAGTGTGACAGGGCTGTGCACACACATCCAAGAACAGGCGGGCGAGGGCTCTGTGTCTAGATCACACAGAATCGGGAAGGGATTTGGAGGAAAACAGCCCAAAGCCCTGAAAACGCTGGAGAGGCCTGGTTTCTGAGGAGGGATGGCATGAGCTGAACTGGTTTGGCTTTGTGGGCGACGCAGCAGGAACGTGGCCCGTCGGGAAGGTGGGATGGATTCAGAGCCCAGAAAGGGGATGTGACTGTCCTGGGTGGAAGACCCAGGAAGCGATGGGGTGAAACTGAGCAGAGGAAACCTGCCTGGCCCTGCGATCTCTGCCTCCCCAGGGCCAGGTGAGAGAGTCACTAAGCATCGTGTGCTACAGCATGGAAGGTCCCGTGTGGCTCCCAGCGGGGCTGGCCCCCGATCGTGGCCACCCCTTGCTCCAGTCCCACATTACTCGTCTCTGTCTTGGATGGTGTAACAGGGCCTGCTCCACCTCTGTTTTCTTCCCTGCAGAAATTCCCCCAGCCCCACCAGTTGGGGCCCCGGGGACCTTTTCTTTCTAGTTCCCTTCACCTAGAGCGCCACAGGCCCCCGGCTAGTTACAGCCTTTGCCGTGGGATAGGCTCTCTTGGCAGCCTCCGAGGGGAAGAGCTCTCTGGGTGACTAGCCCCAGCTAGCCCCGATCCCCTCTCTCCCTGCACTTCCTTCCTAGGCCTCTGTTAGCAGCCCAGGGCTGATGGGGCCAGTTGAGTTCTTACCCCCGCAGCCCCCAGCCTGGCTGGGTCATTGCCCCAGGCAGCTTCTCCTGGGACACGAGCCTCTCAGCGACCAGAGAACAGGCTCGCCCCTCTCCTGCGCTGCCACAGGCGAGTCCAAACTCCTTCCTTCCCGAGCCTGCTGCTTTGGGCGGGTCCGGCAGCCACGGGGCAGGCCTGCGGTGCCCGGCGGAGAAGGGGGCTGTGGTTTGGAAGCCCTGAGCCCAGCACCAAGCTGCTGCGATTAAAAGGCCAGTTTATGGGCCTGGCAAGAAGCACAAGGGGAAAGGGCAGACACATGGACGTGGGGAACAGCTGGACACCGCTGGAACAGGCTCCCACAGCTGGGCAGAGCGAGGGCGCTTAGCAGGGCCTCTGCCAGCGCGGCACAAGTGCCCAGGATGGATCTTTACCGCCAGCTCAGCTGCACTCTGGCGAGGCACCTCGGCCAGCTGGGCTTGCGGCCCTTCACAGGTGGGACCGGACCCATTCGGGCATTTCAGCACTCTGGAGAGGACGCTTTGGGTCCCCCCTTGTCTCCCTCGCCCATCATGCGGCTCTGCTGAGCCCCCGGGACAGCCTTGGCCTTTTCCTTTCCCCCCACACTGCAGGCGCCCCGGGCCGGGCAAGGCCTGGCGCTTCCAGCCCACAGCATCCATCAGGTTCCCGGCCGATGGAGGCCAGGGCTCACGGCAAAGCGCTGGCGGGGGCACGATGGTGGTGGCCCCTGTCCGGGCAATCACCCCCTGGGTGCCAACAACGGATGGGGCTGGACGTGCGGCGTGCTGGGGGGGCCGGGGAAGCGCCTGCGGCAGGAAACAGCTGCGGGGGCCAGCGGGGCCTGCAAAGCGCCGTGCCCACGTCCTGCGCGTCGCTGTCAGCGCGGGCGGGCTGCGCCAGGGCTCGGGCGCACTCCGCACCCGCCCAGCATGCCAGGGCACGGGCTGGCCGGGCCGGGATCGCGGCCGATGCAGCGCGGGAGTGGGGGGGGGGAGGCCCGAGCCAGGCGTGAGCCAGGCCGAGGCATGTGTGGGCGGTGGTGCCGCTGGCACTTGGGTCCCAGCGCACATTGCTGGGCTTTGCAACCTGCCCCGCCGCGTCCCGCGCCGGGCCCAGCCTGGCTCTGCTGCCAGCTGCGGCCGGGGGGCAGGGGCTCCTGGGGCAGCCGGTGGTGCAGAGCCAGGCCCCCCCCCCCGGCCGCAGGACCGAGGACCTGGCTCTGTGCAGCCAGAGGCGACCCTGAGCCCCGGGGGCAGAGCAAGCGGGTGGGACGGGGCCTTTCCCGCGCTTCAGAGGCGGAAGGGAAACAGTGAGGGCGCGGCGTGCTGCAGTGGAGACTTGCAGCCGCCTGGGCCAGAAGGGGCCCGTGCACCCAGCCAGCCTGAGCCCATGTGCACGACGGCCCCGCAGCCCAGCCGGGAGAAACACCCAGCCTTTGCAGAGCACAGGACAGCCCGGGACAGACCCCCCGTCCGTCCGTCTGTCCCCGCCGCCTGTCTGGCCGTGCTGCTGGAGGCACGGGGCTGGCACGCGCACATTGCGAGCCCTGCGATTAGCTTCCCCGCACACGAGCAGTGCGCGGCGCCCGCAGCCCCCCGGATCAATCCGCATATTTATAGCTCCTGCTCCGGCTCCCCATAACTGGGATAATAGACGTCGCCATAGTAACCCCAGCGCCGGATGGATTTCAGGCTGGAGCCCTTCCCTCTGAGCCTCTCCACGGAGCTGCTGCTCGGGGAGGAGCCAGGCCCTGGCCAGGAAGGAGCGGGGAGTCCCTCCGAGTTCACACCAGAGTCACTGGCATCTCCAGAGAGAGGCTGGGGTTCTCTGCTCCCTGCCCTGCAGCAGCTCTCTCCCTTCCCAGCGCTTCCCTCCCTGGGATCCTGCCCTGGTGCTGAGTACAATGAATTATGCCATTGTCATCACCCAGATGCTTTACACAGCTACTGGGTAGTCACTGGAATGCAGCCACCTCTGGGGTGGGATGCGGCAGCTTTATGGGAGTGCTCAGCAGCACACAGCAACTGGGGGCAGCTGCTTTGTCCTGTTGACCTGCAGTGGGAACTCAGGGTTGCAGCATGTAATTAGCTAAACTGGGGTTTGCCCAGGATTCCAGGGTCAGCACCCCCAAAAAACCCTCAGGTTTCTGTCTCATCCCAAAGCTGGCAGCGCCCACTGGCGTTGCACCCCCACACCCCCAGTTTGCTTCCTGTCCCACCACGGACATTGAGAGGGGCTCACCGGACACCGAACAGCGCAGTGAAGGGGAAGGGGCCATCTGGAGATGGCTGGTGGCACAGATGCCCCTTCCCTCTGCCCATCAGGCTGGTTCCCTGGGCCCCCATGCTGGCAAGGAGGTTTGGAGGCAGGAAGCCTCCCCCCCTCACATAAAGCCTCATGCAGTGATGCGCTCTGCCATTATAATGACCCCCCAGCCAGCACGGTGCCCAGTGGCCCCCAGTTCTATTCTGCTGGCTCCAGCAGGGCTCCCAACCAAGACCCAGGCATGGTGGGGAGGCAGCAGCTGTTCTGCTGAGACTCAGAGCCATGGAGAAGCCTGGTTTGCCTGCAAGCTGTGGTGACGGATGCTTGTGGCGGGGCTGGGCAGCCGGAGTGGTCTGGATGGGCGGAGCAGGCGCGATGGCTCCAGGGGGTGTCTCAGCAGGTGTGTGACCACGAGGGGCATTGCACCGCAGAGCTGTGGGCACGTGCAGCTGCAGAGGGGCCCCTGGGGTTGGTGTGTGCTTGCCAGCTAATGAAAGGCTTTAATGACAGCAAGAGGACAAGGCTGCGCTGTGCTGTAATCAGGGCTTCCCCTGCCGTCTTCAGCCAAAGCACCAGCTGGCCAGCGCCATCGAGTGCTGCCCCGACTGCCTCATTCAGTCGCCTCCGTAACCAAAGGGGTGGGCTGGCTTTTACCGCTCAGCCCCCAGCCAGAGCTGTTGCTGGCTCCTTGGCGGCTGTGGGGTGCCGTGGCTGGAGCTGCCCTTCCCCATCTGCAGGCAGCAGAGGCCCTGTCCTGGCCTCCTTGGAGTGGGCCTGCCCGCTGTTCCCTGGGCCGCAGCAATCCCGGCTACGGGCTCGAGGCAGGGGCTCAGCGAAGTGCCCTGGGAAGCCGCAGCCGGGCTTGGCCATGCTTCTCACAGGGAGCGTCAGACCCACGCACTGGAGCCAGCCCCAGCATCCAAACCGCTCCCAGTGCCAGCTCTGGGCTGGAACGACTGACTGGTCTGGGATCTGCATGTCCTGGAGGCCTGTCCTTCCTGCGACCGAGCCAGGGCAGCCAACACCACCGCAGTGCTGGAGCCACAGCCCTGGGGCGAGTGGCACCACCCACAGCGGGAGCCAAGGGCTAAGGTCTTACGCACTAACAAACCCGGACATCCGGCCTAAGCGCTGGCCTGCTTCTGGGACCAGTGCCGGGCAGGCCAGTAAGCCCAGTGGGAGCGTCCCACCCACGCGCCCTGGAGGGAGGGAGGAGAAATTGCCCATGGAGCCGATCCCAGCATGTGTCCTGGCAAACACAGTGCCAGCTGTCCCCCGGCGTGTGGGGCCCGGTAGGGCCTTTCTCGTGTGGGTAGGAGCTCGGTGCTATGGACTGGGCTATTTAGTGTCAGCTGTGCCCTTTCTGGCATCCTGGCAGGGGCAAACAGCTGAGGCCATTCCCAGGCTGTGCAGAAATCCTGGGGAAGGTGGCTCTGTCCTGCCCTAGAAACAGCTGTTTTGAGCCTCAGCCTCTCTCCAGGGCTCACACGAATTGTTCCCAGTCAAGAGCAGACGCAGACCCCCTCCCCCCATACTGGCTGTCCTCTCCCACCCTCTGCCAGCCTTGCCCCGTTGTTTGGAGCCGCCTTCCCCCTCTAGCCGGGCAGACTGCCAACGTGGCTGCAGGACTCAGGCCCCTCCTTTGTGTCCAGCTGCTTACAAGCAGGCAGGCGCTGCAGCTGCTTCGACTGCTGGGCACCCCGGTCACTGCAATGGGGTCTGTGCTTGGCCTTGGCAATTGTCCCGATGGTGCCACAGGCGCAGCTCAGCAAGCAGGAAGTGAGACCAGGGCCGCACGTGCTGGGTGCTGCACAGACATGCAGTGAGAGGCCGTCCCTGTGCCTAGCCCAGACAGGCAGGGGCGGAGAACAGGATTATCAGGCCCAGTCACAGACAGGAAACTGAGGCACAGAGCGACCTGCTCACGGTCACAGAGGGAGCCCGAGTCCCAGATCTCCTGAGGCCCAGGCCAGTGCTTTAACCCCAAGGCCATGCTTGCCTTTCTCCGCCCTGCCGGCCTGGCCCTGGTACTGGCACAGAGAGCTCTGGGATACTGGTTCAGCATGGCAGCTCCCGCCCCGCCACTGGCCGTGACTCCCCTGGGGCTGTGTCGGAGACGGCAGCCTCTCTGTCTAAGCAGCCTCGACTCCTCTCTGGTACTCCCTGCCAGCGGCACCGCGGGCTGCCTTCGCCTGTCAGCGAGCGAGGTGCCCTCTGCCGAAATGGGCACCAGCCTGTGAGAGAAATATGGGCTGCCTGCTGGAGCAAGGCGCGCGAGGGCTGCCCCTGGCGCTGCCAGGAGAGACGGGCCTCGAGGTGTTACTGCCTCTGCCAACGCTGCCCTGGCCCGCCGTGCGAGAGGAGCAGAGTCCTGCGCGCAGGCTGCTGTGAGCTAGCATTCGGTGCAGGCACACATGGCGCTCGGCAGAGGGAGGACGGGACACCGCCAGCGCCACGTACACAACGCCTGGCCTCAGCCCCTGGGGAGAGTCGGCAGCAGAGACCAGGCCCAGCCGCACACGGGCTCTGTAGCCAGCTGCAGCCCTCAGTCCCCAGCCTGGACAGGGCCCAGCTTGACAGCCTGGGCAGCTGAGGTGCAACCTGGGTCTTGGGAGGGTGAGCTGCCCATGCCCACACAGCCCTGCCAATGTGGCTCCTCCTGGGGTGCTGGGCTGGGACAGAACAATCCGGGCTTGGGGCTGACTCCCCTGCTGACCGCTGCCGTCCCATGGCATGGGACTCGGGGGAGCAGAGGTGACTGACCAATCCATGCACTCAGCTGTAATGCCTGCCGTGCCAGTGGCCCCTAGGGACGGGCTCTCAGGCCGGCGCCAGCTCATGCCAAGATCTGATTGGGGTAAGTGAAAATCGATGCTAAATGGATCCGGCTTGGGCCATGGACCAGCTTCCTACTAATAACCTTCACGCCAGCACCGGGCTCCGGGAAGGGCATGGCACCAGTCCAGACTGCAGCGGTTACAGCACGTGGCACCAAAGGCTCCCAGGGGGGGCCTGCAAACGGCTTCGTGGAGCAGTGAGTGAGGGGCTCCAGAGGGGAGACACTGGGCGCGAGGGCAATGGGGCTTCCTGCTAACACTGCCCTCCTGGAGGTGCTGTGTGGGCCCTGGCTGCTGGAGCAGTTGCCCCAGTCAGGGCATCACCCTCCAGGGGTGCAGAAAGCTGGAGGGAAAGCGAGCGGGGCCAGGGCTCCCTGTGGCAGCCGCTCCAGACAGCTGGGTTTGGAGAGACTGAAAGTGGTGCTAATCACAGCCCCTTGCAGAGAGCCCTTAGAGCTGTGGCGCTGGGGGAGGGTTGTGGGGGGGCAAGAACAGGCCCATCACTGGTCCTCCATTGTTACAAGGCAGGGCACACCCGCCTCCTGCCCCGCCCCAGCTCTCTAGCCCCCAGCGAGCGGGATTGTGCACAGGAGAGGAAACCCCTCCCAAAGAACCCTCCGCTGTCCCCTCTTCTTGGTCCACCCCAGCTCCTCTAATGCCCTCCCCCACCAGCCACCCACTGCCTCCACCCGCCCCTTCCTCATGTGCTCTGCTGCCTCCTTCCCAGCCCCAAACCCCAGCCTTGCTGGGTACAGCAACTGTACTCCAGCAGCTGCAGGGCCCGGGGCAAGGCAGGGCCCCCACCTCGTGGGGTGCTCAGTAGCCCCCAGGCGCATGCCAGCCCCTTGCAGCCCAGCTTGACGTGCCTCAGGGTGACCCCCCAGCCTGGCCCCTCTCACTGCCACCAGCATCAGCCTGGCCCCTTCACTCTGTGAGGCCTGAGTTCTTCCACGGGCTTCCCCTGGCCATACGGCCCATGCTGGCCCTGCCCCAGATACCCCCCCACACTGTCCCTGCCCTGGCCTCAGTGTGCCCTGCCCTTCCTTCCCCCTCCCTCCCTTTCTGTGCTGGCCTCCTGTCCCATCCTAGGGCAGGTGACACAGGGTCACTACCCCCTTTTGGCAGGGTAGGGCCATTGGTGTGCTTAGAGGTGCCCACTGAAATGGGCACAGCGGGGCGCCCTGTTCTGAGCCTGCCTCGCCCCCCCCCCCATGGCCTGCTTCTGACCCATAGCTCCAGGCACACCACCCACGGGGCGCAGTACTGGCTGAGCTGGTGCGGAGAGATGCGAGGCAGAGCCACCGGTTGAGCCTCGTAACTTCCTGGAGCCCGGCTGCCACTTCTCAGCCAGACGGACGGTGCAGACGGATGGCCTCACCTGCCCCTCCGCTGGCAGGGAGGGCTGGCTCCCCAGGGCTGCAGCGCAAGCACTTTGCAGGCTGCAGCCTCAATAAATAACCTGGATGTTTAATTCACTCGTCACCAGGTTAATTATTCACTTTACCTGCATTTAACAGCCATCTTTTTTTCATGGAATGGCTCCCGTTGGGTGCTGAGTGACGGGGGGGACAGGGGGCAGTGAGGGCGTGTGAGAGGCTTGGTGTGTCCAGATGGACGTGTGTGAGCCTGGCTGCGTGTGGGGCTGCAGAGTCTGGCTTGCTCTCTGGGGGAGGGGACCGTCACGGTGCACGTCTGCATGTGTACAGGAGTGAGCCTTTTGTTTGCACCTGCGTGTGTGGGGCTGTGCGGTGAGCCACAGGCTGCCTGTACATGGCTGCGCAGCGCTTATTTGCACACGCCCACCCTGTAATGTCATGCCCCTGATCTTCCCCCTTTGGGCGCACTGTTACTTGGACTGTGCACGCACCGGCTGTGCAAACAGCCTGGGACGGGAGTGGGGCCGGCCCATCATGTCATGCCAAGCGAGCAGCCAGCAGGCCCCCACCCCAAAAGCTTTGCAAACTGGAATCCAAGTGGCTCACTGACACCCTTCTCCCTTCCCGGAACTGCCCCCGTGGGGTGGAGCCCCAGAGCTGTGCTGAGGCAGGGCAGTGCCACCCGTCTCCCGCCTCCAGTCGCTGCTGAGCGGGATGTCAGCTTGCTCAGCAATCAGGGCAGCAGCGGGAGGCAGGGGCGGGAAATGCTCCGTCGGAGCCACGCGCCACTCATGCAATATTAGGTTGAACAAATCTGCCGGCGTTTAGGAGGCGCTGCTGGAGGCAAACGCCGCAGGGAAGCCATGAATAAAAGATCACGGGAAAGCGCCGAGTAGAGCCACAAGCTGCCCGCTAAATATGCATGCCCGGGCCGAGCCGGCCGTGAGCCACGCCAGCTCCTGGGAACAGACCCTGTGCCCACCCTCTCGGGGTTCCCCAGCCACGTGCAGCACATCTGTCTGTGCGGATCCAACCTTGCACTGGGCCCTCACACGTCTCCCCACCAGGTCTGGCTCCAGGGCCAGCAGGCGCACCACCGAAGACAAAGCTAGCAGCCCTCCCAAGAGACGAGGAAGCAACCTTTGCATAGCAGGGAGTGCAGAACCCCCAGCACCACCAGCCTGAAAGACGGTGGCACTACCCACCGCCCGCACTAGCCCCTAGACGCCCACTGCCCTGAAAGCTGGCAAGTGGGGGGTGCCGTCACCCTTCTCTCCACCCAGCGTCGTACCTCGCTGGACGATCCATTGGGGGGCAGCCCAGATATTCTCCGCTGGGAACCCCTGTGAGATGTTCAGCAATTTACCCCAAGCTGGAGCGTCTCTTCCCCTTCCAGTCGCCCTCCCCAACCCTTGCAGTCCAGCCCCTGGACAAGGTACTGGGTCAGGCACACCTGCTGTGAGCGGAGGGGGTGATTCAGCAGGACAGGGCCCGGGGCAGGCAAGGTCGAGTGAGTGCCAGGCACTTCAAGGTGTCTCACGTGCCCCATGCTCAAGATGCCCCATGCTGAGATCAGCTCCCCAGCCAGCAGAGTGGAAGCAGGCATGCCGGTGCCCCGCAATGGCTGCTGGCTAGCCTGGGACAGAGGGGCAGGCTAAGGGCAGCACGCTCGCTGGTGCCCCGTGGGCCGGGCTGTGCTCGCTGCACAGCTGACTGGCAGACCCGTAATTAAAGCGCTCACCAGAAAGCGACGGCAGCAAGTAATCAGCCCCACGTCTGGGGGCTGAGCTGTGCCGAACAAACGGGAATGATTTCTGCCAAATTGCTGCAATTGCAGGGTTTTCAAAGCAAAATGGAGCAGAAAAGGCAGGAAGTGTCTGGGCCATGTTTGGGGTGGGGGAGGGGACAGATGTGTGCTGGAGGGAGGGTGTTAGCACCTGTCCTGTCCCTGCTGGAGGACACATCCCCTCCCACACCAAAAGCACTGGCTGCAGGCAGGAGGGAGCCCAATGGAAGGAAGCCAGCCCAGGTCACTGGCAGTGGCTTTGCGTTCTGAGGCCATAGCAGCTGCCAGCACCTGTGGGTCCTGGCAGCCCCCCCACCCCAGTATCGCCTACCCAGGAGATCAAAACCATAAGCCAGACCCTAAAGTATCATGAGATTTGCGCTGTGCCCCCCCCAGCCCATCCCTGTGTGTGGGGTGGGGGACACTCACGTGTACCAGGGGAGGGATTCCGGACCCGCTGCAGTTCTCATAACCCATCTCTGCTCGTCCCCAGCCCAGCCATTAACTCTGCCCCCTGCCCCCACCCCAGTTCAACCTCCCAGTCCCCTGTTCAGCCCCCTGCCTCCCCCTGCTCCTACTGGGGTTCCTCATCCCCTCTCCAAGGCTGTGGGTGACTGTGGGGTCCTCTTCCCCTTCCAAGCTGGGGGGTGGCTCCAGGGGTTTCTCACCCCCTCTGCCCCACCCAGGCAGGTGGTGCAGGGGCGGGGCAGAGGCACTGTCCCAACCCCATTGCTCACAGGGGCTGGGGCGGAGCACGCACACGCTCTTCCTACAGCAGCTCTGGGTGGCTGGTCTGCCCCAGGCCGCGGGCAAACAACGCAGGGTGCCAGTCAGATCTCAGTTCCCGGAGGGGCTGGCCCCTCCCGGCCCAGCCAAGCTCCCGCCATGTGGCCTCTCGCCAGCCCCATCCTGTGAACTGCCCCCAGAGCCCAGAGCTGGGGCTGTGCAACAGGCCAAGGGCCTCAGGCTGGAGGGAGCTTTGCTGGAGGTGGTGCTATTGAACCCCCCCTGGGGAGCTAGTCCCACCCCCTCCGACAGGGATCCAGCCCCACTCCCCAGTGGGAAATCAGCCCCCACCCATGGAGAGCCATCCCAGTCCCCCCCCATGGGCTCCCACCCAGCACCCCATCCCCAGCAGGGCCAGCACAGCCGCCCCCCAATGGGAGACAGTGACTGTCCCAACAGAGGGGGCCAGCAGGGGGCGCCCTACCGCTCTGAACTGCTTGGCTACCCTTGTATCCTCAGCTCCCCACGCCCCCTTTCTCTGGGCCCCTCTGTCCCCCCCTTATTCCCCCTGACACCCCCGCCCCCTGCAGCGCAGATGGTACCTCCCAGGGACCCCAGACCTTTGGGGGTCACTGTGGCTCCAGATGGGCGATTGCATCATCACCCCATTCAGCACTGGTGCTTCACCCGCTGGGAGGGGACCTGGCCCATTTGCTTTGCTGCCCCTCCCCCCAGAATCCGAGTGGGGGGGCAGGGGCCAGGCTCCAGCCCCAGGAACTGAGGCAAGGTCAGGGCAGAGAGGCGCAGGCGGGAGAATGGGAGACGAACACGGGGGGTAGCGTGAGCTGCGTGCCAGGGCCGCGAGTCTGATGCCATGGGCTGGAGCCCAGGAGTGGAATAGGGGCGGGGGAGCTGGGTGCACCCAAAGGGGCATTGAGAGCAGAGGGGCAGTGGACAGCAGCTGGCTCTGAGCCCCAGGCGCATGGGGCCGGGGAGTCCCCGTGAAGGCAGATGGGAGTCGTCCGGTACACAGCGTGGCAGAGAATTGGCAATGCAGCCAGTTCCAGGCAGGGAGGAGCAGGACCCGGCCCCAAGCCCTTGGAAGCTGGAAGCCAGCCTTGGAGCAGGCGTCAGGACAAGGGCCACCAGGGCGTCTCTCAGCCAAAGTGCACCCCACTGAATGGGCAGAGCCGCCAGGAGCCCCCAAGGGGCCCGGGAAGAGGCCCCGAGCTTTCTTGCTCTTCCCAGCTGCTGGAGGTGGGAATGGCAGGGCCCACCCTGAGCATCTCCTGGGCTAGGCCAGGCCAGCTCCCTGCAGGGCAAGGGGCCTTCCCTGAGAACGGCATCAGGGCCAACTTAGGGTGACCAGCTGTCCCCATTTCATAGGGTCAGTCCCAACATTTGGGGCTTTGTTTTATATAGGAGTACATCCCCCCCTTCCCCCGGCCCAATTTGTCACACTTGCCATCTGGTCACCCATATCCAACTGCTGCTCCCCCATGCCCAGCTGTGCCCCTGGCTGCCCTACGCTAGGGCTCCTCTCACCAGCCACTGCCTATTTAGAGCGCTCAACTCCAGCCGTGTCCTTTGGCTGCCATCTACTGCTTCCAAACAGCATCACCAGGCTGCTGCTCCTGGGGCCCTCCATGAGCTAGGGCTGAGTGGGGAGCCTCTAAGCCCCTCTCATTTACCAACCCAGAGCCACCCTGGCCTGCTGATCCATTCCCAGCCCTTGCTGTGCTGCTGGGATAAGGTGCCTGCTTCTGTTTGCAGTCAGGACACATGCAGGAAGGTACATGTCCTCTCCTTGAAGCAACTGAGCTAATGGGCCCCCGTTTAAATGGAAGGAGGCTGGAAGGGTATTTCCAGGGACGGGTCTTCAGCTCTAGATCTTGCATCCCAGTTGATCTGGGAAATCCTGAAGTGGCAGAGCCCCTTTCTTCTGTGAAGGGGGCTCCACGGGCTGTGCTGGAGGGTGGACATGGCCTCCTACGGTGGGTGCATGGGTGGATCTCACATACTGGACCCTGACCCTGCCTCTGTTTTATTACATGGCTCTTCTGCACGTCTCCTGAGCAACCACTGGGCCCATGTTTAAATAAACCCAAGCAATCAACATCCAGGCACCCCCCACAGGGGGAACCCTGACAATTCAAAATCAACTGATTCAACCTTTTACCAGATTTGGATTAATTTTAGTTTATAAACTGCGGGGACTTGACACCTCCTCCTTCCTCCTCCCCCTGGGTTAAGGAGAGATCTTATACATAACAAAGCAGCCTGTGCTTTGGTGGGTCTGAGAAGGGAGGAAGGGAAACACTAAGGAACAAAGTCTTGCCTCCAGCCGATAGCTTTGCTGCTGAAAGCATTTTAGGGCTGGATCTGTGGTTTTGCAGGATCTGCCTGAGAACTCTTAGCCCTGGTGCTTACTAACCATCTATTGCCCTCACAAAAGCAAAGAGGAAAAGAGACACAGTCAATCCTGAAGCGTGACTGGGTGGATTTCACTGCTAGGGCAGCATTCTGGTGGTAGACCAGCTAAGTCTCTGCCCTGTTTATGGTGGAACCTGCTCCAAATCTTCAGTCAGCCTAGGGCTTTGACTGCACATATAGAGGAGTGCAAAAGGGAGACTGCCTCAGATGACCAAATCACAAGAGACGCCCCATCAAACAGCAATGAGGAAACACGGTGCGTGACCCTGAATGAAGGGAGAAAGATGCAGAAGGCATCACAGTATGGAGCTACCTACCATGGCATCAGTGCTGGACACAGTAGCAAAACCCAACACAATGTATACCTCTGGCCAGGGTGGAGCATGCCTCTCTGCCAGAGCCCTAACAGGACCATCTCTTTTTACAGTTGGGCAACACTTGCCCAGCTTGTCGTGCCAATAAAGACTTGTTCAATTGCGCTGAGTTGGCAATTCTAGATTCAGAGCCCTCCTTGGGTTTCTCCGGCTACCTCGTGCCTAGAAATGCTTTGCTCCCATGGGTGCCCTACAGCTGAGTGGGGGCAGCTTTGCAGCCTCCTCCCCTCCCCCAAGGAGGATTTTAAGTGGAGGTGGCCCGCCAGCTATTGGGCAGATCTCAGGGGAAAGGGATATTCTGGACCCTCCACACTACAGCTCTTACTCCTGGCTGTGTTGAAGGGCAATTATTTTGCGACAAGCGTCCACGTAAAAGCTACCTCTTCTTGCTCACAGGTTAACTTGCCCCATGTCTGCTCATCTGCCAACTCCACTGACTGTGGACTCTTTATTCCCCGTGACAATGCCAGAGTCAGAAGGATACCAGATTCATTTCGGGATCCTGTGGCAAAGTTCCTCCGTAACGTGAGCAGATCAGTCCCTGGCTACCATTAAGGCAGATTCAGCACACAATCCTTTAATGTCATTTTTACAGTCACCTTCTTGCTGATAGAATCCTTGTGCTGTGGTTTTCTGTCCTGAAAGATCTAGCTACACAACTAAAGGATTATTCCTACAATTTAAGACTCCTGTGACCCAATTTGCCCCCCAAGAAGAAATATTCAGCAACAGAAACGGAGATATTTACAAACTGTAACTAGAGAGCCCATCTTGTAGGTGCTAACTTGACTCATTATAGCCAACTTAACCTTTGACAGCTGCCATGTACAACAGAAGGCTAGCAAATTAGATAGCAGGATAAAGGAACCGGCTGTGCAGATGAATGTTCAAAAACCAGACGAATCATCCAGCTGGACTTAAAAGAAACATTTCTTTCACTAGATCAGAGGCCCAGTTCACATGGACTCAGAAAGCTTCCAGCACACATCACACAGGGGACGCTAGCTCAACAGAACAAGGACAGATTGCTTTTTTCATCACAAGGCGAGAGAAATCCACACTTGCTATGCAGATTTTTGGAGCTGGTTTGAAAGAAGTCTTGGGCACTTAGACAGGATGTTGAGAGCAATGTGGACTCCCTCAGGGACACAGCCAGCATCCTTCCTGGTATAATCACAGCCAACAAGCCAAGCACTCATCGCTGATGCAGAGTTGTCTAGACAAGGGCTGATGAAAGGCTTATAACCCCAAACTCCTTTGCCGGAGGGACCATGGGAATCTTTTACATCAAATCAGAACAGGGGAAGTTCTCCAGGTTTTTCTCTTCTTGTAATTGAACAGAGGAGCCCTCCTGGAGGCTGGGAGCAGGAACAGGATGAACTTTTTACTACATGTCAGATACGTCTATTTCAGCACCCACCTGTTGAACTGTACCAGGTCCCCAGCACTTCTCTGCCCCATGGCAATAGAACCTCCCAAGCACTGGCTCCATGACGTGAACCAAAAAATTTTCTCAGATCAGACTTGCCCAGAGCCCTTTTTTTCATTGCAGATGTTTGAAGGAGCTTAAACAATAGGACTCTCTTTGCAGAGACAGAGCTAAGAAAGTGGGTGTGGAACTGGAAGCTGGTGATATTCAAAAAGTGAGGCTCTCACGTGGTATTCAATTGTGCTTCAATAGGAAAGACCTCTGATTCAACTGCATCTCTTATGTTCTAGGGGACAAGCTTTGAAGAAAGACTTTAAAGAAAGCACCTTTCCCTGAAATGAGTATCAAAATAATGAGCCCGATCTCGCTTTGCCTAGAGCAGTTAGAGAGAAAAGAAAACAGCCAGGGAACTGTAGGCTATCATAATCACGGCATGGATCGCACTCCACAAATCCCTGATAAATTGGGGCTGTCAGACACGTTCCTTTTAAACAGGCAATTCCTGCCCCCACACTACTTACGCAGCTAACACTACACAAGGAATGACAATGCTCATCAAGAATACATGTTTCTCAGACACAGCTGTACAGCTGTCTGGTTCTAAAGCTTCAATGTCCCAGGTTCTCCTGGACCCCAAACAACAGACCTGAGATAATGCGACTGCATTGGACACATTTGGCCACATACTCGGTGCCATCCCTAGCTGGTTCACATCAGCGGCATCTTCTCAGTCTCCTTTCTAGAGTGCACAACCATTTCACCTGTTCTTGTTTACTCCATTGATACCCTCATCCACCCACAAAACGGAGCTATCCACAGGTACTCGTGGGACCCAGTGCTGGCCAGTAATTCACAAGACAACCCAAATACTTCTCCCAGCAGAGGGATACCACACAGCCTAGCATTCATCTGCTTTTGGAACACCTCACACAGAAAGTCTGACAATGCCCCAAACCGGGATACCCTCTGTGCCCCACTAGATCTGTCCACCCCTTCCCATGATGAACAACTTCCAGGCAAAGAAATCAATCCGGCCATGATGTCTGAGAATCGGTAGCGGCCGACTGGAGGGGAGAGAACTCCTCAGGAGGAATCTAAACATTTAAAGCTTTAAGAGAATACATTACCCTTCTCTAGCCCCTGCCCTACGGTAATCTCCAAGAGGTACCAGGTGAGCTTCAGCTTCCCAGTGAGGTGCGTTATTATCCTCCCTTTACAGTTGGGGAATCAGATGCAAGAGAGATTACCACCACACAGATCTGTGGGAAACGGAATCCAAGTCTCCTGACAGCAGGTCTCCTGCCATACCCACAAGACCTTCCTTCCTCCTACAAATGTCCTTTCACTGTCCCTGTGCTCGTGTGCCTGGTAACTCCAGCTCTCCTCTGACCAGGCCAGCTCATATTCAGCACTTCTGACCACTCAGCAGCCCTCGCTCTTTGGCTAACCATGCCACTCCATGCAGCATGCCCTCTGCAGCACTACGGGCCATCTTTAGCAACCCTACCCTTGCTTTCAGTTCATTCAATGCATCCTCAATTCTGCAACCAGAACGCTGGGAATGAAACCCACATCAGTGCTGCACTCTCTTGGCGGCAGCTAGTACAGTTTAATTGCCACTGAATCCTAACGGCAAATTCACACAGATGTGATAATTGACAGACTCCTTGTGCCAGCATAACCAACCACTTCCAGCATCCAAACATTAACCACGCAGGGACGCTTTCCAAACCAGCATACATGCAGCTTTATTTGTTAAAAACCATGACTGGCGTTTTATGGGCACTGGCATGTCTGTTTGGGAAATCAGAGCACAGGCAAATCAGGCAAAGAGTTAGAAAACAAATGTACACAGGAGCAAGTTCACTTTGGCTCGACTTAAAACAGGAGCTCGCTTCCAGTCACGTGCCAAGATCCTCAGGGCAGAAATCCATGTCCTAGCTCAGTTCACAGTCACCAAGTTTGGTCACATAGCCAGGGGAATACAATTCTCATGGCAGTGCCTGACGTGAGTGGTTTGAAGGGGAGGGGAAGTAAAATCTCTGTAGAGGATTTATAGAGTACCTTCCCCAGGGACATTACTTTGAAATCCATGTGTCAGACCATTGGGGGGGAAAGGGGGGAGAGGTGTGTAAAATTCTGGGCTGCAATGCTACCATCTAGGTTCTAATGTGTCCCCTTTGCACCATAGTATCCTCCTACAGGATCAGAGGGTTTATTTGTATTACAGTGCTTAGAGGTCCCAGCCAAGATCAGAACTTCGCTGCATTGGGCACAGTCCAAGCATACAGCAAGAGACAGTCCCTGGCCCAAACAGCTTACAAACGAATCAGAGGGAGGGAAAGGAAACAGGGTAAGTCACTTGCCCAAGGTCACACAATAGGTCTGCTGCAGCCATAGGAATAGAAGCCAGGCCTCCTAACTCCCAGTCCAATGCCCTAGCCATTAAGACCATCCTGCCTCTCTGGTTTACAGCTTCTTCCATGGTTGCAGACAACATGTTTTCTCTGCTTCCTAGTCTCTTACCAGGATAGGGACTTGCATGACAGCAAACTGTCTCTAATCTCTCTCACTAATACCTGAGACAAACACAGCTGCAACAAAACTGCACACAACCAATGGTCTGACATTGAACCAGATAAGGCAGAGGTGACAGGGAAAAGCATCATGTGAATCTGAGAGGGTGGGGTCTGCCCCCTCTTGAGCAACAGTGCTCTCTTTTTAGCAGTGGGTTGTATAGTGCCCTGGTTCTTTTGGACTCCCAGCAGTTTCTGGAAGATGAGGTAGTGGTGGGGGATAAGAGCATTTTGCACTTGGCTAGGAGGGTATGCTTTTTCTTCGATACAGAACCCACCACAGTGATCCATGCCCTTGTCTCTGCCATGTCAGACTGCTGCAAAGTGCTCTGCACTGGGGGCTACTGAAGCTTCAGCTGCCGCAGAACACATTTGCTTGATGTTAATCATACGCACACAATCGCCCTGGGTTTGGTAAGCAGAAGTGGCTTCCCATTGGCTTCAAGATCCAATTCAGAGTGTTGATTTTGTTCTGGATCCTAGCTATAAGACACCATCTTTCTATGACACATGCCTGTGGTTGAGATCAGCTGAAACACTTCTTGCTGATGCAGACCCAGTAATACTGGATGATGGGACCTTTAGTCTCCGAACATTGTCCCCTAAAAGACAAGGATGGTTACCATTTGTTCCATTTCAGATAGGAGACACAGCCCTTGTGCTCCTGGCACGCCGCCAGGGTGGCTCTTGGTTGAGCAGTCTGGCCAAGCCAATGAACAAGGCTCTTCTGCACAGACATCCACGCCCACAGAGGATACATTTGAGCACGATGATGAAGCAGCTCCGTGAGTACTGGGCCTTACAATCTCCACAATGAGGGAAAGAAGCCCATGGCTGTGCTTTCTTCATAGTAGTTGGAGGAGCATTCAATGCCCCAGCCAAAGGAGGTGGCAAATCTTCATGGGAGCTTTTTTCCACTAAATTTTCCTTCGTCTTCAATTGACAATGAACAGTTTTTGCCTCAAACACCAGAGAGAAGGATCTTGTGCAGAAATAAGAGGCAGTTACTCCTTTCACACTTGCTTCCTACCTAAATCAACTTGAATAAAAACACAAAAGGTAAGAGAGCAAACTGCAGAAATTCCTGATTTCGTCCCCAAAGTTATTCCACGTGAGAAATTAGCAGTCCATCTCCTGCCGCCTCTTCTGTTCCAGAGTGTCTTCGCTTGTAAGAAAGCAACACTGCCTTCAGTTTAATTTGCCAGCTGTTTTGGTAGCAGCTGGGCAAATTCCTGAAAACTCTGACTGCTCTATCAGACAGTCTGAGGAAAAGCATCAACAATGCAACAGCTTGATGGTCATCGCACTTTCATTTCATCACCCCAAGGTAGGCATATGCGGCCAGGGAGGAAGAATGGGTTCTCAACTCTGCTAATTGAATGTGTGAAGTAGGCAAGGCCACATTGAGAGGAATTTTCAAAAGTGCCTGTATGACTTTCAGTAAGACTTGTGCTGATAAATTACGTCGGCACTTTTGACAGTCCCACTCCTGATCTGTATGTGCCTCAGTTTCCCCCCCTACACAAAAATGAATGACACGGAGAAAATTACGTCACCACAAGTTTCAGCAGCGCGTTTTATTTCTGGTTAACGGCACGATGTATAGCAAGAGCGTACAGGGAATGACAGTGTCATAGACGGCCCTGGCTCCGAGGACAACCCACAACTCAGGGCCGCCGAGTTCCTTGCTCGTCATTTAATCTAAAGACGCAGCTTTACGGGCCGAGCGCCCCGCCTTGTGGCGTTTCCCTCTCAGTCGCCTGGTCACGCCTGACTCCGTTCCGCTCCGCGGCAGCGTGGGGGCCCGCGGGCGGCGGGACTGGCCGGTACCCCCGAGGCCGCCCAGGGCACGACGGGCCCCGCCGGCGGGCTATATAAGGGCCGGCCCAGGCGCCGGGCGGGCAGGGAGCATGCTCCGGACGGGACCCGCCTTCCCCCTCCTGCTGCTGCTGCTGCTGGCCGCCCTCCCCCCGGCGCGGGGCGGGGCCGAGGCCGAGGCCCGCCGGGGCGCCCCGGCCGGCAGCGGCAGCCGCCGGCTGAAGGTCGGCATCATCTGCGCGCTGGGGGCGCTGGCGCTGGCCAGCAACGGCGCGGTGCTGGCGGTGATCGGCTCGGCCGTGGCGGGCTGGAGCCGCAGCAGCCGCCTCACGCTGCTCTCGCTGGCGGCCGCCGACGCGGCGCTGGCGCTGCTGGTGGTGCCGCTCAACCTCTTCGGCGGGCTGGGCCGGGCGCGCGGGGGCGGGGCGGCCGAGGGGGGCGGGGCCTACTGCCGGGCCGTGGCCTTCGTCAACTCCAGCCTGTTCGGCGCCGCGCTCTACTCGCTGGCCGGCGTCTCGCTCGAGCGCTACGTCGCCGTCTGCTTCCCGCTGCGCCACGCGCGCCTGCTGGGCCGGCGCCGCCTCGCGCTGCTGCTGGCGGCCGCCTGGCTGGGCCCGGCCCTGCTGCTGCTGCCGCTGGCCCTGCCCGGCCGCGCCGCCGTCCTGCGCGTGCGCTTCTCGGCCGCCGCGCTGCTCTGCGAGCCGGACTACGCCTCCAACGCCGCCTACGCCGGCCTGCTGGCCGCCGCCGTCTTCTGCCCCGCCGCGGCCACCGTCACCTTCGCCAACCTGCGCCTCTGGCAGGCGGCGCGCGCCCAGCGCAGGCGCGGCGGCGGCGGCGGCGGGAAAGGGAAAGGGGCGGGGCTGAGGCGGCTCCGCCTGCTGCAGCTGGACGCCGCCTCCCGGGTCCTAGTGCCCGTCGTGCTGGGCTTCTACGTGTGCTGGACCCCCTGCATGGTCACCATCCTGTACAACGGTGAGCGCCCGCGGGGCAAAGGGGAGGGGCGGAGGGCATGGGGGCGGGGACACTGGGGGGGATGAGGGGGGCAGAGGGCATGGGGGGGCAGGGAGAGAAAGGGAGGGGGCAGTGGGGAGGGGAGGGGGCAGAAGGGAAGAGCAGTGGGGGGGAGGGGAGGGCACTGGGGTGGGGGGGCTCGGGTCCGGGCAGAGCAAATGAGCCCCCCATGCTTTTATGATCTCATGACCTTTTTAAGCCAGCCTCCTGGCTTTGGGGTCTGACTTGGGTGTGTCACCTTTGGGGCCGGCAGTGGCAATACTAGTCTCAGCCCTGGGGAGGGCCCCCCAAGCCATGGGCTGGTATTATTATTAGCACTTGCCTTGTCTGGGGAGAGGAGAGACCCAAAACCAAGTGGTGGGAGGGAGCCAGGCTCCAAGTGGCCTAGCTTTGAGTGCTTGCCGGGGAGAGGTGGTGAATTCTTGGCATATCTTTTGGGGATGGGGAGGCTGCAGCAAAAGGGGACGGTAAATATCTAGATATCCCCCCGAAAACCAGGCCAGGCGTTCCTTCTCTGGAGCTTCCCCCCTTCCTCTGGAAGCTTGGTGCAGCCGCTGGGAGACCTGATTTCCCTGTGCCTCTGCCCCATGTTACAAGCAAGTAATGGGCTCACCTGGGACAAGGGAGGGTCTAGAATGGAGCCCCACACTAGTGAGCCCAGGCTGGCATGGTGCTGAGGCTGACCACAAGGTTTGTGGGTGGGGAAGGATCCTGGGGTCTCACCTGGGCCCGGAGAGTCCCGTGTGATGGGGAATGCTCACCTGGTGCTCTCCTCCTTGCAGCAATCACCAAGGACAGAGTCCACGAGTGGCTGGAGTTCGTGGCCCTCTGGCTGCCTAGCGGCAGTGGCTTTCTCAACTGCTTTGTCTACTTCTGGACCAACCGGAACTTCAGGCACAAGTTCCGGAAGATCGGACGCCAGCTGTGTGGGCCCTGCTGCAGAGCCGAGCGGGAGCAGGACGTGCCCAGGGTGGTCACCATTAGTGCAGAGGTGGAGAGGAGGAAGAGGCACAGCAGCCAGCCTGCTCTGCTCCTGAACCGCTGCTGCAGCGGCTCTTCCACGAGCATCTTGCTGCCCAGGGCTGCACAAACTAGCATGTAAGCTGCTTTGGCGCCCTCTGTGTCAGCTGTGGCGTCTACAAAAGGCCCTTGCTGAGCTGGGTCCTATGCGGTGCGTCTGTGCGTCCTGCCAGACCTGCTGCCACCACTCAGCGCATGGCTTTGTCAAGAGCCTGGACACTTGTGCAGCAGAAGAGGCTGCTGCCTCCTCTGGGGGCTGGGGCCGCTCTGCCTGTGGGGAAGGGACTTGTGAAAAGTCACCAGAGGAGGCCAAGCGTCTTTCCACGAGCTTCACCCAGTGGTGTCAATGGAAAACTATACAGACTGTTGGGGTTAAGGACCCCTTCCTGGGAAGGGCCTTTGCATGGGGACCTGGTCACAGCATGGGCGGGAGCGTCTGCTGTGAGAGACAGGAGAGCCTCTCTGAGCTAAGCGCCCTGAACGACCTCAGCCAGGGGCAGAGACGGTACAAAGTCCCTGCCTCCCCACTGCCACTCTCGGGTACGATAGATCACAGGCAACTGCCTCTCTGCTCAGTGTAATCCGGCAAGGAGTGTTCTCCCCCTAGGCAAAGGAGCCATGGTGCTTTCACTCCAAAGTAGCAATAACGGGCTAGTGCGGGAGGAGGCTGGGTGAAGTTTAAGGGCTATGGGGAAGGTGTGGGGCTCTGTCTGCAAAAGGAACCATCAAGCAGGTGCTGCAGTTCAGGCCCCGTCACTATTACACCTGCCATGATCACTTCTGAAACCTCTCCCGGTTGTTCTGGCTGCAGACTTGCCCCGCTCCATTCGTCGGGTTCAGATTCTGCCATCTGCTGTGTTTGCCACGCAAGCTGGGCGATCCTCCTTCCTCTACCCTCACTCAACGGGGACCCTGGGCATTAGAAGGACAAAAACTCACGGGGGGGGGGAGTGAGGAGAATACTTTTATACAACTTTAAAAGAGAAAATTGCAGCTTCTGACACAACCCAGTCTGTCTGCTTTTAACATCTTTTTAGCCGCCAGCCTCTGCTGTCCAGATGTTGGGGGTTTTAGAGCAGGTTTTAGTTACATTGGGTAAATTCTCACCTTCTGTGGGTTTGATCAGTCTGGCTAAAGGGCTCCAGGACCTGACGGGTGGCTCTCTAGACAGCCCCCCTGCTAACAGCATTGATTTGGGGGCTCTCCTAAACTGTGTCCTGGTGCAAAGGAAGAAATAGCTGGCTGATGGGTAGCCTCGCTCCTTCACAGTCTGGCTGGGGGGTTTGCTCGAGTGACTGTCCCATGCTAATCAAAGTGTCCTCTGCTAGAGCTGCCTCTCTGCACTTCGCTGGCCAACTCCCCAAGAATAGGTGAGGAAACTGACATTTTGTAATTCGTTAACCAGACTTTTCATGACTTGGACTGCTAACGAAGAGAGGTCAGGAGATGGAGCTCTTCCTCCATTCTCCTCTCGCGCTTCTAGCCCGACCAGGGGATTAAACGAACAAACTCAGAAAGATGAAGTGGTTGAATGTCATGTAGCAATCTGGAAAGTGCAGATGGCGTTGAGGCCCTGGGCAGTTTATCTGCTCTGTTGCAAGGTGACTTCTTCTAGCCCTTGAAACCTCCCCATCCAGGGAAAGGCTGGTTGGTTTTGTTTGTTTTTTTTGTTTTGGTTTTTTTCCTATGTCAAAAAATATGAAATCTTAAAGTGAATTTCTGCTAGCACAAGGAAAACTGCTTCAGAGCAAAATAGCCTCTGCTCTCTGTTGTGACTTAAATTAGAGGATTTTTTCTTAATGTTGGATTGTAAATAGCCATTTTATCTGTTCTTCCTCCCCAGTGTTCCTGCTTCTTGTTTAGGGCGGGTTCTGGCCCCCTACCCCACCCCCATGATTTACACCTCAGCAACCAGTGGAAACGGCATCAAATTGAAAGAATATTTGTAACTGACTTGTTCAATTGTATATTGTAGTGGATTTGGAAAAAGCTTTACTGTGGAGTCTGTCCTGTCCTGTGTATTGTGCACCAAACCCGCTTTAAATCCACACTGTATTTTTTTATTACTGTCAAAGTTATTTTATATCTCTTGGGTTTGGAGCTGTACGTAGGTAGCTTCCCCTCTCCCTCCATCTTTCAATGTTATAGTTCTGGAACAATTATTTAATTAACACTACTGTAAATAAAAAATAAAGATTTAGTTATTTAACTTCAGGCTGAATGGGTTTGGCTGGCTGGGGGCTGTAAAAAGAGCCCATCTGCCCAGCCAAAGCACTCTGGAATAGGGGAGGTGTGCTTTGTCTGCCGAGAGTTTCTGCAGGGGTGCAGAGTTCTCAGGATTCAGCTTCCGGTCCGTTGTGGCTCTAGGGTTGACGATAGGACAGCCTGGCTGCACTGCGGCCTTCGTTTGTCAAAGGGGCAGCCACAGGGCAAACTCCCTTCACCCTGATCTCGGGCATAGGGGAAAGCAACTTCCTCTAGGGTAAAGGGGGGGCAGTCCAGCTGCCATGGGGTCTCGCATTGCCCATGCCCATCGTTTCCCCATGCCTCCCTGCCTCTTCTTTCAGTGGTGGGGTCCTGTCCCCTTGCCCCGGCAAGGGTTTGTTTTGATGCTGTACCGAGCACAGCCATGTGCGCTAGGCGGTGCCTGCTGTACCACATCCCCTGCAACTGCGACAGTTTGATGGTTCTCAAAGGATTCGCCAGACACTTTCTGGACACAAAACCATTCAATAATTACCGGTCAGTACGTACACTCCAACAACCAAATACAAAATCCAGCCCCAGCTTGGAGGGTGCCACTGCCTCCCTTGCCCCTGCGGGAGCTCAGCACTGTTACCACAATGTAGAACGGTGGCGATTAGACAAGTCCTAAATCTGCCGGCCCCAGCAGGGGCCTGTGGTGTGCGTAGCCTGCAGGCTGGTTTGCACTGGGCAGAGGGCCGCTGGCCCCAGGGGAATCTGTGCCTTCCTATCTATAAATACAGCTTATCTATAACCTCTCTGCTGGGAGTCGGCCCATTATTCTGAAGCTCATCTTGGCTCGAAGACGGAGAGCCTTGTCTCTCGGATGATTCGGAGGAATTGTGCGGCAGCCACCAAAGCTGCGTCCCTCCCCAATCGCGGGGCCAGGGCTTCCTTTTTTAGTTGCAACGGGTGTTTCGCAAAGTCTGTTTTGCAAAGTCGGGCGGGAGGGCGTGACTGGGCCAAGTCAACCTCACCCATCAGAGCCTGCAGGAAGACTGCAGCCACAGCTGTGTCTCCCCTCTAGGGGACTGGCACAGCCTCGTCTGGGGCAGAGACGGGCATCCTGGCTGGCACTCGCTTTTGGGAGGGGCTAGGAGAGGGTGTGACCCACATGCAGGGATTCACAAGGGCAGGGGCTTAGTTGTGACTCTTGGCATTGAATCCATGACTGGATCCCTGGGTGCATTCTCCCTCCCCCAGGGATATTCCATCCAATCTTCTGTGTGGTTCCCTCCAGGAGAGGCCAGGGGCCTCGGTTCACCTCCCCAGGGCAGTGATTGGTGCAGCCTTCCCCACGGTCTGGGGCTGGCTGGGAGGGGGCCCTGCATGTGTCCCCCAACCAAGTAAGTGGCTTAGAGTTTTGTTCCCCAAGTCCCAACCATGGCCAAAGGCCCTGCCCTGCCCCTTGCCCGTGCAGCCCCTCATCAGTCCATGGTCCAGTGGAAGCGCAGGCTGAAGTCCTGCATTTTCTTGTGGTAGAGCTGGTGGAAGAGCACGTTTTGCAATTGGGTGAAGTGGTCTCTCCAGTCTCCGACTGTCCCTGAAACGGAGGAGGTGATGCAGCATGAAGCTGGCTACTGTGCCAGAGCACTGCGGTTCCCGTAGGGTCGGGCTTGCCAGCCTTTGCCTCTCAGTGCCCTGATACCACAGTGATGGGTGCAGGAGGCCTGTCTAGAGGTATTCCTCAGCACCCCACAGGGATTGGCTCCCAGCCTCTCCCCAGCCTAGCTGAGACAGCCTTGGGGGCCCTGCAGGGCAGCCCTGTGGAGCGTTGCCAGCCATCCCTGATGGGAAGCGCTAACAGGCATCGCAGCTTGCTGCCGAGCCTGGCTGACATCAGCCTCTGCCCGCTGCAACCCAGCGCCTTGGCAGCAGGCAGAGGTGAGCAGGGCGCGCCTGGCGCCTGCTGAGGGCACACGCTTGCCTGCGGGAGGCATCGCAGTCCCAGCAGCACAAGGGCAGAGAGCTGGTTCTACCCTACCACAGGGGCTGGGGCAGAGAGGCCAGGGAATGAAGGGAGCCCACCAAGCCCTTGGCTGTTGTGGCTACCCCAGTGGGAGAGGCAGGGATTAGGACTGCTTCCCCTCCTTCCCCCCCCGTACCTTTCCTCATGAACCTGCCCTGGCTGTGGTCCATGATCTCGCGGGGGATGAGCGTGTAGTTCACCATCACGTTCTCCCGCATGGAGACGAAGCTGCAGTGCTGCTGAATCGCGCTGAGCACCTCCCGCTGCAGCGGGCAGCCTAGCCATGCCGCGAGCCGCTCGACGGAGCGCCCCAGGTCCTGCGAAGCCACAGAGAGGGGAGCAGTGAGTGAGGGGCTCCCCCCAGGCCAGGTTGTGTGTGCCGCCAGCGATTAGGGATGCTGGCCCCCTGCTCCGGGGGCTCCCGCTCAGCCAGGAGGCATTGTGTGCGCGCTGCATTCGGCAGGACGGTGCCCCAGCCTTGTCACCAGCATGCTGGGCGGCAAAGGGTTAATTCACCTGGTGCAGGTCCTCGTAGGTGATGTAGAACATCTCCAGTTCCTCCTGCCGGCTGAGCCAGCCCTTGACGTGGTCGAACCAGGAGCCGTACTGCACTGCGGGGCGGAAGGCAGGTTGGGATCAAGCCAGAGCCCCACGCGAGGCGACGGGGGCCTTTGTGCTACCGACCCGCCCCCCACACCCCAGAACCAGTTCCTGCTCACCCACCTTCAAGCCTCCTCGGACCCCAGGCTGCACAATAGCTTTGGTTCTGACGGCAGGGCCCCAGCAGCCTGGATCCGCCCCTCGCCCCCACCAGCTGAGCTGCCGTTGGCCCTAGCTTCAGTCATTTCCGGGGGGCTGTGACGCCCAGACGGAGCCCCCAGGAACATGCATCACACCCACAGGCCTGGGTGGAAGGAGAGGGGCACCCATGTCCCTGGCTGCGAGTAATGGATGGCACAAAGCGTCTGTGGGGCACGTGAACGCTGGCTGTTCCAGGACTGCCTCCGTGTGTCTGAGCTCAGCTGAGCCTAAGGCTCTCGCTGGTTCCCTGCAAACATGGGTCTGAGCCCCTGGTCTGCTTCTCCCCCCCTGGCCCCTTTTGTGTGGTCTGGGCAGGGCCTAGAGTGGGGGCCATGGAGCCAGGCATTCCAAGCTCTGAGCCCAGCCAGCCCCCCCCATAAGAGCATGGGCGAGTCATCCCTGTCCGTGCCTCGGTTTCCCCATCTGTCACTGCGGGGAGGAGGGACGCACGCCTGCCCGGCAAGGGGCAGCGAAGCCTAGGGCGTGTTTGCTAACTGGCCGGAGCTTGCCAGGGGAGGGGATGGAGACGGGCAGGAGACGCCGGCTCACCTTTGCCATCCAGGAAGCCCATGAGAAAGTCATCAAAGGAACCAGGGTCGGGCAGGAACTTGGCAAGCTTGTGGAAATGATAGAATGAAACCGCAACGTCCTTGGGGTTCCGGGCCATGTAGATCACCTGGGATCAGGAGCGGACCACAGACATCCGCCTCAGACAGACGCACAGACAGGGGGAGCAATGGCTGTGTGCCCCACCCATCCCCTAGAGGATGGGGCCTCCCAGCTGCTCTGTACCTTCAGGATTCGCCCCCATTGCCATGCCCTGCTCTGGGCTTCTGTCCTGAACAAGGTGGTGGGATCCAACAGCGAGGCCTTCGGAGCCCAGCAGGTGTGGGCAGAGGGGGTTCCCCACCCCACCCACGGGCCCTAAGCAGGGCAGCGTGTGCTTGTAAAGTACCTGAGCGCACTGGCTTGGGGAAAGCCCCTTTCAACCACACGGCGTACGCAGCCGGGGCAGAGCCACTTAATACAGGGCCATCCCCTTCTGGAGGAGACTCCACGGCCAGGGTGGGGCCGGGCAAGCTCTGGCAGCCATTCGAGCCTTCTCCGGACAGCCCCCAAGCTGGGCAGGCCCTGGGCGCAGGGGCAGAGCTTGTGGGTGGAGCGCACGCTCGCTCGCTGTCTGGCCAGCCCGGGGCACTCACTTTGGCCTTGGATTTCCTCAGCGCCGGGGCCAGGGCCTGGCAGGGGAGGTGGGTGGTGATGAGACGGGGCCCGTCAGTCTCTTGCAGCATCTCCTTGAAGTAGGTGTGCTCCAGCCAGGGGGCCCGGGCCCAGTTGGGGATGGTCTGGGCTGGCTGAAGGTTCCCCTGGCTGTAGATGAGGGTCAGGATCTCCTGCATCCAGGTGGTGCCTAGAGAAGAAAGCAGCGGTGTCCCCACCTGGCCAGCTCTTGCCACGAGCTGCGCCGGCTGCCAGCTGTCCAGACCGGACGTCGCACGCAGCAGCCCCAGCGCGGCGCTCGGGGCTCCTCCCTCACCCCAGAGACAGAGGAGGGGTGATAACCCCCGGCAGTTCCAGTGGGCTTGCCTGGAGCCCGCCCCTTAGCTCAGATAGTCCCAGAACCTTCTGCTTAGCAGCCCCCAGCCGCGGCGGCAGGCTCCTCTCAAGAGCCTCTTGGCTCAAAAACAATTCCAGGGAAGTGGAGCGAGCAGGGGCCACACAGGGCGGTGGCGGGACATGGGGCAGCCAGGCTGGAGATGGGCTGGTGGACGCCAGCCAGGCTCTGGCCCAGAGCCTCAAGGGTTTAGGGAGAAGAGTGCTGTGGCGCCAGCTTAATGATGTCAAGGGCCAGGCGCTGCATTCCTGATCGGGGCTCACCCCAAACCAAGTGGGGCCACTGGGCCAGCTCAGCCAGTCACCGGCCAGCGGGAGCAGAGATGTGAGGACCCATAGCCAGTGCCCCCACCACCTGGCAATTCAGGAGAACGTGGGGTCCCCCCCGGCCGGCCCCCTCCCCGTGCATTGCAGCGCTCTGAGAGCCGCGTGATGTTGGCTGGAATGGGACAACGCCTAAAGCCAGCTCTGCGCCAGGGACATCTCCGTGCTTGGCTCCAATGTAAACAGCTGGAGTCAGGGATTGAGTGCAACAATCTGGAGCTGAGAATGGTTTGCAGAAAGGCTGGCAGGGCCCAGACACCTCTCAATCCCCCCTGGCCAGCCAGCACTTGCTGGAAGCCTCGTGTCTGGGACTGGCCCGCTGCCCACAGCAGGCGGGGCCCAGGCTCCTCAAACCAGACAGGGTGCCGAAGGGGCCGGGTGTAGCAGCCAGACCTCTGCTCTGGGCTGGCCACAGCTGGCTTGGGGCTGTCCGGGTGGAATACAGCCAGGGTTGCGTGCAGCGCCCTGCACGCACCCACACCCACAGAGGGGATTTGCTGAGGCTTTGTTTATTACAGAGTTGACCCCACTTTCCACATTGCCAGGATATTGCTTTTGGCAGCAGCTCCCTCCCCAGGCTCCAGCCATGCTTGAGGGTGGGGCAGACAGTGTGAGAGGATGCAGGGGCAGAGTGAAGGGGGATGGAGGGCCTAGCCCAGCCCTGCCGCTGAGGTGCAGGGCCCTGTGGTGCAGCCGTCGCAGGGGTCCCGTTACCTGCTGGCTCCCTGGCAGCTCGGGCATGGCTCTAACGGCTGCTGATAAACCCCTGGGGAGTGACACCTGCAGCCGCCTCCAGCTGGCCGGCAGACGAGAACTCTTCTCCAGCCAGTGGTGTGGGGCGCGGGGCCAGAGAGAACATGCAGACCCAGGCAGAGCAGCCCTGTTCCTGGAGGCTCCAGTGGGCAGCTTCTACGGGGCGGGGACAGGGGCTGTATCCGTGGCCCGTGCTCCACCCTGAGCGAACTCCCTGCGTCGGGCCCCCAGGGATGGCCCAGGGGTGAGAAATCCAGTCCCTTCCCTGCCTGTCAAGGGGCAAAGGGCTGCCCAGCCCCCGAGCAGTCCCAGCCCCTCGCCGCCGGCACTATGTCCGCGAGAGCCTGGCTCTTACCAGACTTGGGGTAGGTGGCGATGACGACGTCCGTGTCGCGGAACTGGAAGCTTCTGGCAAAGCGCAGGGACTCGGCAGTGTGCAGGTGGCCGGGCAAGGCGATGCCATCGAATGTTTCCGTTACCTCCATCCGGTCCATGGCAGGCGAGTGTGAGCTCAGCTACCCCCGCCCGACGCCAGCAGCTTAAATAGCTAGAGAAAGAGGAACCCTCCCTTGCTTCCCCCTCCCAGTCAGGCGTGGGCGTGGGCGGGGGGGGCGGAGGATCAGGCTGTTTTGATTTGACTGAGGGTTATCTACACTAGAAACGTGCTGCGCTGCTTGTAGCATGGCTCGTGAAGATGCTCTAAGCCCACGAGAGCAGGCGAGAGCTCTCCCGTCTGCATAGCAGCACCATCTGCGCGAGAGGCAGGCGCCGGGGGGCCGGAAGAAGCTCTCCTGCCGACAACACGCAGTCTGTACCAGTGTTTAGATCGGTGTGACTGGCGCGCGGGGAGGTGGGCGATTCTGTGGCATAGCCCAGGGCTATGTCGGGTCAGGCCCAGGCCCAACCAACCAGTCGCTTACCCTGGGTCAGTTGCACTTTAGCTTTCACCCTGAAGACACTTGTAGCCGGTCCTGTACTAAATGATCCAAAGATTTATTATGCAGGGAAGGGAAACCAGGGCAACGCAGCTGAACATCCATACACCCACAAGTTCCAGTTGTACATTTCCAAAGGTTATAGAAGTGTCTAATCAGCAAACTTGCTTTGTCCCCAGGCCAACACCCCAGACCGTCAGCAAATCCCGACCTAGACCAGGGTGGGGAATGAAGCAAAGTGTCAGCCTCGGCTTCCACCAGCACAGCCAACCGTCACCCCCACCCTGGTGAGCCTCTGCAAGCCACGTGGGATGGTCCCGATACCTCTGCCTCACTGCAGAGCCAGAACCAGCCCTTACCATGGTCCCCCGGCAGCCGCCCCACTGCCCTAGGGCTGGCCCTCTGCACCCTGAGCTACCCCAGAACGCACCCCCCCCAAAGCAGCCACCTCCCCCAGACTGTGACAAGTGGCCAGGTTCTTTGTATCAAGCTGGTCACAAACGTGGGCCAACATGTCCCACACAGGGCCCTGAGCAGCCAGGTGGGATTTCTAACACCGACCTTGGGCCACCCGCAGCCAGTGAGCGCCTGCTCCTGAGAAGGGAGCCCATGTTTCAAACCCAGGGATTCAAGCACTGGGCGTTCCCCAGCACAGAGGCAGTCAGGGCCATGCAGGGAAGGCAGTCAGAGAAGCACCCAAAGCAGCGAAGTAAGAGGTTCGTGCAGAGACACTCCAGAAAAGAATCTCTCCTCTCAGGCCTCAACTACAAACAATGTTCTCCTCTCTGGTGCGCCTCCCCTCCCTGCTATTTGTGGCTAACCCCTTCTCTGCCACACCATTTTAATTTGAATTCAGCTGGCTGCTGTTGTGTCCGTAGAAGCTGGGAGCAGCCAGGCAGAGGAGGAAATCCAGAGCCCAAGAGGGTGGCTTTCGGTTTTATGCTGTCGCCTGTCCGTTATCGCAGTCTGGTTATTGCCTGTCTGTTATCGTCCTGCGCTCATCCCCAGGGCATCTCTGCTAGAAACGTGCTGCACTTTAGACCCTTGTCTTCAACACGCTCCTCACCAGCTGACACAGTCAACAATTCAGCTCTGAGCCCAGAAAAGGCACCTACGGCTGGGGATGGGCGTATGCATCCCACTAGATCCCCGGGCAGGGGGCATGTCCTGAATGGGCCACGGCACCAGGCTAGATGGGGAATGCTGTCTGTGGAAACCAGAAAATAAAACGAACCTGCAAAGTCTGTGCAAACTCCGGAAGCTTTAAATCATCCAAGGGGGAGCCCAGACATGCAATCATTAATTAGTACCTGGCTCGGCCCATTTGAAATCCAGCCTATGCCACATGATGGTCCGGACTACGGACTCCGTCTCATGCTTATTCTAAGGGGAAACCACCCCTCACCCCTCTCCCTAGCCAAGTTCCCCATACGTGGGGGCCACTGACGGAACTTGGGTGTCTTGTTCTCTTGTTTCTCTCACCAACAGAAGTTGGTCCAATAAAAGCTATTCCCTCACCCGCCGTGCCTCGCTAGGGTCCTGGGACCACCAGAGCTACCACAACACTGCAAATGGCAGATGGGCCCAGTTCTTAATCGGCACCAGGGCTGATCCCCGGCACTCCTCGGCTTGGCAGCTTATAGCCCTGGCACCTATGGGCTGGCGTGTCAGTTTATGAATTGCTTTAGCCCCGACACCTTTCATTACAAATTAAGCACTGGATGGGCCTGGACTGTGTGGAATTAAAGGGAACCTTGAAAGCAGTGGCAGGCTCATGTTCATAGCTCATCACAACACCCTCCTCTTTCAGGGACTCTCCCTCCTGTGCTGCTCTGGCGATGAGAACCAGATGTCCTGGCCTGGGAGCACGGAGAGGTCGCTGCCCAGCTGTGCCCAGCTCCCTTCTAGATGCCTTGCAAATGAGGGATGGTGGCAGCATCTCCCACTTTGTCTCCCAGGCCCCTTATGGCCTCAGATTTGGCTCTCCTAGCCCAAGCTACCAGCTGGAACGTGGCTCGCTCTCCAGCCCAGCCACACACCTAACAGCAGTCCCACCAGGGCGATGTGGCGATGGTGACCTTGTAAACACAGAGTGCCACTGTGGCGGTAGTGGCACGGGCTAGTTGCCCTGAGTACAAACCCAACCGGACCCCGGGGCACGAATTCAGGACAGCTCGTCCCTGCTGCCACCCACCACTGGCCACACTGCTGGGCTCCGCTGTTTCTAGTGCACCAGTTCAATCACAGCCCGAGCTCCGCAGGCAGAGGCCACCAAAAGCTGCCGCTTGCTCATGCCCGTTCAGAGCAGGGCTGGTCTCCGAGCACCAAGGCCATGTTCGGGGGCTGCCCCCTGTACCCGGAACGCTCTGTACAGGGCGATTTTATGAACCATCGCTGCACGGCAAGGCTAAGGTGCAGCTGGCTAGTGGTGGCTCTGGATTGCTTTATGGGCCAGCATGGTTATTTATTGACTCAGGTGTATCCAATGACCCAGGAAGGCAGTTCGTGGGTGATAATGCACTTGATAGTTGATAATTGAGCAGGCTGCAAGGAACACGACTGCCAAATCAAAGGAACGTGGCTGAGCCGGTCTCCTCAGAGGCTGGGGGACACCTCTAGGGCCAGGATTGAGTGGAAGGAAGCGGAAGCCGAGGCTGGGCTCTCTGGCTACCATGAAGACAATGCTTTGGAGCTACTTGCTCTTATCCTTTTTCCCATTCTGCTCAGCAGAGCTTTACCTGACGGAGGCGGAGAGGATCATGACCGAGATGCCTCTAATAGACGGGTAAGTCCCAGCCCCATCTTGGCAAGTTGGGAAACTTTGTGCTGCGCTGGGAACAAGCTGCAGTGGAAATGCAGGCTGAAGAGTCCCCACTGGGCACGACAGACCCTCCCTGGCTGGGGGCGTGTGACTTCCACCCCGCCACGCAGTCCCTGGGGGAGTGGACAGCCCTCCCGGGATCTTTTCATCTCCAGGAGATACGGTCATCCCCTCAGCTCTGCCCCTGGCTCAGCAAACTCCGGGGTGCGCCGGCTTCATCCGTCAGGAAAGTTTCCTACCAGCTCCAGGATTCTCAGTTCCCCAAGAAACGCCCCCGGTGCTGAAAGCCCTGTGCGGCTCCGTTCCCAGCAAACCTCAGCCCCGGGGAAGCCCCCCAGCTTGGAACTGCACAGGGAGCTGCTCAGTGCAGCCCCTGGGAAACACAGGGGTTTCTGGTATGTCCCTGGGGCGGGTGGTCGGCGGGGTGGATTTGCATACGGCAGGGTTTCCACCGCCGCAGCCAGGCCATGCAACACCACCAGTTCTCTGCAAATGCCTGAGAAAACACGAAGGGGAAACCCAGCCCTGCTGGCAAATCCCAGCCAGGGGCTGTGGTTGGTCCCAGCTGGGGGGACCCTGACAGAGCAGGGAGAGCTTGGAGTGACCCCAAGGCTGGGAGCTGGTCTAAGGCCCCCCGTCTGCCCCGCTGTGACTGGCACAAAGCCAGCAGGCTGTCACGGCACAGGATGAGACGCTCCAGCCCTGAGTCATTTCCCTAGCCCTAGGGTTTAACTGCAGGGACCAACTGGGGCTCCCCCTCTGGGCCGGGCAAAGCCCTAAGGAACGGCTGTCCCAAGGGACCTGCCAGCCCCAGCTTGGGCCAGGAGGTCACCGCGCCCCAGAAAGCATTTCTGTATTTTCCTCGTATTCGCTGTCACTCTGGAAATCCCGGTCCCCGGAGTGGCTGCAAACAGCCCTGCCAGCGCCCGGCCGTGATGCAGGGCAAGGGTGGACGGCCTGGGCCAGGCAGGTGGATGTGGGAGGGAAGCAGTGGAGGGGGGGAAGCAGTGGGCAAGCTGCTTCTGGGTTAGGAGGAGCAAATCTGTTATCTGCGCTGGAGGCAAAGGTCGGAGCCAGCCCAGGGAGCCCGAGCGTTACCTGACTTGGGCTATAGGGTTTGCCAGTCAGAGCATGGCCCCTTCCCCCCAGCCCCCACCGCCACACTCTTCATCTTCCCTGTCCAAAAGGTCAGCACCCCTAGTGGGAATCCCTGAGTTGGGGGGATGGGGGCCCTGGCTCTGCCAGCTGCGCTGCTCCAATCCTGGGCCTCCACGTAGCTCTGCCCGTGACGTGCTATTCTGTGGGCCCCCCTCCCCCATAACCTGGCCGCCAGCCCCGCCGCCAGTCCTGTCCTGGGCCCCTCCAGCACAGTGACCGTGTGCGTGTTGGTCCCGTACGTCCGGGCTCGAGCTGCCCTGTGGGAGACTGAGCCCAGCGTGCACGGTGAGGCGCTAGGCATGGTCCTAGCAAGGCCTGGCACCCAGCTGCCTACAGTGTACGGCACCCCTGGGGGCTAGGCTACAGGGTGAGCCCCTCCTCAGTCCCCTTCCCTTGGGCCCAGCGGGGAGACGCTGCTCATCCCGCTCAGGCTGCAGCAGAAGACGGGTCAGGGCTCCCCACGCCTAGCTAGAAAGACAGGAAGGAAGCTGCCCCCCCCAGGCTGAGACCCCATGGGCCAGTGCTCGACAGAGCGAGTCTTGCATCACCCCCCGCCTGTTCCCTGCGCCCCAGCTGGACACCCCCAGCGCTCAGCAGCCTCACAGGGAGACGGTCTCCGGGCTGACCTCGCAGCCTGACGTGCGGCGAGCAGGGATGGAAATACGCCCCGCGGCCGTCAGGCGCTGAGTGATCTGGGGCCAGGGTGCAGCACGCAGCTGCAGAGGGAAAGGGGAAGTCACCCCCACAACCACAGAACACCTTGCTCCCCGGGTGACACTTCCTTAAAGTGCCGGAACCGGCCACGGCTCAAGTCAGCAAGAGACAGGCTGCGAGGGCCGTGACGGGAGACCACGCAGCTCCTGAAACTGCGGGCGCACGCCTGCGTCGGCCAGCCAGGGACGCGGATCCGCCCAGCCAAGGGCTGTGTCACGGGGTGTGACTGCAGCGTGAGCTGGCTCTAAATGCTGCTAACTCAGGTACCATGGCGGGTCGCGCTGCTGATATGGGTGGCACCAACCTGCCGGGACGCAGGGGTAATCCCCACGCTGCCTCGCACAGCCACGTGAGCTGCACGGGGACTGGTGTTCTCGGTGGGGTTTTCCGTCTGCTCCCTCTGCCTTCCTCCTTACCACTAGTTTCTTACCCAGGAAAGAAAACCACGAAGAACTCTTGGAAAAACACCTCCCAGCAGCTCAGCTCATGGTGGGCTCCCTGGGGCATTCCTCTCTGGACCCAGGGGGGCGCGGGGAGACTTTGGCCTGGGTGGTATTTGGGGCGGTAACACAGGCATGTGCGGGGCGCCGCCAGCTACTCTCTTGGCAATGAACTGCGTGACCGTGCGGCTCATGGAAGAATCGCACACGTGGCCGAGCGCTGGGCGTTTGCCGAGGCTCTCTCACACACTGAGCGGGGCCATGGCCCTCTGCAGATCCATCTGGGCCCATCACAGCACCAGCCTGGCTGCTGTACAAACTCCCTGAGCAACGCCAAGGATCCAATCTGCCTGCCCGCCACAGAGCAATCCACACAGCCCCGCCTGTGTCAGCATGTGCTCTGGCAGGGAGAGAGTTAATTCAGCACCCTAGCGCACAGTGCTGCGCGATCCCTGAGTCCATTGCCTGGGGCGTCATTTCCAGCCCAGGGCACTGTTATAGAGCAGCCCTGGGATCATGGTCTCTGTGGCTAGCACACAGCCCCCGCCATTATCCCACGGGCTCTGGGACACCGGCAGGGAAACAACCCACAGTGTCATATCTGCACATCCAGGGACTAGGCAGAGACCATAGGGCAAAGGCTGTAGGGCTGCCAACCCTCCAGGATTGTCCTGGAGTCTCCAGGAATTAAAGTTTTTCTTTAATTAAAGATGATGGTCGTGGGATGAAACTGCCAGGAAAACGTCCAACCGAAGCTGGCAACTGGGAAAGGTGGGAAGGCAGGAGAGGGTGATGGGGGTGACAAAGGGACCCCTGGGGCGCACTGGCCTAGCCCCTAGCTGCTGAGGTACAGTCACAGTCCACGGGGCCATGGACTGACAGATTCATCACATCGGTGTGCAAAAGCCGCCCCAACCAACAGCCAAGCTCTCTGTGTGAGCAACAACAGCCTCAAACTCTTCCACAGCCCCTCAGCACACACGCGCTGACATCCAGGAAGGCAAAGCAGTCCCCTGCCAGGAAGTGCTCCACAGACCACATTTTCACTCCCCGGAGGGAAACAACAGCGAGCACAGACGGCTCTTTTCCAGCTGTGTTGCCTTCGCAACACTTTCAGTTCCACCCAGCAGCCAGGAGGGAAGCTGCAATTACTGGGGAAATGGAACAGGTGGGAACAGCCATGACCTCAGGAAATCCAGGGGCCAAGCCCATGCAACTGGGGGCAAACAGCATCTCCAAGCATGAAGAGGTGTGACCTCAGGCCGCCCCATGTCAGCTCTCCCAGCATGACCTGCTGGCCTGGCTGAAACAGCCCCCAACCCAGGACCTCCCTGGCATGGCTGAGCGGTAAGTGCGCCTGCTGGGAGGCCAGGACTGGGACACGCAGTCACTAATGCGAGACAGATTGCAGAGAAGCCTATGCCTCATCTAGAAACTGCTGCCAGCCCTGGGAAAGCCAGCCAGCAGGAGTTTTTAGAAAAAGCCCCCAAACAACCCAAGAGAGTCAAATGTCGCTACAGAGATTGAACAGACCCTGTCATTCCCAGCCAGCCTCAGATTAAGCCAGCGGGGCATTTCAGACTGGGCAGCAAGCTCCAGGGACCTGGTACGCCACAGAGGAAACACAACAGCGACAGGCTGCCCAGTAAATTCCTGCAGAAAGCGCTCGCTCATCATCCAATCCGCTGTGCTGGGTGCACAGGCAACCCAGGGCACAGCTATGCAAACTGGATAATACCCCTGCAGAAAGCCTACAGAGGCGACCCTGGCTCCACTGAGACCCCGGACTTCACTGGGGCCAGGATTTCACCCCCCCGTCTGCAGTTCTGCAAAGAGCAAGCGTGCACACGCAGGGCCAAAGGCTGCAGAGCAGATCTGGGCTGATCCCCGTCCTAGCAACACCCGGAAAGGAGCATTCGCTCCTGGGACTGCCACCCCCAGCAGCAGCACGCCCTGCCCAGCAAAACGCCAGCACATCAAAACCTAAGTGCAAAGCAAACACCATGCGCCCCTCCATCATCGCTCCCTGGCTCTGTCCTCTGACCAGCAGGGGCCGGGCACACCGCCAAAGCTGAAAGCATCTGAGCTGCCCTTATGGAAGCCATGGGGTGGACCAACTCCAGCCCAGCAATGGCCGGATGGCTGAGTCCCCTCGCCACAGAACTCCGGGCCACAAGCAAGAGGTGGCGCGTGGGCGCAGAGCCCAGTCTGGGGCCAGGGGCGTGACCATGCAGCCAGCGAGAGCAAGAAGAGATGGAGACACAGACAACTGCTGCTCCACTGCCCCAGGAGAAGAGACTTCCCCCAACCACCAGGAGCGGAAAAGGCGTCTCATCAACGAGCGAAGCCTGTGCCTGGCCAGGGGGATGGAGCGGGACAGTGGAGACGGCATCGGGCGACAGAGCCCGCTGCCGCGAGTCAGGCGGGGAATGACAACGGCGCAGCACGTGGCCCTTCCTCAGGGCGCAGGCACACAAACAAGGGGTCTGGCTCTTCCTCACGCTGGGCCTGGCTGGTCTAGCTTGCACTGCAAGAACGCCCCACTGGCCTGCAACGACTCCACCCCGCCCGCCTCCTGCAGCCCCTGCCTCGCTCAGCTCCAGGGGCACGAGGCACTGCCAACAGGGAGGAGGCAGGATGGCCTTGGCTCGTCTGTCTCTGCTCACTGCAGGAAGTGGGGCAGGGCTCCCAGAGGGGCCCAGGGGCTCCCAGAGAAGGGGTGAGGCCATGCTCAGGAGCCACCGAAGCTGTGCAGAGAGTTTCCCCTAAAGGCAGGCAGGTTCCTGGCCCCCGCCACCAGGGAGCAGAGCCAATGGGGGATCAGCGGGGAAAGGGTACGCACGGGGAGCTGGAGCCAGCCCTGGGACTCAGCTGTGTGCTGTGTGCTGTGTGCTGCATGGGCTACACCTCAGGTCTCGTTGGCCACAGAGGAGCCAGCCAGCTCCAGTGCCAGGACCTGGAATTGCTGCTGGCCACGTGGATCTGGGTGTTTTGCGGGGCAGGTTTGCTGCCATGGGGACAGTGGGGCTGCCGTTCCCCCCGGGCTGTGCAGAAGCCAGCGGACACCTGGGCACCTGTACTGCCCCAGTGCAGAGCAGGCCCGTTCCCTGCCACACGCAGCCTGGGGGCGAACGTGGACGTGCTGAGCCATCCCTGGCTGTGAAACTCACGTCAGGCAGCGACACGGTGTCTGGGTCGGAAGCAGCAGTGGAGCTCAGAAGAGGGGTGCAGCTGGCTGGGGGATTCGGAGCGTGCGCCTGGCTCTCGCGGAAGGCTTAACGTCAACCCTTGTTGGTTCAAAGGCTTGGAAACGCAGAGCCGTGGCATCTGCTCAGCAGAGTAGGGGGCTGGGGGGCAGGAAATGGGGCAGGTGCCCTGACAGGATGGGGAGAACTCTGTAAATCTCACTAGGCCTCGTCTACACACACAGGCTGTGCAGCTTTAACGACCTGGGCAAACTGGACTAGGTACAAGCCCCTAGTGTGAACTCAGCTACGCGGGGGCAAACATGCTTTGCGGAGCACAGCTAGGCCTGTCCGGGAAGCAGAACAAAGCTCCCATCTGTTAGCCTGTGTGCACGCTAGGGGGTGAACCGGTGTCAATGTCGGTCAGATATCACCCTCCGGGGCCCCCCGCAACACGGAGACTAGCCCAGCCCTACCCTCTTCCCCCCAGGAGCCGTTGGGTGGTGTCACACGCCAGCCTTGCCTGCTGCCCGGCCATGAGCAGGTGTTCCCTGGGCTGAGGTGGGCTCGGGCCAGATTCTCCGATCCCCTGCCCCAGGGGCTGCCCTCTCCGTTCGTGTGGCTCCCGGGTGCCCTGACTTTCACCCTTGCTTTTCCAGGCACAATGACCTGCCCTGGCAGCTGCTGAAAAAGTTTAACAACCGGCTCAGTGTGGCACCAGCAAACCTCACCCTGCTGAACAGCACCCACACCAACATCCCCAAGCTGCGGCGTGGGCACGTGGGGGGGCAGGTAGGCTGCGGCCAGCACCAAGCGCACAGGCCAGAGCAGGCAGAGGAAACACCTTGGCGCCCCCCTCCCCTCACTCCAGCCAGGGACACTCTTTGATCAAGGCACTGGCACACACACTGTCAGCTGCCCCCCTTCAGACTCACACTGCCAGGGACTGGCGGTGCTCACACGCCACTGGCAGCCCCAGAGAGGGCGGCAGAGCGGGCAGGCACTGGTTCGAGCAGCATGCTGGGGAGGGGACTGGGCACGGCTTGCCAATGCAATCCAGCCGAGCCCCCTTTCTGATTTGCCCCAGCTCCCATGGTGGGAGATCTCCCTGGAAAGCCCCTGTGGCTGCATGGCTGCACAGCCGGCCCTCGCCCGAGCCATTGCTGAGCAGTGGCATTGTGGGAGTTTTCATGGAGCCAGAGGAAGCCAGCTGCTTTCACTGGCTCAGGCGCACTGACGCCCAGGGCCCCCCGATCCAGCCCAGCCCGTGGGCGGGCGAGGCGGGAACGACAGTGCATCTGCAGAGCAGGGCCTGCCTCGCCATCTTCACAGCCAGTGAGAGCAGCTCTGAGCCCAGGGATGGAGCTGGGAGCTCCCAGGCCACGCTCCTGCTTCTGACACCAACGCTCTCTGTGGCCTTGAGCCACACCTGAGCGCTTCAGTCCGTGCCCCCCGTGGATGAAAGCCCTGCCCTGCTCCACCACTGGGGGCCAGCTAGGTGAACAGGCTCTATGAGGAGTAAGAACTATCGATCTCTTGCAAAGCAAGTGTCATCTCCAGCCCCTCCAAGCCGGAACGTCTCCCACGGCTGCTCCCACAGGGGATCAGGGGCTCCAAGATGTGGACGGCCCTGCCCAGAACCGAGCTCCCCCAGGCAGCATGACACCCTCCCCAGAGCTCTGGGCCCTGGTGATCTCACCGCGCTGCCAGCTCTGCGAGCCTTAGCCATGGCACCGAGCCTACGCACGCTCCGCCGCTCAGCTGTTCTGCAGAGACACTCAGCCCTGCACTCGCCCAGCATGAGGCAGAGCCGCTCTGGCTGAGCGTCAGGCCCATGGGCCCAGCTCCCGGGTGTTGCACTGGGTGACCGTGAGCAGAGCTCAGCGCAGTCACCACGGGCCGATCGGCTCCTTGCCTGCACCCATGGCGGAGGCTGGCTGCTTGCACTGTGTCACCCGCCCATTCCCAGTCACGGGAATGGCCACCGCCCTGCACTCGCCCCACGGCTGGCTCTGGGCTGGGTGTGGGTGAATGGGGGCAATGCATGAAAAAACAACTGGCTGAGCCGAAGGCTGCCCCTCCCCACGGTGCTGCGCCCTCCAGCCCGCACGGCAGGCCAGCTCCTTCACGTGCCCCTTGTCTCCTCGCTCAGTTCTGGGCGGCTTACGTGCCCTGCGACACCCAGAACAAAGACGCAGTGAAGCGAACCCTGGAGCAGATTGACGTCATCCACCGTATGTGTGACAAGTACCCGGAGGCCTTTGTGTGCGTCACTGACAGCGCAGGTGAGCGATGGGCACAGGCTGGCTCCCCGCGGCGGGAGGGTGCAGGCCAGGGCTGGGCGAGGGCAGATGAGGCTGCATTCCAAGCCCGGAACGAGTTGGGTGCCGGGGTCCTCCCCACCCAGTAGGCACTGCCAGTCTCCACCCAGAGCCTGGCCCGGGCACGGTCCTTAGCAGCCCCCGTTAAGAGGGAAGGCAGCTTCCTGGGATGCTGGCCCTGCCCTGCGTGTGTCTGGGGGTGCCATCTCTCTGCCAGGACCCGTCTCTCTGCAGACAGTGAAAGCGAGGTGTCAGGAGCTCACCATTGCAGGGCCAGCCCTGCACAAAGCCCCGGGGGACTCTCCAGGGGCACGGGGTGGTCACCGGTTTCAGCCAGCCCTTCCGAGGATAGCTAGGGCCTGAGACGCAGAAGGGGACCTCAGCAAGCCCTAGTGGGGGACCTAACCCCCAGTAGCCGGCACGGCTTGCTTGGCTCCCCCACGCCCGCTGGCTCAAGGCTGGCAAACGCTGATCTTGCAGGCATAGAAGCAGCTTTCCAAGCCAAGAAGATTGCCAGCCTGATTGGCGTGGAGGGCGGCCACTCCATCGACAGCAGCCTCGGCACCCTGCGGATGTTCTACCGGCTGGGGGTGCGCTACATGACCCTCTCCCACAGCTGCAACACCCCCTGGTAAGGCCGCCTGTGCCCGGGGCAGTGTCGGCTGGCCAGCACAGGGCAGCTTCCAGGGCCCAAGGGGGCTGGCACACACTGGGGCAGGGGAATTGGGCCTGGTGGCTTTGGATGCGGGATAGTGCCTGAGGGAGGGGGAAGCGACGGGCAGGGTGGCCAGGCGGGCTAGGAACGAGCAGAGCCGGGAAGCCCAATGCGCTGTGCTGCAGGGAGCGGAGGCTGTGCCTGTGTCTGCAGGCCAGGCCAGGGAGTGCCCGGTGCTGCTGCCCTCTCCGTGTAGCAGCCGTGTGGGGCGCTGTGCCCAGAGGGCCAACAACAGTGCCGACGCCCCTCCCTGCCCCTGTGCTGGGACTCGGGGGGCTGGCAGCAGCCTAGGGCCAGTAACTAGCTCCGGCTGCTGGGCACAACCCCCGAGAGCCGCGAGCTGCCGCGGGTTGTCACCGCTACCAGCCTGACGGGCACGCTCTGCCTCACAGGGTGGACAACTGGCTCGTGGACACAGACCAGGAGCAGCCTGTCCACCACGGTCTGTCGGCATTCGGGAAGGTGAGACAGCGGGAACGGCCCCCGCAAGTGCCCGGCCTGGGCAGCTGAGGGGCCGACAGCCCTGTGTCCACACATACATGGGGCAGGAGCCCTAGTGGCGAGGGACAGTCCAGACCCCTCACGTCTCCAGCCAGGAGACAAGTGGGCCTGGGGCAGGCTGTCTCCTCCCCATCACCAGCTGCTCCCGCCATGTCCCAGAGCTGGGCCTGCTCGAGCTGGCTCTTGCCACAGCAGCTGCCGATCCCTGGCCATCTTCCCTCAGCTGCCAGCCTGGTGTTTTCCAAGCCAGCAGCAGCCTGGCAGCTGCCACCTCCTGAGCCGCTGCACCCACCTAAACCCTTGGCCTCTCTGGGGCGCCTGGTCCCCCGGCTCTCATCGGGGCAGTGCCAGCCCTGCCGCTCAGACTGCAGTTCTGATGGGCTCTGTGCCACGGCCCGGCTTGCCGCTGGGGAATGATGCTTGTGTTCAGATTTTGTGGGGTGACCCCCCCTTCCCACTGTGGGACCCCGAGCCACTTGGCTGTCCTGTCCTGAACCACCGAACAGCGACTGTGCCCAGGGAGCCCTCCCCGGGGTGTCGTGGCAAGGGACAAGTCTGTCCCTCCCCGCCCAGCACTGCTCACATCCACTGACCCACGTATCTGGGATGCCCACCTGACGCAGCTCACACACGCTGGAGCCAGAGGAGCGCAGGTGGGTGGCAGCCCCTTTCCCTGCTCAGACTTACCCTTGACCCCGCTCGAGGCGCTGCCTGGTGCCCTCACTCCCTGGCCCCTCGTGGTGGGGGGGGGCACGGTCCCACTCCCTGGGCTGGTGGGGCAAGTCTAAGCCGGCGTCTGTGGTTGATGGGGGTGTCCAGGCGAACAGGCATTTTCCAGCCACTCTGCCGGCCCCGGCCCCTGGAGCAGCGCGCTCAGGACTAGCAGGAGGGTGCGCGCACGGCACGCTCAGGGTGTCTCTCTCCACTCCCCAGCGCGTGGTCCGGGAAATGAACCGGCTGGGCATCATGGTCGACCTGGCGCACGTGTCTGTGCAGACGATGACGGCCGCCTTGGAGGTTTCCAAAGCACCGGTTATATTCAGCCACTCGTCAGCCTACGAGCTCTGCAGAAGCAGGCGCAACGTGCCCGATGACATCCTCCGCCGGGTGGTGAGACAGCCCCGACGTGCACAGCGATGACCACGTCCTCCGCCACAGCACAGCTGGGCAAACCGCTTTGAGTCAGGCGGGGGGGACCGGCTGGAGGGCTGCAGCAGAGACAGCTGCGAGGGGAAACCGGAGCCAGCCCTCGGGCCTCTCACTCCAGCAGGGGTCTGGGAGGAAATATCCCTTGTGCTACAGCAGGCCCTGCTGGGAGCACAGGAGAGTCAATCACGGGGGGGGGTACATCCCAGGGGCGAGGGGCCAGGGGCTGCGAAGGCAGGGGGCGGGAGGGGTAAGGAGTTCTGAACGGGAGGCAGCTGCCCAGGGACCGCAGCGCGCAGCACCGCTGCCACCTCCCAGCCCAGTGCATGAGCGTACGACCCCGCTTCCGCACGACCCCTGCCCCAGGAGCCAGCAGCTGCAATACTGGGAGAGCCCTGAGCTCCCGCAGCCTGTAGGAACCTGCGTGCGTCTCTGCCCACAGAACCAGACGGGCAGCCTGGTGATGGTGAACTTCTACAACGCCTACGTGTCCTGCAACAAGGAGGCGGCCAACCTGTCCCAGGTGGCGGGTGAGTCTGGCGTCAGCGCCGGGGGATGTGGGGATCCCGCACGCCGGGCCTGGCCCGCTCACTCTGGCGTGTCCCCCACAGATCACCTGGATCACGTCAAGAAGGTGGCTGGCTACGAGGCAGTGGGATTTGGCGGGGACTATGACGGCGTAACCACGTAAGGGATGGCAACACTGGGCCGCAGCGGGCGAGAGCTTCATACCCCCACAGAACTGGCCACCCCTTCCAGGGCCCTGTCTGGAGAGCGGGTCGAGGCTCCAGCAGCTCTGGGGTGGGCCGAGCCGGGGCTGCCCTCCTGCAGGTCCTGGCCCAGACCTTGCTCCAGCTCCCGACGACACAAGGGTCTGGCCAGCCTCTCCGAGTGCCACAGCGCCTGGCTGGGCTGCTGGCTTTGCTCGCGGTCAGGAGCCCGAAGGCCTTGCCCCCTCTTCCTGCTGTGGGGCCTGGCTCCTTGGCAGCTGGGGGACACAAGCCGGGGGGGGTCCCCAAAGCAGAACCCTTTCGTAAGAGTCACTCCTGGGTGTAGCACTAAGGCGCACACAGAAAGGAGAGCTAGGAGCACACGCTGCATCGCTCCTGTGAACCGAGCTCACCGCACACCCCAGGGGCTCCTGGCATCCCTCCAGCCCCCTCACCAGCTCCCTGTGTGCCCCATCCCCTGCTAGCAGCCCTGCACCTCTGCTCTCAGCCCCCTTGAGTGCACGAGCTCCCTGCAACGCCCCCCAGCCAGGGGTTCTGGACATTTCCTCCTCACTTCCAGGGTCCCCCATTGTCCACCCCATGGGAGGGGCTCTGTGGGTCCCCCAGTCCCTTCCTTCATATCAGGGTCCCCCATCCCCCTCCTGCCAGGGGTGCACCCAGCTCCTCCCCCCATTATTCTTTCTGTCTGGGAAATAAGGCAGCCAGGGCGTCAGCCTGTTAAATCTCCTGGCAGGAGAGGCAGAGCTGGACTAGGAGAACTGCTACCCTGGAAAGCATGAAGGGGTGCTAGGAAGCAGCTGCGGCTGTGCATCATGTCAGCAGGGCCGTCCTGTCTCCCCCATTTCGCTGTCCCGGTTCCCCCCAAAATCAATCGGGATCTTCCCGCTGCCACCTGGGCCGTTCCCCAAAGTGGCGGAAGGATGCGAGCGGCTGCGGCAGCCGGGTTCAGGCCAGCTGACGTCTGACACGCGGGTGCCCTGAGCACCAAGCCTTTGCCAGTTTGGCCAGTTAACCCCGGGAAGCGGTCCCCCTGGGAGTGCCGGGCGTCAGCCTGAGGCCCTCTGACCTTCCAATCCAAGCTCTCCACTCAGTGCCCTGTAACCCCTACAGGGTCCCCGTGGGACTGGAGGATGTGTCCAAATACCCAGACTTAATAGCGGAGTTACTGAGGAGGAAGTGGACTGAAGTCGAACTGAAAGCTGCCCTGGCCACCAACCTGCTGCGAGTCTTAAAAAAGGTGGAGGAGGTGAGCGAGTGAGAAGGGGTGGGAGAGTCCCTGCACCCCGGGCCCCCCTCGCTGCACAGCCAGACACCTGCCTGGGCCATAGCCGGACGGGTGGTATGTCTCCGTGAACTGCCCTGCAGCATGGCCCCTACCCAGCAGCGCTGGCAGGTGCCTCTGTACTCACAGCGTGCACCTGCCACACAGGTCCTGCAGCTCGGCCCTGCCCCTGGCACGCAGCTCCGTGTCCCTGCTCTGCCGTGGAGTCCTGGCCCTGTTCCGTACCTGCGTCCTCACCCCACAGTCCCAGCTCTGGCATGTGGCTCCGAGGTCTTGACTCGTGACCCCCCGCCCTGCAGCACGCTGAATGACCCCTTTCCCTTCTAGGTGAGGGACAGCCTGGCCCTGGAGCCAGCCGACGATGAGCCGATAGCGTATGAGGAGCTGGAAGGGCAGTGCAGAACCAGCTATGGGTACCTGGCCAGCACCAGCTCCGGCACCCCCCGCGTGCTGCCAGCCGCCCTCCTCGTCCCTCTCCTTTACTCCCTCCTCCCGTAGCCCAGCCCCTGCTTGCCCAGCCCCCCCACTTCTGAGCCAGCCATGGCGATGGAGGGGCACACAGTGCCTGAGATGTGGCACCCCAATTCCCCCCCACACACCTGCGTGGCTGTCGCTGCATTAAAGGAACCAACCAGAGCTCGGCCGCCCTGCTGGCCGTCCCATCTCGCTGAGACTTTCACAGGTGTTGGACACGACTGAAAAGCCCTGGCAGGACAAAGGCTCCTGCGATCGAAGCCAGGTTAAGTAGCCATGGCTCCCCCCTGCCCAACACCATGGAGCTTTTCGCAGGGCTTGACCTTGCTCATCTGAGCTAACACGACCGACCCCACCTCTGGGGCACCGGCCCTTGGTTTGCCCTCAGGCTGCATGTGAATTAAAGCCAAGTCCCTGCTCTGTGCTGTCTGTCTATTCAATGAACTAGGACCAGCCACCATCTTCCCCCTAGACTGAGCAGAGCTAGGCCAAGCCCCGGCTTTCCACCCGGCCAAAGGCAGGAGCAGCCCATGGTAGCTGGCTAAAAGCCCCGTGGGAGCCTTTTCACAAGGCCCTTTGGGAGATGAGGCTCAGCCGCCCTGGAGCAGAGCCCCGGCTGTAGCTGCAGAGCTGCAGCTGTGCACGAGAGAAGTCCTCGGGGTTACATGGCTGGGGTGGAGAAGGGCAGCTGGCCTGTGCGCCCAAGCCAGGGGGCCACCTACGGCTCCTCAGCCCCCTTTCCATGGTGGCGGCACTGTGCAGACATTCATCGTTAGCTAATTAACCAGCCACTCAGTCAGCACGTTAGCAATTTCCGCTAACATTTAAAGAACAGCCTGCCTTTACAGCGGAGGTGGCAGCGGGCGCCCGGAGAACAGGCCGGCACAAGCGATCTGCCTTCCTGTTGCATTTGCAAGCTGGCTGCAGCACAGAGCCCCCGCCTGCCAGCGAAATGGCAAGGACACACGGCGAGCTGGGGCTCGGGGAGATCCCCACTGGGCCTCCCAGCTGCACCCCTTCCCGCCAGAGAGGCCTTTACCCCAGCTGCAGGGCGGAGCTGACAGCAGGGAGGGGGAGTGGGTGGCCCGGGGGCCAGCTGACTAGCTAACTGCCCTTTCACCTCTCCGGCCCCTATTCAAACCCTGCCTGACTGGGGCGGGGAGGAGGGGGATCACTGCTCAGGCCACAGGATGGGCGGCTAATGGGGTTCATCCAGTCAGGCTCAAAATTCACCCACTGCCCCAGGAATCCCTGCTGGTGCTTTCACCAAGTGCCTGTGCCAGGGGACCAGCCCCCGGGGAGCAAGCTGCCTCCAGGTGAGAGGCTGGAAACCCCGCACACAGCCCAGGGTCAAATCGCCCTGGCACCCACACGTTCCCCACGCAGTGACTGGGCGCTGGTGTGAGGAGCCAGCCGGCCAGTGCTGAGGCCTGGGCTCTCCACTACCTGCTCTGCAGTTTATGGCAGCGCAGGCGTCCCAGGCTGCCCTCCCATGAAGAGATGCCCTCAGGTGGGGACGGGCCAGGCACAGAGCTGCCGGTGCCATCTCCAACTGATGCGAGATTTGGCCCTTTGGTTTGGGTGACGCCCCCGTTAAGCCTCGCATCGCCGGGGCTGCAGAGCCTTCACGCCTCCCGCAGGAAGGACCCAGCTGGCTCTCCCGGCCTTCACACCAGCAGCAACCTGTTGATACCAGAACTTGTTCTGTTAGTGACCAGCCGCCAGAGGATCGTTGGCAGTTTACGAAGTGCGGGTGCAAGGGGCTAGATAAACGAGTCTGGGGAATTTGGCCACCCGTCAGACAGGAGAACAAGGGAGGAGAGCGCTAGCTCCATGGTCTGCTTCAAAGAACTGAAGCAGCTAAAAGATTCCAGGGAAGAGCCTGCAACATCTGCTCTTGGTTCCAAGCCAGAAGAGAAGGGACCATCTCCACAAGCCATTTCCAGGAGAGGCCAAGAAAGTCTTCTCAGACCTGGCTAGAGCATGGGATTTCCCTGCAGCCACAGCATACTTCCTCCACGCCCAACACTTGCTGACGCCACGCCAGCCCTAGATGACTCAGCCCACAGGTACGATTTAGACTGCGTGGGACAGTGAGCTTGATAAGTGCCCCTCACAGGCCTGTTTTCAGAAACAGGGCTGCAGCAGAGAGTTTGATGCAACGGGTTGTCTGGACTAGTTCTGCTATTGAAGAGGAAGAAGTGTTTCTGTATGAAAAATCCACAGGCCCCTTCTCTCCCCACGTGCGAGGGATGTCTAGCCAACACGCAGAGAGGCTGCTAGGTGAATGCTCCTCCCGAGGCAGCAGTAGAGACGCAGTTTTAGCAGAGGGCTCCCCTTTGTGGTACAGCCAATTACAGCACCCCACTGCGCTGGCTCAGAGAAGCACGGCAAGGTGGGGGGTTCTCTCCCCATCCCTAGCGGCATGCTAGGGCAAAGGGGCTGCCTGGATCCTTTGGAAAGGCCAAACGGTCACATTGGACTCACCTCCGCCCAGCCCCTGCACCGGGGCATGAGCCTTCCCTACAGCATGTTTGCTAGTTCTCTGAGCCCACCCCTAAGCCAAGGAAATCCAGCGTCAAAAGAGGGGCTGTGGGCAGGGGGGGACTGGAAAGCTTCCGGACATGCAAGGAGCAGACACAGCCACTACCAAAGCAGCCTGACATGAGCCCGTGTTGAGAGACTGGGCTGGTGGATTCCCTCCCCGAGGCGGTGTCAGACCAGCTCCTGCTTCAGCCTGAGGCAGAGCGGCGTTGGCTGCCCCAGAACCCATCAGCAGTGCACCGCAGCCTGAGAACAGCACGAGATATTTGCTCCCCCCTACCCAGGCCGGAGCAGGCTGCTTCCCACTTCTGCATGATGGCTCCAGATCGCAGCTGAGCCCGGGGCAGAAGTCGGGCGTTACGTGAAACTCTTAGCCACGTGGAGGCTGATTTTCAGGGACAGTTTCTTTATTGAAAACGGCAGCGTGGAATTAACAGTGTTCACTTCAAAAGCAGCAAATGAAAGAAGCATTTTAAAAACACAAATCGAGGGAGCACCGCAGGAAAAGAAAAGGCTCATTTACAGGCAGCAGGACTCCTCCCCAGACCACCTTCCCACAGACCAAAGGCCAGGCTGACCCATTTAGAGAGCTCTTTTCCTGATCACACACAGCTGCCAGGAGAGGAGCTGGGTAGGGTAAAGCCATTTCCACCAGGCAGGAGCCAAAGGGGGGAGGAACATCAACTATTTCTCTCCACCTCCAGCAAACAGCCCAGCTGGGTTCACAGCTGTGTCTCAGGTCAGCTTGCCCTGCAACCCTGGTAAAATGCCTCCCACCTGGGGTTCGCCTGGAAAGCTCTGCTCAGAGGCAGATTTCCGAGGGGGCTCCTGCTTTTTACCCACCCAAGCCTGACAGAGGCACAAGGACCACACACCGAGTCACAAGCAAGTCAGTGACTCAACCAAGCTTAGAAAAACGGCCCCTGGACTCCACTACGGCCACAGCTTCCTCCTCATTCAGGGAAGGGAGTCCTCCATCTCCTTTGTCCCAGCAGACATCGCTGTGTGGTGGTTGGCCACCGCTGGAGTCAGAAAGTTCAGAGGTAATGACGAAAGGAGGCGAACATTCATCTTCCAAGGCCACAAGACTCCGAAGGAAACTACTGAGAGATGCACGTGCTGTAAAAGAATCTCCAACCTGCTGGGCCTTGTCCTGTATTACGTACGAACAGGCAGCGCAGTGACATGCCTTCTGCACTGGGAGTGACAAAGCCAGCCACAGTCAGCCACCAGGCTACCCCGGGGTGTTTCGAGTGCCATCTGTCTCCCCTGCTCCCCAAAGTCAGGGTTTCTGGCCCACCAAGCAGACAGGAGAGTGAGGCAGCAAGTGCCTCAGGTCTTGTAGCACATCTGAGAGAAGCTACTGGACATGAACAGTTCACAAAGTGTGATCCGCCCCCGTGGCACCAGCACGCCAGCCCCAGGGCTGCTCATTGCTGTAACCAGCCCTAGTTTAGATGCTCCCACAAGCCATGCTGCCGGGCGTGCCAGATGTGCTGATTCCAGCACAGTGACACCAGACCCTGGCCCAGGGTTAAGACTCCTCTGTGCAAGAACTGAATGGGAACCTGGCTCGGTTTCCTTCCCAGTGAGCTGGGGTCAGCTGATTTCCATTCTCTGCCTTCCACTGAATATGGCAGACACCATGCGGGGCTGAAGAGGAGGCTGGATGTGAAGTGACACAGTGTAAGCCTCAGACAGCCTCATGAGGCCTCACAAAGTTCTCCCGCATGGGCCGAGGGAAGTGGGAGTTCTTTCATCACTGGGCTGATCTTTCCCCCCTCATCCCTCCACGGTGCTGCCTGGGTTAAAGGCGATGCCAAGCTTACAGCCAGGCATCGGTGGAGCTGAGGCACCCCCTCAGCCCAGAGGAAGGGAGTGGGGGGTGGAGACCCCAGAGGTATCTAAGGGGCCAAAGCAACGTCAACAGGGACAGCGCAGGTATCCGCACCATTCGCGGGAAGGTTTGGACATTTGCTCTGCTGCTGCTGCACCAGTGACGGTGCTTGGAGAAGGACTAGGCCCCACATGCCCAGAGGATGGCGCTCCACTCTGAACGGACCAGCCGAGTAGCCCGGGCTGGCTTCGCTCCGTGGGGTGGCGTACGTGAAGAATCGCATCTTGGCTGGCCAGGTCTCCGTGGCCACGGGGTTGGTGGTGGAGGCAAACTTTTCAAAGGTCACTTACTGGTGAGTAAATCCAGGCGGATAATGTGACCATCGGCACAAGGGCTAATAGTTGGCAAAGTGAGAGCCCTGCACAGCGGGCAGCTCCGAGAATCACGGACACTCGATGCGCTGCAGCAGGGACTGGGAGATAAGGGGGAATGTGGGTGCTAAAGGAAGAGACGCCACTACACACATCTGTGCCTTTCATTCATGGCAGCTGCTCCGCCCAGGAAACAGGGCAGGCTCCGCTCCCCGCCCCTCCACCTACAGCAGGCAGCGGGGAAGAAAGGAGCCTGGATGGAAATGGGAAGGATCTGGGCACTACCTGTCATGAGCCGTTAGTAGAGAATCACCCAGCACAGAGCAGGCTGTGGCTAAGAGAACTGAAGTGCAGGGTGCTGAGACAGAGACGCACGACACGTGCCAGAGATACAGCCACCCGCAGTGTCCCACCAGAACATGCCTCCCAGGCATTTCCCATTTCCACGAGATCCCCATGTAGTGTTAAACCAAAGCAGCATTGTCACTCCCCCTAAAAGGCCCAGGATGCAGAGAGAGTGCTGAACCAGTTTTAAAGGCACGGGTCCTGAACACACTACCACCAAAACCAGTTCCAAAGCCCTGAGCAACAGCTCTTCCCGCTGCCTCTTCAGGAAGCAGCTTCGTCAAAAGAGACCAAAGAGAGTCCGCCACAAGACGAGGCAAGGGGGGCACTGGGCTGCTGACGGAGTGGCTGGCTGGTTCTGGTTTTGCTAGCAGAAGGCCAGAGCAGGGATGGAGTGGGAGGTTTGAGGGGGCCTCCCACAGCTCTCCTGCCACCCAGCTCGATGCATGATCAGTGGGGGAACAGCAGGTGTCGAAGGCAACAGGAGACATTAATTCCGCAAGGCAGCCAACCTGGAAGAAACAGCACCAGAGTCAAAGGGGAGCAGGAAATACTGGGAACGGCGTCCAGGTAAAGCCAGAGGGGGAGGGTCTTGGGAAAATTATGCAAGGCTGTGGGCACCTCGCCGGGGGAGGGAATGAGTCAATCAGGGAGGGGTGGTTTGTAGGGCCTAGAGTCTCCCCTTGGAGCATGGATAACAACTTATGTTCCAGCAGGTCGGTTCCAAGCACCTTCCCACTCAACACAGCCAATGCACGTCATGCATTCGTGCCAGAGCAGGGCCTAGCAGCAAAGCAGAGTCACTGTTTCACAGCCTGGCCACTACACCGCTGGCCAGGAAGGGAATTGCCTGGCACCCAGCAGAGCTCAAAGGCACGGGACACAGCACCAATGCTCCCTGCTGCACGTAGGGGCCCAATTCGAACGCTGGCCTCAGCGGGCGAGCTGATGGGACAGAGCGGCAGGCACACAGCAGCATCTGGGAGGGTGAGGAGGAAGCATCGGTATTCGAGACCCGTCGGGCTCACACCAGACACAGGCCAAGCCCTTCCAACCTCCCAGGAGTGTGTATCCCATGGGGATCTGGGTGGAAGCAGTCGGGCTGTTACTGAGGGAGGCAAGCCTGGAGGAGCTGACAGAGGACAGAGGAGTTTAAGGAAAGGTTGGATGCTCCACTTCCCATTGCCTAACCTATTGCTGGCCCCAGGAGAGAGGAGAAAGAACAGCACCTCCAGCGCCAGGCCTGGAGCAAGGACCGCGTTGCCTCACGTCTGTGCGGTGGGAAGCTGACTGCAGACAAGAAGCATGCTTTCCAGCCACACCGCACGACGCAGCCGGGCCAGGTTTCCATTTGTACGGGTCTGTAGAACGCCCTCCACCCCGGACACACCCTCCAGCTCAACCAAAGCCACGCTTCCCCGCGCTGCATGCACCCCGAAGCGAGAGAACCGGGAGAAAGTCTGGCAGCTGGGCGGTGACTCCCTCCGGGCTCTGAACACCAGGGCTCCAGAGGTGTGAGTGACATCTGCTGCTTTGGGCTCGGCTCTCAGCGAGGGCCTCTATGGTAGCTGCGTGTAGAGTGGCAGGGAAGGGGTGGAGGAAGAGGAACTCCCCAGCAACCAAGGGCAGCAGCGAGCCTCTTCTGGGGATGTTCCAGAGAGACAGCCTGTTTGAGGCTCAGCTGCGCGGGGCGAGTGTGGGGCCAGGAGAACTCCCAGCAGCATGACACTGTGCTGGTCACAGAGCTGAGCAAGCGACATCATCAGCCACCTCTGGTCCCTAGTGGCCCCCCAGCATTATTGCTGGCAGAATCAGGAGGGCCCTCTCCTTCTGTGGGGCAGCACAAGGCAGGCTGCCTGGAGGCAGCTCCTCTGGTGCTTTGCTAGGCTTTCCCATGCACGGGGAAGCAACAACCCCGAGGTGGCTCCAACAGCTGGCTAGCCCACAAGAGACCCATCCCACCTGAGCTACCCCTTCCGAGCAGGGACAGAGAGCCTTGCGGGCAGTTCCAGCTGCTCAGGAACACGAATCACCCCAAGGGACGTGGGGGTGGGAAAACAGAAGAGAAAGAACCTTCGGGACAGCTGGTCTTCCTGGGTGCGGACAGAGCTCTCCGCCACCGCTGACGCCCCCTCGGGGAGCTGGTTGAGCTGGTCCATGATCTCCAAGCCATTCTCCTCGGCAATCTGCACAATGAGGCTGTCCACCTGCTCCTGCGGTGTGGTTAGGGTGGTGGCAGAGCTCATGGAATCCTCCATCACCTGCCACAGACCGAGTCAGGATGTGAAACAGGAGCAACCAGCTGGCTTCACTGAAGAACCCACCCGGCCCATGCCCTGCCTGCAGAAGCCAGTTACAGATCTTGAATCTGGCCCACTGCTCCTCTCCCCAAGAGTCCTCCACATCCCTGTCAGAAGCCAGACAGCAGGTCTGTAGGACAGGAGGGCAGGTCCTGGAGCCAGGGAGCTCCTAGGCCTCTAGATATCACTGTACCACACAGCACCTGACAGGACATGGCAGGATGAAGTGTTCTGAGAGGCTGGGATCCCTGGCCAGTATCCCGTCAGTCCATGTTAGCTTCCCCCTGCCTCAGGGCCTCAGTGAAACCTCCAGATACTGTAGATTATGGTCAGACACTTGCACAGGGGCTCTCCTGTCCTGATTAGATACTACCCATCTATGGTCAAAGCCGTATTCAAGATCAAGCTCAAGGCCGGCTTGACTCGTGAGCATGGGACGTGCTACCAGACTTCCCAGATGGATCAGGGAAAGGCAGGCAGAACAGTGTGGTCCACAATCACTCACGTGGCCCCGCCAGATGAGCATGCTGGGGAAAGCAGGGAAATCAAACAAGCCAGTGACACCACACTAAGAGGAAGGACCAGTCAGACAGGAAGGCACTGGACTAACTCAGGAGCTCTGGTTTCCGTTCCCAGCTCTGAGACATGACCTGGGACAAGTCACCTAGTCTCTGTGTGTGTCAGTTCCTCATCTGTGCCCTGGGACAAGACTTTGTCTGTCTACTTCAACGGTGAGCTCTGTGGGACAGCACGTACAGCCCCTAACTCCAGAGAACCCTAATCTTCCTCTAGATGCTACTGTACGCCAGAGCTCTGGAAACAAGGGAGCATCAAGCCAAAGACCACATCAGGGAGCCCTGGAAAGGACACACAAATGGGGTGTGTCTGAGCCCACAATGATGTGGGCGCTACAATTCTATCTGCAACACCTCCCAACTTCCAAGAGTACAGTTCCTCCTGCCACCCAGCAGTCGCCCCCCAGGCAGGAGATCGCACAGCACTTACTGAAGTGTGGACATCCAAGTTCTGAACCTGTTGCTCAAATTTATCCATCACTGCTGAGACCTTCTGCAGGTCCATGGAGCTCAGAGCTTTGTCCAAGGCCTTGGTCACCTGAGCCATGTTTTTAGTCACCTGTAACAGGAGGTTGGAAAATACACACACAAAATAAATTCAATACATACATCACAGCTCAGAGTGGGAGCCAAGCCTGGCCAAAAGGACTTCAGTGTTACTGGAATTTCCACCACACCTATGAGACAGGGCAGCTTCAATCTGCACCAGTCAGCGATGCCCTGCAGTGAATAGCAGGGACTTTCAGCTCGGATTGGCCGCAGGGTTTTAGCACTCTGTGTGTGCAACCAATGCCTGAAGACTGAAAATGCACATACAAGTGATCAACTAGTCTTCCAGCCGTCACTGTGCACATCCGAATTGCACCTGTAGTCATAACTGCTGCACGCACAAACTACACACAAGCATGGTTTACATACACAGTCCTGGAAATCTGCCCTTCATCAGTGCAGACGCAGCTTCACCACGACACGAATGCGAAAACAGTAACTGTACTCAGAAGATCCTCCATGCAAGGGCTTCATGCATTTTTAGAGCATACTCCCTCTACTTCTCTGCTGAACACTTCGGCGTTCATGTCGGAAATGTTACTCCAAAAGCTGTTGCAAACCCCAAAAGCTAGGCGCTTCAGCCCACCAGGGGCAATGTGCTTCAAGAGCTGTCCTTGCTGCATGGCATCTCTAAGCTGGGCCACATCACTGCAGCCACATCAAGTGCAGGTGGGATCCAGCTTTGGCCATGTAGCTCAAAGCAAAGAGAGATTTCAGACAGAATCCGAAGGGGTGACAAACACGCACAGGTCCCAGCAAAATCAAGAGGACTTGAGGGTGCTCAGTCCCTTGCAGAAGAGGACTCTAACCCACGATCCCCAGCACATGAGCACAGACAGACACAGTGCAAAGGCAAGGGAGGATTCCAGCCACAAACCCGCTTCTGCAGACGTGGGCTCGAATGTGGACGAAGTGACAAATGAAGCAAGTTTGAGGGACTGACTTCTGGTCACATCACAAGGCAATCACATGCACACTGGCATTTCAGCCGCCGTGGCAGTCTCTGCCAATGTCTGGCCTAGATCCCGGCCCTGACCCAACCAGTTTGGAGGTGGGAGGTTTCACAGCTCTGCCAACACTAAAGCCCAAAGTTAACCAAGTTACAGAAGAAAGGAATGTGGCAGGAGCAGGGTGGGAAGGGCCAATGGGCCAACGGTCTCTATCTGTACAAGGACAGTCAACAGTGCCTGTCCCCATAGGGATACGCCTTACCCCCTTCATGGTCACCGCTGTCTGGACCTTGGAGGCCACAGCATCCACTCGGGAAGCCATCCGAAGCCAGTTTAACCCTTCATTCTTCTTCCGGATTGCATTCTCTGCATAGACACGAGCACATTCAACATTCTTCTGCTGAAGAGCCTGGAACACGGAAGAGAAAAGATTTTCAGGAGGAATGCATTTTATTTCACATGTCAGAAACAAATGTCTCCCATTTCCACCCCACGGATTTCATGCAGAAATTGGTCTCATCTGTTCTGTACAAAGGGACGTGGGTGTTTTCTTGGATCAGGATTAAGATACTTTTAGTGGAGCCGGTGGTAGCAAAACATCCTAGGACATGTAGGGTCAGGGCTGAGGCTAGGATGTTGGGGGACTTCAAGATGGCCTGTTGCATGCGGTATGTCAATACAGGATGTGGGTGGAGAACGGCCTGCCTGGATCTCAGCAGTGCACCTAGAGCGGTAAGAGAATACAGTACAGTAGATTCTGCTTATTAGCAACTCTGCAATCACCATTATCCGGCTGTTGCTAACAAGCGGAAGGCAGGTTAGCAGGGCTGCAGCCAGAACAGCCAGCGCTGGGACGTGCCTTCCCTGGCTGCAGCCCTGCAACCTGCTTATGGGCAGGGCAGCAGCAGGGAGGAGGGCTGCAGCCCAGAGGCTGGGGCTTACTACGGCGAGCGGGGGTGCTAGGGTCCCACGGAGCTGCATGGCACCTCCCCCTGTGCTCTTCAGGGGTTAGCGCCCAGCACATCCCAGCTCTTCCTTGCCTGGCTGCAGCCCCCAGGCAGAGGGCACAGTGCAGCCCCTACCCTCACTCCTGCAGCTCAGAGCCTCCCCTCCCCATGCGCAGGCAGGTTTGGAGCCTGCAGCCAAGGAAGGCAGGTCCCAACACTTCCTGCCCAGGCTGCAGCGCCGCACACCTGCCTGCAGCTGCCCCCACTGCCACGATCCAAGTCCCGTTCACATCCAAGTCGGCGGGGCGGAGCGGGCTCTCGGCAGAGGTGCCGTTAACCCCAACGTGGGAATACCCAGGGTGCTGTTAGCGGAATTTGCTCTAATTCCTTGCGTTACTCCTCTTGGTACAGAGGCATGGACTGAGGGCACAGGCGGAAGGGTGCCGTAGCTGACAAGACACTAGCACTCAGGGACCGTCTGGGTGTTAATTTCATCTCCACCAGCAACTTCTACCACCTCCACACAGTTCAGTCGGACTTCCCACCTTCTTGACTTTGGCTTGCTCAGTCTTTGAGTCTTTCTCGGCCTTCTTGGCTAGCTTCTCCAGCTGCTTTGCTGTGAACTAAGAGAAACAGAGACTTCGGTGCTCAGCTGTGAAAGGGCCAAACATTAACACAATCAAAGGCTCCCACAACTTTCACAAATGCCCAGGGGCTCTGTCCTAGGAAAGCATGTGTACAGGGCCCACAGTGTGTGCTGGCACTTCCTCAGCTGCCTTTGGGGGCTGGCTTGTCCTTTATACAATCCTAAAATGCAGCGAGATGGGCTGGCCAGGTGCTGTGGTCCTGGATGTGCCTAGGCATACAGCAGAGGCAGCAAAGGGAAAGGGACCCTGGCAGCAGCCAGTTTGGCTGATTTATGGAGCAGAGTTGGAGAGCTCTGAAGGAAGGCCTGGCTTCCTTGGCCAGAGAGGTAAAGCTGTGGTGTGGTACAGGCTAAAGCATGTTGTCTTGTCTCTGCTGCTGCAGGTGCAATTAGTTGAGGCCCTTGAGATTTCAGCCCCCAAGGTTAAGTGGGAGGGACCTGGGGGCTCTCAGTGAGGTGACTGGGACACACTCCCTGCACAGCTTAGCTTCAGTGACCAGCAGAACACGCTGAAAGGCTCATTTTTCATGGCTTTTTCAGAGGGGTGAGGGTAAAAGGGACTGATTGCTGCTTGAGGGGAATGATGGGGAATCTGCTTTGGACTTGGTGCCATCTTTCCATAACATCCCAACTGTGTGAGTGTTTTGCTCTGACTTTGCCTGTGTGGCTCCAGAACAGCTATTCAGTGCAGTGAATGACTCTAGGTAAATGGCTCCCCGTCCCTGTTATAGTTGGGCACAGCAGAGGCCCTCAACTGTGGATGAGAGGCAGAGTTGCAGCTGTTATTTCAAACAGATTTTCATAAAGGCATAGCTCTTGAGGGATTTCTTTCCCCCATCTGTAAATGGAGGTATTTTTTGGTACCATATGTTTTCCGCCTCACTTCGTTAGCACAGAAGAATATGATCTACAGGCTCCTGTTACATTTAATCCAATTAGCGGGTGAAGAGCTAACATGCATAACTGATTTGCTGCACACACCAAGGGAGGTGAAGCACTTTCTGCAATTGCGAGCTGCACTGCCACTTCCTTACACCTTTACATCACGAGTCAAGTGCTAGCAACATTACTGATGATGTCTTCTGGTCTGAACCACAGCATCATTAGGGATCTCTGCACTGCGCCCTCCCACGCTCCTTATTTTTCACCACCACAGCCTTAAATATTGGGATCGTTATGTAGCCGTTCACCTCTCCCCAGCCCCCATATACAGAAAGCCCAGGCAGCTCCGCATCCTGGGAGATCATGGGTGAAAATACAAGTTTTACAGCCCTGCAAATCACAGCGCTGCTGGAGGGGGAGCGCTGAAACAGTTGGTAAACCCTTCGGAAGGCAGAAGAAGGAGAGCAATAGGAGATGGACAGTTATGGGAGAGGTTTCTCCAAGTCAGTGAACTCTCATCAAGCGGGTGAGAGAAGGTTGGAGCAGAAAGCAAACAAAAAGCCAAGTATAAGAACAAGGGACAAACCTAGAGCCAGAGTAGCTGCCTCTTAAAGATGATCAACCTTAGCCTCTGGCTATTAGAGGAGCCCACAAAACACCAAATTAGCACTGGTTCTGGCAGTCGTCTGGGCCCCGAAGCAGGCTGTTCTGTTTTGTACAGATCTACCACCCATACCACACGTCTCCACAAGAGGGTCTTAGAGCAACAGTTCAACTGGCTTGTCAACGTTCCTTTGGCCAAGGCCACACAGGGCAGCCTCTGCTGGGAAGGGCAGAATAAGGAATCCGCAGGCAGGGGTGGAAAGGGAAATACTGTAACACCCCCACTCACCTTTAGCTGGAAGAGTGTATCTGAAAAGAGAAAGGAGGTGACTCAGATCACAGGTTTTGACAGAGTTGCTATAATTCACTAATAAAAATGTGTCACTCTCTCATCCAAGGCACTGTGGTTTTGGGAGGTCTCTTCTATGGGGAATCAGCCCAGTTCACAGCCCTCTGCCCCTCAAAAGCAACAGCGCAACATTCCTTTTGCTGAAGGGGGCTGGCCAGGCTGAGGCTGCGCTGCTCGCAGAGCCCAAAACCACCACCAGGATTGTTCAGAAAAGTCTCTTCTGGGCAAGCAGAGGCAGCTGCCCCCATGGCACTCTCAGCCTTTTCCTGTCCACCAGGGACTCCTCAGGCTACCTAGCTAAGATACCCCATATGGCCTCCATCACCCCAGTAGGTAGGCACCTCCCAGTGCCATTATCCCCATTGTACAGATGGGGAACAGAGGCATAGGGAAGCTAAGTGATGAGCCCAAGGGCACACAGAATGTCTGTGGCGGAGCAGGGACTTGAACTTGGTTCTCCCAGGTGTCATAATTGGTGCCCTGAGCACTGGGCCAGTCCTTCCTCTCCTCTCACACTAGAGCACTAGCCACTGGGTTACAGGACCAGTGCATGCACATTGACTGACAAGGCCCAAAGTTCTTGGGCAAATGGAGTGATACAAACAAGAATTTCTAGCAAATAGCAGAAACTCCTACATTAAAAGACCCTCTACACGTAACTGACCCACCCCTGCTGGAGTCTCATTTGGCTACAACTGGGCTCAAATGACACTGAAGCTGATTTTTAAACATGGTTGTAAGGCCAGTGGTGATTGGACCATTGTACACACCTAGATGTAGGATGGAAGATGTGCTTATTACATCTCAGAGAGCTTATTACAAAGGCTGTTGGATGGTTTTATGGGAGACACTGCCATAGGACTGACTCCTGCTTTCCATTTCATGACCAACCACTGAGGATCGAGCATATACACCAATAGCAAAGGTGCTGAGCACCCGAGATAACAGCTAGTGCTATGTGAACTGCTCTGCTGGCGAGAGGCTCAGAGTACTGAAGGAGCCAGACAGGCTAGATATGGCTCTTTAAAATCAATGGACTTGTTGAACTTCAGCTCTTGAAATATTCGCTGGAAAAATTATACACAATAAATGACTCCAGAGCACCATGGCTCACACTTGCGGTGACTATCACAGCATTCACAGCTGGGACAGAGGCTCAGTGACTTCACGATGCAGTTCCCTCTCCATACGTGGGACCATAACACTGAAGTGGAACTAACAGAAACCACACTCTGTCTCCCGCCTAACAAGTGACATCAGCAGCCTGTTGCCTTTTATTGCAATAGCTGCGTTCCTTGTTACTGTGGTTTCTCAGGCCTCTGGCCCAGAACCCATCACAACCCGGAGAGCCACGTAAATAACTCTCAGCCAGCTTCCCCCGGCCAGTTTCATGCAGGATGAAATGGATCAGTTCAAAAACTTGGGGCACTTCTAAAAACCTTTTGATTCTCCCAAATGCCTGGACCCATTTCAACAAACCATAAAAGTCAGGGACAAACAAGCCCTCCTGGAGTTTTCTCTCTTCATGACCAATGGAGCATGGGCCTTGGGCTCCACTTGCCTCGCCCAGCTTTATCCAGCGCCCCACCAGGGTCCCCCCATCCTCCTCCCGAGTCTATTGGCCAGGGGGACTGCGCCCGCGAGGGGCAGAGCTTTGGGGGAGCAAACCCCATCCCCACCGCAGGCCAGGCGCAGGGACCTCCCTCTCCCGGGTCACACCATCACCTGCCCGATGTCACCGAGGGATTTCCTCTCCCCCCCCCCGGGGCCCCGGCCCCGAACCTGTCCCCCCCCCGTGCGGCGGGCGCCCCTTCCCCGGGCAGTAGGAGGCGAGGCGAGGCCCGGCCCGGCCCATCCCCGGGGGCGGGGGGCTCCTTCTCTCACCGTCCATCCTGGACCCAACCGCGACCCCGACCACTTCCGGGTTCCCCAGACACTTCCGGATTGTTGCGTCATCACTGCGCTGCTTCGCGCGAGGCGTCCCCGGGCCCGCGGCGGCGGGCGCGGCTCGGCGCATGCGCAGGCGGAGCGCGCGGCGCTGCCCCTGCCCCTGCCCGGCTCAGCGTCTCCTCCAGCTGCTCGCGGCCCCGGGGGGGGCGGGGCCCCGCTGCGAAGGCTGGGTCGCGCGCGGCCCTGGCCCGCCGCCCCGTGCCTCAGTGTCCCCGCTGGCCGGGTGCTGCGGCTCAGCAGGTCGTGCGTGGGACAGCCCGCCCCGCCCCGCCCCGCCAAGCCGCGAGCTCCCCGGGCGGGGGGGGTCAGACCCCACATGAAACGGCGACATGTGCGGCCCAGGCAGCTCCTCGCTGCCCTCCCCGGCCCGGTGCTGCGCCTCTGCTCCCTGGCGGGTGAGCCCGTGGAGCTTGGGGGCGCGGAGCCCAAGCCCGTCTCACCGGCTGCAGGGGCTCCGCTGGGGGCAGCCGCATTACCCTGCCCGTGATGCCCGCTGCTTATTGATGAGTCACAAAGGGCCGTGGTGGGGCAAGCCGGAGCGCTGCAGAGGCTAGCACATGGGGACCAGGACTCCTCTATGGGGCAATTCGTGAGCAAACACGGAGATGTGAGAGGTAAAGAGTTCTCCTTCCCCAGTGTCGCTTCTGTGCTAAGGGAGAGGTGCCCCAGTAGGGGAAAACCGGTTAATTAGACATAATTAGATCCACGCGAACACCACAAAGGGGTTACGGAGTATAATTTTTGTGGTTAAACGGCAGAGAAGGAGCTCTGTGAGGGAACGTGCTGGTCTGCTGCGGAGAAAAAGACTGAAAGGCAGACCTCCTCCCCACTCTTACTGATTTGCTTTGTGAACTTGGGCAAAGTCATATGATGCTTTTGTGTCTCAGGTTCCCTGTCTGCAAAAAGATAACACCTGCCCCATAGAGGGCCTGTGATTAATTGGGGAGGCTGGACAAGCGTGTTGTAAAAGTCATTAGAGAAGCGAAAGGTAGTATTTCTGAGACGATGACAGACTATTGGCCTTTTTGATCATTTCACTTGTCAAAGCTCTCTAGGTGAACAGGCTGAGAGAGAGACCTTGTGTGGGAGTCAAAAGTGGGCCTTCCTAGAACCTGAGATTAGTAAGCCTTAGGGTAAAGCTAGACATGCCAGGGTCTAGTTTGTTTTAAGATGTTTTCTCTGGAATATTTTTGTTCCAAACAAATGATGCTGTTTTAAGCAGGCTGGCGAGACACTGCATTTACCACTGTAATTGAAGGAGCAGAATTGCAAGGTCCAAGCCATTCAGACCTGCTGAGCCAATCACGATAAGTGCCAGAAGGCTGCAACCCAAGGCCTGATCTAAGAGTGGAAAAATCATGTCATTCCATCTAGAGCTAGGTGATGGCTAGAGGCCAGAGCCCTGGGAGAGGGGGTGCATTTTACAAAACAAGCAGGAGGAGTCAGTTGTTCTGTTTGCCTGATAACTGTGACCTAAAATTTCTCCAGGTCTGTGTCTGCTTCATTCCATGGCTCCAATAAATCCCCAAAACTAGTATGAAATGAGGAGAGCAAGCACTTTCTTCCTGCATTGGCAGGGCTCCAGGTTTCCCCAAAAAGGAAGAGAAGAGAAAAAGCAGACATTTCCAAGAAGTTCTATAGGACTCCATTCTCTCAAACCACTCAAGCAGCATGTAATAAGGAGTGATCTCATCAATAACAAATTCTCAAATGACTAACAGCTGCATTTTAAATAGCCATGTATAAAAACAAGTGGGAGCAGTCTGTAGCAGAGGGTGAATAATGTTCTGTGCCCAGCACTAAACAACTGAAGAAAGTTATCAATGTTTGTCTTTTCTTTGCATCCCAAATTCTTGCAGCTGAAGGTCACCATAGTGTAGATGGTAACCAGAGCAGGGAGTCCGGACACTCAAATACCCAGGAGCAATCTGAGAAACAGCAAAGTTCTTCACAGGCTCACAGCAGCTCAGGTCAAGCCTCTGTTTTTAAATCAACAAAGAAACTGCAGCGAAATCAGATGTCTACTGACAGTTCTTACGGACAAGGTAGGGGACAAACAGCAGGGCATTCAAAACACAAAACACAACTGACCTCAGTGGAGTCATACCAGGGATGTGCTTGGCCCATCAACTAATGTCCCACGGATGGTCCTCACTTGATCACACCATGTTTTTAGGCGTAAACTACTCAACAACAGCATTCCCTTTTAACATGTGGCTTTTAATAGGCCATAACAGGCCACAAATGGTGTGAAATGGACCCAGATCCCAGATATCAACCTGCTCTTCCCTTATAAGTTTGCTGGGTAAAACAGGTCTCAGGCCAGATGTTTTAAATCCACTCAGAAGACACACTGAATAGGAAAATGAGTGCTGGACATCTAGGCGCCCTGGGGAAGCTAGTGACTTTATGGACACCAAGCAGGAGGTAATAGTACCACTCAATATCATTCAGTGGTTAATTGAACCATTTCTTCCTCCCTTTTCCAGAGCTTCCTCACTCAAGAGCATGCCCTTTCCAGCCAAAGGCTTTGTTATGCTGGCTTTTTATCCATATCTGTGTGGGCTACTGGCCATTTCTAAGCATCTTTTTCTTGGGCTTTCCAGTCTTTGTCCTCTCACCAGAACATTGTGTGTTTGGGCTGCAGCTGTTTTCTTACACGTTACTGCAAATGTGGTTTGTAGGAAAGTTCAAGAGAGGGAGGGCAAATACTGGGCCACCCTAGCTGGTAGTGTGGTCACTGGGAGAAGATGGTTTACTGGCAACATTACATCTATCTAAACCACACCTTTGAGCATTTCCTTTTATCCCTAGACTCACTGCAACTCTCCTCCCATAGAAAGGACTTTGAATTTACTGGATAGTAATAATTTAATTGCATGCTTTTTCAACACCCCGCTCTTCCCAATTGATACGTATTGTTTCTGGTCTTATCAAAATACAGATGCTGGACCAGCAGATTATATAATACTATACTCTCTCAATGCTTTTCACTTATAAATCTCACTTACTTTACAAGGGAGCACTTTATTGATACTAATTCAGCATTCCCAGTCTGTCCAAACAATAAAAGATGTACAACCTTGGTTGGACTTTTATTCTCCAAACCTATGCTGGTCTCAGAATGGGGATGGGTCCCCAGATCTTTGATCAATTGATGTCATATCCTGCCTTTTTTGTGTACTTTGATTTGTCATTATAGGGTTCCTTGCAAAGATTGTGTTGTGCACACTGGTTTGCAGTTGTGGGTTGCTCATGAGAGCAGGGCTGTTGACACAGATTTTGTTTTTCTGAAGCATTTGTTTTGAAAATATTGCATCCAATGTGGGGAAATTTTCAATTAGATGTCATCTTGACAAATAAAGAGGAACTGATTATAGAACTAAAAATTAGTCTTTACATTTGTTATATGAAAACAGAATAATCACCCAAAGTCCAAACCAATAAAAATGTGTCTACCTACATGTATCATATATACACACATACACTTGGTGCTTTAAAAGGGCCAATTTCATGAAACTGAAAAAATTATGAGCCAGATCAGCTGGGAGAAAGAATTTAAACAGAAATACAGGAATAATGATTGGGAACTATTTAAGAACATATTACTAGATGCTCCAAAAGGCACAATTGAGACAGAAGGCTGCACTGGTTAAAAAGCCAACCTGGCTTAGAGGGTAAGTGAAAAGCAGCTATAAAAATTATATATATATAACAAATGGAAAAGAGAAAGTTGATAGAAATAAATATAGATTAGAAGATCGATAAGGGAAGCAAAAAGACACAAGATAAGTCTATAGCCAGCAGAGTTAAGGATAAAAAAAAGCTTTTAAAGTATATTAGGAACAAGGTCCATTACTAGATGGAGATGGTAGATCTGTCAATAATGAAAAAGAAAAAGCAGAAGTGCTCAATAAATATTTCTGTTCTGTATTTGTGAAAAAGCCAGGTGATGTAGTCATATATGATGATGACATACTTTCCATTCCAACAGAAACTCAGGAGGATGTTAAACAGCAGCAACTTAAGTCAACCATTTTTAAATAAGCAGGTCCAGAGAACTTGCACCCAAGAGTTTTAAAAGAGCTGGATGAGGAACAGTCTGATAGTATTGATTTCCAATAAATCTTGGAACACTGAGGAAGTTCCAGAGGCCTGGAAGAAAGCTAATATTGTGCCCATATTTATTAAGAGTAAACAAGATGACCTGGGCAATTATAGACATATTGGCCTGACATAGATCCCAGACGAAATAATGGAATGGCTGATATGGGACTTAAAGAATTAAGTTTGGGTAATATAATTAATGTCAATCAATATGGATTTATGGAAAATAGATCTGGTCAAACTAACTTGATAGCGTTTTTTGATCAGATTACAAGTTTGGTTGATAAAGGTAATAGTGTGATGTAATATACTTAGATTTCTGTAAGGCATTTGACGTGATGCCACATGATATTTTGATTAAGAAAATAGAATGATACAAAATCAACATGGTGCACATTATCTGAATTAAAAATTGGTTAATAGTTCTCCAAATATAATTGTAAACAAAATAATCATCGAATGGGTTTCTAGTGGGGTCTCACAAGGATTAGTTCTTGGCCATATGCTATTTAACATTTTTATCAATGACCCGGAAGAAAACAATACATCATCACTGATAAAGTTTGCAGATAACACAAAGATTGAGGGAGTGGTAAATAAAAAAAGAGGACTGGTAACTGATAAAGCATGATCTAGATGGCTTAGTAAACTGGGTACAAGCAAACAACATGCATTTGAGTATAAGCATAAGGTCATACATCTAGGAACACAGTATGTAGGCTACACTTACAGGATGCAGGACTTGATTCTGGGAAGCACTGCAGTGATTCTGATAAAAGACTTGAGGGCCAGGTGAACATGAGCTCCAATACGGCACTGTGGCCAAAAGGGCTAATGCAGTCCTTGGATGTATAAACAGGAATACTAAGTAGGAGTAGGGAGAGTACATTACCTCTGTATCTGGCACTGGTATGACCACTGCTGTGTCCCATTCTGGTGTCCACAATTCAAGAAAGATGTCGATAAATTGGAGACGATTCACAGACAAGCCATGGGAATGATTAAAGGATTGGAAAACCTGTCTCATAGTGAAAGACTCAAGGAACTCTTTCTATTTAGCTTAAAGAGAAGGTTAAGAGGTGACTTGATCAGTCTATATAATAGAAGGCTCTTCAATCTAGCAACCAAAGCTATAACAAGATCCAATGAGTGGAAGTTGAAGCTAAGCAAATTCAGACTGGAAATTAAGTGCAAATTTTTAACAATGAGGGTAATTAGTCATTGAAACAACTTACCAAGGATTGTGATGGGTTCACCATCACTGGAAATTTTTAAATCAAGATTGCATGTTTTGCTAAAAAAATATATTCTAGTTCAAGCACAGCCACTGGCCTTGAAGCAGGAATTAATTCAGGGAAATCCTGGCCTGTGTCATTTAGGACATCAGACTAGATGATGATAATGTCCACTTTGGCCTGCCTTATAATTCATGAATCTATGAAAAGCAATTCATATAAAGAATCACACTGATTGCTGAGCAATGAGACATATCATATGTGGAGTGCCTACCATTTCCACAGCTCTGTGCTTCTCTGCCTCATATCCATAGCTCCATTATAGCCCAAACGTTTGTATGCAATGAGGAGCATAAACGTTTTCCTCCTGCAGTGACAAGGCTTCATTTTTTCCCAAAAAGAAAAGAGGCGAGAAGAGAGAGACCAGACACTTCCAGGAACTCATGTTGGGCCCTGTTCTCTCTATCTGATCAAATGAGTAAGTAATGAGGAATGGTAAACATTCTCAGATCTCTAATAGCTTCATTTTAAAAGGTCATGTGTAAAAACAAGTGGGAGCAGACAGTGGCTAAGGGCTACTGGTGTTCTCTGCCCCAGCACTAAACAACTGAAGAGACTTCTCTTTCTCTTTTTTCTTTGCATCCCAAATTCTTCTTGCAGCTGAAGTCCAGCATAGTATAGTTGGTAACAAGTGCAGGGAGTCCAAACAGCCAAATAACCAAGAGCAATCTGAGAAAAAGCAAAGTTCTTCATGGGACCACAGCAATCTATCTAAAGCCTCTGTTTCCAAATCAACAAAGAAGATGAAGCAATGTCAGATGTCTTCTGACAGTTCTTATGGAGCAGGTAGGAGACAAACAGCAGGACATTCAAAAAACAAAACAAAACTGACCTTAGGGAAGTCACACCAGGCATATGCTTGGCTCATGGATAGTCCTCACTGGATGATGACCGTTTTAAACCAGGCCAAGGTATTTTTAGGCCTTAGCTATTCAACAGCAGTGTTCCCTTTTAATACGTAGTTTTTAATAAGCCGTAACAGGCAACAAATGGTGCAAAATGGGCCCAGATAACAATGCACTGTCCCCATTGTAAATTTGCTGGGTAACACAGGTCTCAAGTCAGATGTTCTACATCCACTCAGAAGACACACTGAATAGGAAAACGAATCCTGGGCATCCAGGAGCTCTGGGGAAGCTACTAACTTTATGGACACCAAGCAGGTGGAGATGATGGTACCATCATACATGGTTCACTGCTTAATTGAACCACATCTTTCTCCTCGTCCCAGAACGTCTTAATTCAAGAGAGTGCCCTTTCCAGTCAAAGACTTTGTCACGCTGGCTTTTTATCCAAGTCTGCATGAACTACTGCCTAGCATCTTTTCCTTGGCTTCCCAATCTTTGTCCTCTCCCCAGAACATTGAGAGTCTGAGCTTCAACTATTTTCTTTCTTGCTATTGAAAGTTATAGGAAAGTTCAGATGAGGGAGGGTGAGCAATTATGACTGGGCCACTCTGGCTGGCAGTTGTAGCCATTGGCAGAAGATGGTTTACTAGTAACTTCACACTCACCTGAGCCACGCCTCTGGGCATTTCCTTTCATTCCGAGACTCACTGTAACTCTCCTCCCCATAGAAAGGACTCTGAATTTACTGGATAGTAATAATAATTTAAATTACATGCTTTCTCAGCATCGAGCTCTCCCCAGTTGATACATAGTTTCTGGTCTTATAAAATACACTGATACTGGATCACTGGACTGTAGAACAAGAATACTGAGACCTCACATCATGCTTTTCACTCCGAGATTTCACAGCGCTTTACAAGGGAGGGTATTAGTACTCCTGTTTTACAGATGGGGAAACTTAGGCAGAGCAAGAAGCAGAGACTTCCCAAAGTTATGCATCAGATCAGTAGCAAAACTAGCAGTGGATCCCACCTATCCTAAATCCTAGGCCACTGCCTTGGACTATGCTGCCTTATCCATTATTCCTAGAGACTGAGTTCAAATCCTAGGCTGAGTTGCAAGGAAACTTGTTTGGTGGGTCTCACCTTCGGTCCTCTTAAAAGGTCCAGGCAGTTTGTACTAGTCCCCAGTGCTCACCAGAGGTCTAGAGTATTCATGGATGCAACAGGTCAGACTTTTGATGCTTGGGGAGGGGGCGCCAGGTTCGAATGGTGCCTGTGCTCACTTTGCCTGACTCAAAACAGACTTTCAGAAGCACAACCTTTGCACCTGGAACCCACCTGTGCCACCACCTTTGGAAGCGTTTCCTGCATACACGATCCTCCCTGTGTCCTTGCCTCACTAGGACAAGGTTTTCTGAACACCTAGTTCAGTAAAAGCCCAGTGGAGAAGAAGCCATCTATCAGACCTCATATGCTTTTTTGTCCATATTGGACAAATATCTGCAGAAGCCTTGGTGTTTGCCTGGATAAATAGTTTGCCTGGTTTCTAGATGTGCCCCTAAAAAGTACCATCACGTCTCCTCACAAATGGGCATATGGGTTTCCCCATGTTTGTACTCTAATGTAAATATGCAGTATGCAGGAGAGAATTCAGTCCCTTATACAAGGCTTGGTTTTCTTTCTCTATCCCTTTCCTGTAGAAACATTGGATAAACTGATGAAGAAAAGGGTTATCCCCAAAATCATCGTCACTGGGCCCTTGGAGGATGAGATGTCAGGTACATCAGTGGATGATCTCCCTGAGTCCAAAACCATCAAGGATATAGCTGACAGTGGTTCATACAACGTGCATACAAAACCCAGCACCATAGAGGCTTACCAAACCAGGAAAGAAGCACTATGAGCTCTGGCTCTGGAAAGTAGCTATTCCTTATAGTGATGACACAAATACAGCAGGATGTGATGAAGGTCACCAAACAGGGCCAGTCATACAGCCCTGGACCTCCAACCATTAAAAAGGAATCCGTCACAAAAAGCTCTTTCATGGTCTCCCTTTCCACAGCTCTATACGACATCTGGAGGAGAAGAGCAGGAAATAGCTGCATTTAAAGGTGAACTGAAAAGCATGCTTAAAAATAAACATATTTAGAAAATGGTTTTAGCTTGCAAATCAGTAACAGAATATGTGTGTGGGTGGGCACATGACAGATAATCATCATGGCACTCTTCTCCCCAAACAATCCCACAGTATGGGCGTGCAGCACCATGGAAATGCACCCACTTCTGGAGTGGAGGGCGGCGGCCCACTGCACAACAGTAAGGGAGGGGAATTTTGGCCCAGACATCGAGGCCATTTTTATGTGAAGTGGCTCAAGAGGTCTTTCATGTCTCCTCAGAGTAGACCGGACCTGGGTTTTTAGGGTCCTGCACACAGCAACTGGCATTGAATTCCTTTCATCTATCAGACCTCAGATGGGTGAAAAGCTGAGATGATCCTGCTGGGGTCTGAACCTGGTAGACCCAGGGAGACTCAAGATTTCAGAACCAATTGTCACATGCCAGACAAATCATCAGAAAATCATTTCCTCCTCCATTTAGATTCCAAGATCCAAGCTTAGGGTTCTGAGCTACCACAGCAACCACTGATGATATCTTAAGCACCCAAAATGAAAATACTCTCTGCTTTTTGGCTATTAGTGATGCTATCAGCTGCAGTCAAGGAACCACAGAAGAACCCTAAGGTCAGGTTCTGGCAGGTGAAAAGCCTTTCAGTTCACCTTTTAATGTAAAAGCTGTAATCTGCTAACTTGGCACCACAACCACCGAGAGAGAGATTTCTATGAGAATCCTCAGTTGTAAAATATTTATTTGTAAAAAGCAGGTGAAATGTGTGTTTTAAGGCAGTTTTTCTCAACCTTTTTGATATCAGGGACTGGTTTCCTATATTGTGTCAGGGAGATCTCAGGCTTCCTCTACTGTGCCACAGAGATCTCAGGGACTGGTGCCAGTCCTTGGACTGGTCGTTGAAAAATACCGTTTTAAGGTACATACCTAAACCCCTCGTTACTGATCAATTTTAGGTTTAAGCAAATATTTGCCAAGTAGTGCTGGTTGGTATTGAAAGCTGATTTTCCAACAAATATTGTTTTATAAACTCTCCCTTCCCCATCAGGCTACCCTACAGTTCAGAATTCTCTGCATTTCTGGTTGTCACAAAATCTATTTACTCAGCTTTAGCAAGAGGATGATAATGACAAAACTAAGGACATTTTACTTGCCTGTTAAACAATTTGCCTCACCTGAATAGAATTTTGCAAGGCTATCCTACTTAGTTTTTAAGATGTATTATTATTAATTCAGTACTGCTGGTGAGTAGAGTCAGCCATTTGATAATGAGAATACTTTGCACAACTATAGCAACTTCCAAGCAAGGATATCAATGTGCTTTACTGATATAAATTCATTTAAGACATACAGTACTCTTGGGAGGTAGGTTGGTATCATTATTCTTACTTTACAGCTAAGGAAACTGAGGCAGCTTACTCAGGAATTCCACAGCAGAGCCAGGAATGGAGCCCATATCTCCCAACTCTCAGAGAGATTTAAATTTGACATGCTCTGCATTTAAAAGCTTGGGCCCAAATCAATAAAGGTATTTATTTAGGCTCCAAACTTCCACTGAAATCATTGGAAGTTAGGAGCTAAAATGCCTTTGTGAATCTGGGCCTTTGATCTTAGCTTTTAGTCTTCGTTCATTCCACAGTGTTGGAGATTTTTTGGCTGTCTCTCATGTTTTCATTTTCCGAACATCTAAATTGCTTCTCATGTTAATGATCCAACTTCCGCCGCATGACACATAAGTGTCCTCGTTAAATAATGCAGGTAAACATGATGCTGATAGCAACTTTTATCAGGCCTGAGAGACTTCTTACCTGCCAACTGTCCCTGCCTGGGAGACAATCCTGACAGTTTTAACAAAGTGTCTATCAGATTTCCAATCCCTCCAATGAAATTCAGAGATGTTAAGATGTCTGTCCCTTTTCCTCTCTCCAACAGCTAGCTTTCAAACATTGTCAGCTGTGATATGTCCAGCCACTAGATGGGGCCATTCAGCATGATTAACAAGTAGAGCGGGTTTCACTGCAATCCTCTGCATTGCCTTACAATGAATTGTTACTGAACAAAACAAAAATACCCAGAAAGTGGCACCTGGTTAATTGTGTGTTATTGCTGATGTGGCCATTGGGAGCGGGGTACCTATGGTACACACACTGCTAGGCAAGCTGGCCATCTCCTTTTCCTCTCTATTACTCACAGCCCCCAAACAACCACCTGGAATACGTGAACCCTCCAAAATGCCTTTCTGAAAAGAGCAAGCGGTCTCTGTTTTTTCTGCTCTGCTAAATGAGTTGTGTCCAGGCTGTTGCACAACTGGCTGCTCTTCTGCCCCCTGCCTGAGGTCACATCCTCTCTAGGTGTTTGTCCCATGCCCATCACCTGCCCTCGGAGCGCCATCCCTGCCAGCATGGCACACAGCAGCTCGCAACTGGCCGTCAGCTTCGCTGATGCAGTCCAGCCACGGGCAACGGCCTGGCAGCTCCAGCAAGCAGCAGCTCCTTGCCGAAGTCCTGCTTTGAGCAGGGGTTGGACTACGACCTCCTGAGGTCCCTTCCAGCCCTAACCCATGCTCCTTCCTTGCCCAGGCCGCCAGCCTCCAGGGGCTGCCTGCAGCAGGGGCTGAGGGGCTGGAGCCAGGCAGAGCGAGATGGAACGTGCCCTGCGGGGCCTGGCCCCTCCATGGGCTGCACGGCCAGCTGGGCCCGGCCGGATCCTGGGCTGGGCCCGGCTGGGACAGGAACCCTGCGCGGGGACAGCTTCAAATGGGCACCCGGGGAGGGCTGGAGACGGGCATCCCTATGGATACCCCCAGGGTCCCCCCCGGTCCCCACCAAACCCCCCACAGCTCACCAGGGGCTCCCCCCAGGGCCTCCCCACTGTCCCCCCTGCTCACCAGGGGCTCCCCCCACTCCCTACTGACCCCCCCGCTCACCAGGGGCTCCCCCCACTCCCTACTGACCCCCCCGCTCACCAGGGGCTCCCCCCAGGGTCCCGCCCCCCACGGCTCGCTGGCCCCCCCGCCGGGCGGCCCGTAGCCCGCGGCCCGGCTCCTGGCAACCGTGGCTAGACTCCGAGGGCCGAGAGAGGGCGGGCCCGGCCACGCCCTGCGCCTGCGCCCCGAGGAGGCCCCGGGCGCACATGCGCACTGGCCGGCGAGGCGAGCCGCTCCTCCCTCCAGCCCCGCCCCCGCGTCCGTCATGGCGGAGGCGGCCTCCGCCGAGCAGGAGCCTGAGGTGCTGCGGCTCAAGCGCCTCCGCGGCGGGGGCTTCTTCCCGGTGCCCCCCGGGGACAGGGTGAGCGACCCCGCGTGCGCAGCCTGGGCGGGGATGTGGGGATGGAAGGAAGGAAGGAAGGGGGGGTGGCAGTGAGGGGGAGGGTGTCGGGGGGATGGGAGTGGGGAGGGGGATCTCAGGGGGGATGGGTTGGGGAGGTGGGAGTGAGGAGGATGTGGGGGGTGGGAGTGAGGGGGGATGGGTTGGGGGTGGGAGTGAGGGGGGTGGGAGTAA